>CM060368.1:62248765-62597951 GCA_030545235.1 Helianthus tuberosus | reverse complement strand
AAATTTCTTCTCAAATGAACCTTCCCGGGGAGGTTTCATTTGAGAAGAATATTCTTAAAAGAAGAAAAATGAATTAATCTAGACCCTATATTTTTCTGATCAATGGTTGTGAATCAAGATATCATTTTTGTCCACTTTTAATTAATGCTTTAATTACTCAGGGGCTGTTTGGTAGCCTCTTAATGACCATTCAGATGCTACCTCTTAATGGTTTAAAACATCTGAATGAATAAGAGGTAACCTCAAATTTGAAATGGTTAAGAGGTAACCTCTGAATGGTAAACCATCACATGTCACATTCTTCTACCTTCTCATTGGTAAAATTCTTAATGGTTCTATTAAGAGATAGCCTCTTAATGACCATTCAGAGGCTATCAAACAGCCCCTAAGGGTAGTACAGACATTTTGATGTTGAATATTAATAAATATATTAAAGAGTTACTTAAGTCTTATTAATGCAACCATAAATTTCTTCTTCACTATCATTAATGTACTGGCTCCTACACAAATTTTATTAGAAGTGACAAAATTATTTAAAAATTTTGTGTCTTACACATATTTTATTATGAGTCGCAAAATTATTTAAAAGTGTTTGAGTCCTACACATTATGTATCCTACACCAAAATATTGTTTTTAATGGTGTAGAAAACGTTGCAAATGTAAGATCATGTGCAAGATTGTTTATATTGTGTATGGTGTACAACTATTTTATAAGATAGACTCATTAAATGATTAGAGTTCACTAATTTGAATAACAAAAATAAATAATAGACTCATTAAATGATTTGTTCAAATTACCTTTGTATCCTTTATTCTTTTTATTCTTAATTTTTAATTTGTTCTCATTCGAACTCTCCACTATATATATATATATATATAGGGAGAAGATCATGCGAGAACCACCTCTTATTGCGAGAACCGCGAGAACCAATGTGAACACAACCAAAAATGCCTAAAAATAGCTAAAAATCACACAAAAATTTTTTTTTTAATATTTTTTTATATAAAAATCGCTACTTTTCGAAGAAAAAAAAATTAAAGAAAAAAATAAATTTTTTTTTTGCCACTAAAAGTAGCGATTTGAGCATAAAAAATATTAAAAAAAATTTAGATTTTTTTTTTTATTTTTTTAGATCTTTTTAGGTTTTTTGGAGGTTTAGTTTTTAGCATTTTAGCTTGGGGGGGGGGGGGGGGGGGTTTAGGTTTTTGGGGGTGGGGAGGGGGGTTTAGGTTTTTTTTTTTTTTGGGGGGGGGGGGGGGGGGTTAGGTTTTTTTTAGGTTTTTTGGGGGTTTTAGTTTTTATCATTTAGCTTGGGGGGGGGGGGGGGGTTGATGGAGAGTGTGAAAACCCGAGTGTTAACGTGCTTATCTTGTGTAATTTAATGCGGTTTACGTGATTATATGCTTTGAATATGTTAACTACGAGTGTTCATGGTATTACAGGTAAATCACTTAATTCAGTAAAGTTTGAGAGTTTAAAGATGATGCGGAACATCCGTGGATGATAAACATAGCGAAAGGTATTATTCGGGACGTGTTCAGATCGAAAAGGTTGCTTGAATATACAAGAGATGCACAAGAAAGAAGTCCAGGGGTTGATTGGTGATTAAATGGAAGTTGAAGTTCAGCCAACATTGTTCCAACAAGTTGAAACGTAAGCTATTATGCACTCCCGTAAGTTACGGTTTGGAGATTCTGATGTCATCAGCTAACAAGGAACGTAAGCTACGGTACGTAGCCGTAGCCTACGGTGGAGAAGCCAACCGCACATGCATTTGTTTATTGAAAGAATTAATTGGGTGGAAAACTCTAATAGATCTGACACGCATATACTGACTTCTTGGGAGTTCACGTGACATTGGAGGATTATTATTTTTTAATAATAAACATCATCATCAAAGTGGACTTTTTGGACATTCACGTGGTCACCATTAGTTTATTGGGGGTTTATTATATCATCATCTAACAACACACGAAGACTAGAGCCTAGAGGGACTTCTAGATAAAAGAGGCAGCCGACATATTGGGGGAATCAAATTGTGGCAACAATATATATATACTAGTCATTTACCCCGCGCGATGCAGCGGGAGTGGCGAGTTACAATAGGATACTCGTTTACCGTTAGTTTATCAGTTGTCTCGTGATATATTGTATAGTACTTAAGTTGGTTTTCTTATTCGTAGTATGTTGACACTCGTTTTTTCTGTTAGCCGGATTTTAGTTAACGTTGGCTAGTTCGCACCAATACTAAAAAAAATGATACACTATCTCCTCTTTTTATCCAACTAAAGTACTAAACTTTGGTTCCTTTCTCCATGTGATTCAGGTCATCCATGCCCGTATCAAAAACCACATGTTTTTAACACTTTACCCAATTTAGTCGTTTTGTCGCATCTACCTAAAAACGATGCTTATTAAAACAATTAAACAGAAAAAAGAAAATGTAAAAAGGGACTCCCAAAGGCTCCCTTATTCTTTTAAGCTAACTAAGAATTAGCAAGTTGTTGAATGACAATCAACCAAATAAACAGCGACTCCAATGATACCATGAAGCAAAAAAAAAAAAAAAAAAAAAAAAAAAAACCTACCCAAGTTGAATGGCTGCAACCAACCAAACAAAATTTTAATTTCTAAAAGAGTAAATTGCTTTTATATGAGTCTAGTTAAGTCTTAAATCACTTACTTAAATTTATGTGAATTAGTACAACAGATCCTTCAAATCATTTCTCATTAGTCTTATGATCATGCTTAGGATTATAAACTACTTGTGATCATATATTTCAATTTTTCTAGTAACCCAGGAAACATAAATGAACAAATGCAGCATGGTCCAACTTACCCATTTAAGAATTTAGAGTGTTAAGAGTAGATCAAATTTACTGCCCCATTATCAGAGATTGAACATTTGAACCCCATGGCGAGTTCACACACTACATCACTAATCACCACTATAATGAAACGCCTTTAATAATAGAGTTCGAGCCCTAGCTACACTTATCATGGCATCCAAGCCTAAACGAACCTATTATTTATGTAAATTTTACTTAATTTATTAGATAAATTTACATAATAAAATATTATATATAAGTAAGTGAGATTTGACTATATGAAGCATAAT
Organism: Helianthus tuberosus; assembly: GCA_030545235.1. Classification (NCBI taxonomy): domain Eukaryota; kingdom Viridiplantae; phylum Streptophyta; class Magnoliopsida; order Asterales; family Asteraceae; genus Helianthus; species Helianthus tuberosus. The sequence continues at coordinate 62,594,831 of CM060368.1, read as the reverse complement.
TGTGTAAATTATAAAAAAATGTTATTCAGTGAAAAAAAATCACATAACCTGTTGCAAATTATACAAAGCATCAAAATCGACAGGATCGACCTACCCAACCCGAACAGTTTGGTTTGTGTTTGCCAAACAATAGTAAGCTGTTTGGCTCGAATATTTTGGCAAACCTGGAATCATGGGCATTGCTTTTTAGGTACCTCAATACTAAAGTATCTTAAAGCTCCTCTCCAATGAACCAACTACTACTACACCTTTCTATAACAATCTGAAATGCAAAAGGATTTGAACTAATATAGCTATTTGTGAATCATATAATTGTAACTGACAACATATTAAAAAAATAGAAAATTGAAAGTGAATCTCGAGAAAGGTTCATAAATATCTTCTTCATGAATTAGAGCAAACACATATTCAATAGTGTCCTCTTTTGGTATGTCATCCAAAAAGCTAATAAACACCCGGACATAAGACATACCATCGTATGACACTCGAGCTTTAATCTGACCCTGTCGACCCGCTTTGACTGAGCTGACCTGTATTTGACTGGTCTCGCTCTTTGTGTCGACCAAGCTTTGACCAAGACCCAAACACACCAAAACAGTCTTGAACCCTCCAAAACTTAATCTGCCACCGAAGCATCACCAACCTGGTACACCACCGCCATTGTCCGACGACTTATTCTTCTGCCATCGCCGATGTTCACTCCTCTACTCACCAACAGTCACAGACAACACCACCTTTCTTCGCCACTGAGAGTTTAAGGCAAATTCATATATTACAAAGGATCCAATACATATAAAAATGTAAACAAATAATAATTGTACCGAGTTTCGTATGGTGGGAAGCAACATGTAATCTTTAAGTTCAGAGATTTCCCGCTCCAGTTCAACACAAAACCCTCTTAAAAGTATACAACCACCACCATCCAAAACAGCTTGTCACCCGGAATTCGCTTCTGCCACCGGCAATCACTGTTGCCATCGCAAATCGTTACCGCAACTATTAGAATCATGCATGGTGTTCTTTATCATAACAGGAGTTTCAGACCCGATGTAAACACCACCCCGTTTGAGAACCGAATCAACTGGAGCGACCGAAAGAGCTCCAAGAATCACGTTGTTTTCAACAACTGAACCCGGAAGTAAAATGCTTTGACTCCCAACCACTGCGTTATCATCGATTTTGATATTCCCACTTTTGAACCCGTTCTCGCATAAAACCCAGCGGCTATCCTGCTAAAGTCACCCAAATGAACAACAGCACCAAATGAAATCAACCTTGAGTCTGAAACCGGATTAATGGCGCAAATCGAACAATGGTTTCCGATTTTAGCACCCAACGGTCGCAAGTACACGCAGAAAGCTTCGGTTCCAGAAAGAAGCTTAGCGAATCTGAGATGGCAAGCAACGTTTATTCTGTGGCAAAGCGAATCGAAAAATGGTTTCCGATTTTATACTGAATTGACCAATTGATAAATAAATGCTGGAATATTAAGAACTAAGAAGTATATGTTTCAAATTACCTTCGGTTCCAGAAAGAAGCTTAGCGAATCGAACAATGGTTTCCGATTTTATACTGAATTGACCAATTGATAAATAAATGTTGGAATATTAAGAACTAAGAAGTATGTGTTTCAAATTACCTTTTGAACATTTTGCGCCGGCCGGATCTGGAAACTGAAGTTCCAATACCATATTTTTTATATATTTTTCTCTATGTGCGCTTTTCTTAAAAAGCCACGCTTTTTTTTGCGCCTTGCGTCTTTGACAACATAGGCGTCAATTATTTTCCTGTAAAAAACAAAATGATGAATTCTATCACAAACTCACTTCAATAAATAAATAACAGATAATACGCTCACCTTTGAACCCGGTTTTATTTTAAATCAATTTTACTCATACGAAAAAAAAGGATTATGTACATGTAGAATTTTACCTTAAAGTGATGAACATAGCTATCGCAAACCAGAGCCTTGACCTGGACTTGAACATCATTAGGGCCAAAACTGTTTAGAAAAAAAATCAAAAAATAAGAACCTGGTGTAAATAACTTATTAGATGTAGTGAATTTTGTATAAAATTGCATAAATAGAAACCTAAAGGAGGACGATGGTAAGGCTAAATTTGAATTTTCTTGAACCAAGCCGCAGTGTTCTCTCTTTCACCAATTCATTCTCCTAGTGTGTCATCTTTCTGCAATAATGTTTGTTGTTTCATGATTTTCCAAGTCTGTAAAGTTGGATCTTGAATGTGGCAGATTTCTGTCTCGACCTTCAGCCCCCTATCTTCATCTACACCATAAAACACCATTAAGAAATTAAACATACTAAAAAGTTAAAAATCATTGGTAGATCTGAGATTAAGAAATTAAACAAACTAAAAAGTACTCAAATTGAGTTTACACAAACCGCTACCATCACCAGCTTTGGTAGCAAGAGAAATTGGGCCAACAAAGATCAATATAAACCCCACAAACAACAAGTAAAGTATAGATCTTTTTAACAGCCATATATTGAACAAGATTCAAACAAAAAAAAACCGTTAAAAAGCCATCAGGAATGAGTTCATTTGAAGCAAATCTTGAATATGCAAACCAAAGGCTAAGCATACAGAATATCTTTTTCAACCTGCAACAAGATTTAACAAAAAAACATTTAAAAACCCATATAAAATCAATTGATTTAGAGCAAATCTTAAATATTCAAACTAAATGCTAAGTATATAGTATACCGAATTCAACCTACAGCAAGATTTAGCAAAAGACCCCTAAAAAATCATATAAAATCAGTTAACTTGAATCAAATCTTGAATATTCATACCTTAGGGTTGTCGAGTGGTTGGAATCGCCTTGGTCTTCTTGAATCGCCTGAAGTGTTTCGTTAGAAATTCGATCAGTACTGAGCAAAATCAGTAAAAAGAAAACATACCTGGATCTTTGTTTTTCACCTTGAATGTTGCTAGAATCTTAGCCTCTGCTAAGACTACCGTCGTCACCTTGAACCACCGTAGGATAAACCCTAAATCAACCCCTTTCTCCGTCATCGTTCCGCTTCAGACCAACACCACCATCACCATCTTCATCGATCTGTTGAAACTTCATAGATCTGGTGAACAAAGATATCCCGAATCGCTAGAGAGAGAGGAACATGGAAGCGGCGGGAGAGAGAGCAGAGGAACATGGTGAAATCCTCACAGATCTGGCAAGATCCGAGAGAGAGGCCTGATAATCGCCATAGAGAGAGAGAGAGAGAGAGAGCAGAGGATGAGCGGCGGACCAAATGAGAGATGAGAGAAACCCTAGTTTGTGTGTCCGTGTGTTTAGTTTAGGGGAAAGGGTATAAGTGGAAAGTGAAGTTTTCTGGTGCTTAAAAGACTTGTACATCATGCTTTAGGGGTGTTTTAAGGAAATTTCAATGACCTTAAGAAGTCCTTTGGATATGTATATTATATATAGTATAGATATATATATATTTTTTTGAACGACAAATTTGGATCACTGACGGACCACTTGAGTATAATTGTGCCACCAGCGGAACCACCCGATCATATCCATCTCCACTAGGCATAACACCTATACACCAATTCAGGAGGAAACCCAATAAATATGGGAAAACCCTCTTGTGGGAATCGAACCCAGGACCTATTGGTCCCAAAGTCTTATCCCACCACCAAGATGCCACTAGGCATATATCACCACACTCATTCACATGACTTTTGGGCCGACAAGTCTCATGACTATTGAATCCATACATACACATGTGGGCTTGTGGATGCGTGGACTTCTTGGAGAGGGAGTGGGCCGCATATTGGATTGGGCCAACACATACACGCACGTGTGGAGGACTAGGTTTGGCGGCAAAGATCATTCATGAAAAAAAAACATCATCGTCATCATCTCGACAGGAAAGAGGAGAAAAGGATTTTTCAACCTGGTATCAATCAAGCCAGTGAAGATCATTCAACCGAGATGAGCGGCTAAATCATACGTGGCTTCCTCCAGACAGATGGTTCAGTTAGGTTTTATTTATTTTCAGTTTTATTCATGTTGGGAATTACTTTTGGATTGACAAACCTTTATAAGTAATTTGATGTGTTGATTTTGTTTGAACTATTCGCTTGTGTTTTTGAGTCCTTACTTTACAATTTGTTTGGTTGATGACAAAACCTTGTAGCGGATTGGGTGACATAGAGTAGGTTGATTCACGCTAGTGAATAGGGTTAATTGACTTATAAGAGATCTGATGACAAAGACCCGTTTTCAGTAACCAATCAAACTAATCAACTTTCCCACACTATGTCTATGTGGTGTCAAGTATTGAATTAAACTGAGATTTTGTAAACCTAGAACCTGAAGTTTGGAGGAGGTTACTTTTACCACTATTGTTTTCTAAATCACGTTAGTTTAGACTTTATTTTCTAAAAAACAACCAAACCAATCAATTAATTAATTATTTTATTTAGTTAATTTAGATAGAAAACCAATTCTGACCACATACTCCTCGTGGACCGACACCCTACTTACCCTAACTAGTTAAGGTATTTAGGAACTTTTTATAAATATTTTTTTGACCGACCAAACGACATCGATCAAAATGGCGCCGTTGCCGGGGAGTTAGTGCGCTTAGTTTTGGTTTTTAGTTTAGTTTAGTTTAGTTTAGTTTCTTTCAAAAGTTTAAAAAAAAAAAAAACCTAAAATATTTTTTTTCTCTTGTTCAGTATTACACGAGGTTGTGTTACTTGTGCAGGCTATCATGGACATGAATTATGATGATGGCCAAGATTATTATGAGCCGTGTTCGTGTTGTGGTGAATTTGGTCACTGGGCTCAAGATTGCCAAAATAAGTACAGGATGAATCAAAACATCCAGTGCAATAATCAACGAGGGGGTTATTCAAGCAACTGCCAGAATCAAATCGGTCGACAAGTGGATCAGTCTGAATTGGATGACATCCGAGTAGCTATCAAGGAGCTCACAAGCATAGTCAAAGAGGTCATGTATCAACAAGAGATCCTAGAGGCTAGGCATCAATTGTTGTTGGAACAAACTGAACAGATAGTTACACATGTACGTGGGGTAATTGCAGTAATCGCGGATTCAGGTACGTCATCTAATCATAATCAAGTCGACCCAACACATCAGTTTTCCAGTTCCCAAAACACAGACAGTGCACACATTAATACGGTAAGTTTTCAACCATCATCTGAGCTTTATGTGAATGAACAGACTCCATCACCAAGGGTTGAGAAAGTGGTGGAGCGTAGTGAGTATGACATTGATCAGGATTTGATTTCACAAACTAAATTAGAAACTAAAAATGTGGAAAAATCCTTTAACGTTCCATTTCCTTCGGCGTTAATAGCCCCGGTGTCAACTAAACCAAAAGTGGATCCAACACATGATGAAAAATGGGAAAAATTCGAAAAGCGAAATATTAATTTACCCTTTTTGAAAATAATTAAAGAAAATCCCGATAATGATAATGTTGAGTGTTTAAAAGAATTAAGTTCCAGAAAACGACGTCACAAAATTCCAAAAGAATTAGATTTAACTAATAATGTGAATGCCGTTTTGTTGGGTACTCTTCCCACGAAACTCCAAGATCCGGGAGCGCCTATTATTTCTATACAAGTTGGTAATTTTAAAATAGACCGGGCTTTATTGGATCTTGGAGCGAGTGTTAGTATTTTACCGGGGAGTTTATTTGATCAGTATGATTTTGGTTCATTAGAAAAAGCTGACACAACTGTGGTTTTAGCTGATCAAACTCCTACGAGTCCTAGGGGGATTGTGCGAGATGTGATAATTAAAGTTGGTGATTTTTATTACCCGGTAGATTTTCTTGTTCTTGATTGTGTTAAAAATTATCAACCAACAGTTATTTTGGGAAGACCGTTCTTAGCCACCGCTCATGCTAATATTAATTGTGTTGAAGGAACGGTCAAGTTTAGGTTTGGGTCTCAAAAGATGACAATTAAAATATTTTTCAGTTTGACTAAACCTAAAGCTAATGACAAAAGTGGACCTTCTGAAGAGAAGAGTCAGAAAGAGTGTTTTATGGTTAACGGGTTAGACGAAAATAAAAGGAAGAAACAGAGAAAAAGAACAAAGAAGAGGAAAAGGAAAGGATCATACCCGTCGAATGAGGAGGAGGCATACATGTTATTCCTTGACAAATATTGGGGAATGGGTGCTGATGATAGTGATGATACGATGAAGAAGGCGTGCAAGCATCCCACTCAACCACCATGAGTGCCAGGTTAGGTCTGGCTGAAGACGTTAAACTTAGCGCTTCTTGGGAGGCAACCCAAAATTTTAACTTTTGTTATTTTGTTTTTATTTTCATTTTGTATAATTTACCTAGTGAACCATTCAAGTGTGGGGAAGCTACATGTGTTATTTTGAGTCAGTTTTATGTGGGTTTGCTTTCAGACTATTTTGCAGGTTTCATTCGACCCATTCGTACTCAATCTTCATTCGGGCGGGAAGGATTGAAATATATTTGTGAAGAGCATCCCAAGAGTTTATGCGCAACCGCGAATGGAATGCTATACGGTTGTGCACATCGGTTTGGAACATAAATATTGATGATTCTGCTATGCATACCAGGTGTGTTGGTTCCAACTCTTTCGTTTTTATTATTTTTGTAGTTTCTCTATCCACATTGAGGACAATGTAAATTTCAAGTGTGGGGATGGGGAAACTTGTGTGAAACTGACTATATATTTATAAAAAAAAACACTATAAAATTTGAAAAAAATAATAATAATAATAAATAAATAAAAATAAAAAATTCCTCATTTGCTAAAAAGTTCTATGCCGAGACAAAACTAACTTAGATCCTTAGTCATGGTTGTCCCTTTAAGTTTCATGACAGTATTTCTGACAAGTTTTAGAGAATAATTGAGAAGAGATGCCTAACTAGGGGTAACATGCTTTAGGAATTACACATGCTACGTGTCGGTAACCCATATTCCTTCTATTCGGTGAGATATTTGAGCCTACTAGTTGTTAGTTGAATTTACTATAAATGTTCAATTGCTGAGAGTAGGTCATATGTTACTTTGTGTTAGAACTTGTGTAGTTCGATACATGCTAAGACTGTGCTTTAGCGTATACACATAGATGATAAAGGCATTAGGATCCATTCATTGTTTCATATGTTGATTGTTTATCCACCCACCTTAGTTAACCATGTTGAGCCTTATACCCTTCATTTGCTACACCTTGTTTGACCTGTTTGATTACCAACTATGAATGACAAGTATGTTTAGAACTATGTTATGAAAAAAAAAATGAAAAGAAAAGAAAAAAAAGGAGAGAAAAGAAAGAAAAAGAAAAAAAAATCATTGTTATGTTCATATTAAATAAATGGGTCGAAAAATAACCCATGTGTTAGTAGTTATTGTGAATAAAGTTGTCATGGTTTGGTATATTCATTTGTGTTTGCCAAATAAAATTAAAAAAAAACCCAAAAATACATCCCTACCTTTACCTTTAACCCAAAACCAAAAAGTCATTTTGATATGTGCTACGTTATTTGATACAGTGGAGGTGTGATTGCTGTACAAGCTTATGATTGCAAAGTAGCGTATTTGGTTTTGAGCGAATTACATACTAGCACATTACACGCTAGTCTTGATTAAAACCGAGAGGAGTGATCATTGTGAGGGGCGTGTGGCATGTGTGTAGTATCATAAGCATGTTAGTTTTAGTTAGGCAAGTCTTAAATTGTTTAAATGCGTATTAATTATTTGTCAGATTGTCAATCTCGATTGTGTCAGTCTATGGGACGGGTATGACTTGGGACCTTAAATTGTTGATTCGGTAAGGAATTTAATGGTGATTTGTTAATAAGGTGAGTAATGTTTGTAATGGTTGCTTGAGGACAATCAATGTTAAGTGTGGGGATGTGATGGAGAGTGTGAAACCCGAGTGTTAACGTGCTTATCTTGTGTAATTTAATGCGGTTTACGTGATTATATGCTTTGAATATGTTAACTACGAGTGTTCATGGTATTACAGGTAAATCACTTAATTCAGTAAAGTTTGAGAGTTTAAAGATGATGCGGAACATCCGTGGATGATAAACATAGCGGAGGGTATTATTCGGGACGTGTTCGGATCGAAAAGGTTGCTTGAATATACAAGAGATGCACAAGAAAGAAGTCCAGGGGTTGATTGGTGATTAAATGGAAGTTGAAGTTCAGCCAACATTGTTCCAACAAGTTGAAACGTAAGCTATTATGCACTCCCGTAAGTTACGGTTTGGAGATTCTGGTGTCATCAGCTAACAAGGAACGTAAGCTACGGTACCTAGCCGTAGCCTACGGTGGAGAAGCCAACCGCACATGCATTTGTTTATTGAAAGAATTAATTGGGTGGAAAACTCTAATAGATCTGACACGCATATACTAACTTCTTGGGAGTTCACGTGACATTGGAGGATTATTATTTTTAATAATAAACATCATCATCAAAGTGGACTTTTTGGACATTCACGTGGTCACCATTAGTTTATTGGGGGTTTATTATATCATCATCTAACAACACACGAAGACTAGAGCCTAGAGGGACTTCTAGATAAAAGAGGCAGCCGACATATTGGGGGAATCAAATTGTGGCAACAATATTAATGATCATATATCACCACACTCATTCACATGACTTTTGGGCCGACAAGTCTCATGACTATTGAATCCATACATACACATGTGGGCTTGTGGATGCGTGGACTTCTTGGAGAGGGAGTGGGCCGCATATTGGATTGGGCCAACACATACACGCACGTGTGGAGGACTAGGTTTGGCGGCAGAGATCATTCATGAAAAAAAAACATCATCGTCATCATCTCGACAGGAAAGAGGAGAAAAGGATTTTTCAACCTGGTATCAATCAAGCCAGTGAAGATCATTCAACCGAGATGAGCGGCTAAATCATACGTGGCTTCCTCCAGACAGATGGTTCAGTTAGGTTTTATTTATTTTCAGTTTTATTCATGTTGGGAATTACTTTTGGATTGACAAACCTTTATAAGTAATTTGATGTGTTGATTTTGTTTGAACTATTTGCTTGTGTTTTTGAGTCCTTACTTTACAATTTGTTCGGTTGATGACAAAACCTTGTAGCGGATTGGGTGACATAGAGTAGGTTGATTCACGCTAGTGAATAGGGTTAATTGACTTATAAGAGATCTGATGACAAAGACCCGTTTTCAGTAACCAATCAAACTAATCAACTTTCCCACACTATGTCTATGTGGTGTCAAGTATTGAATTAAACTGAGATTATGTAAACCTAGAACCTGAAGTTTGGAGGAGGTTACTTTTACCACTATTGTTTTCTAAATCACGTTAGTTTAGACTTTATTTTCTAAAAAACAACCAAACCAATCAATTAATTATTTTATTTAGTTAATTTAGATAGAAAACCAATTCTGACCACATACTCCTCGTGGACCGACACCCTACTTACCCTAACTAGTTAAGGTATTTAGGAACTTTTTATAAATATTTTTTTGACCGACCAAACGACATCGATCAGGGGTTAGGTTTTTTTAGGTTTTTTTAGCTATTTTAGGTTGTGTTCACATTGGTTCTCGCGGTTCTCGCAATAAGGGTGGTTCTCGCATGATCTCCTCCCTATATATATATATATATATATATATATATAGGATTAGGTTCAAACGTGAACAAAATCCCAAGCGTGAACTGCGTGAACTGATCTGGGCCCTTAATTTTTATCATCTTGAGATCTTAAGTCAATGGCATGATGGTAATTATTTGATTAGTTGTTACTAATTAATTAAATGACAAAGGGTACATCTGTAATTTCCATTTTAAATTATTCCATAAATCTCGTTCAATCTCACAAATCAATATTCAAACTTTCTTCCAGATCAAATTTTCTCTCACCTTCACAAATCAATACATCTGCTCTCTCCCTCGTTCTCTTCTCCGGCAACCACAGCAACCGTCCGATCAGCAACGCCGGCGAAACAGCGTCCCTCGTTCTCTTCCCCTGCTGTACCCCAAAAAACTCCCAGATGAGGGCATAAATCCCGTCCGACGAAACAGCATAAATCCTGTCCGACGAAACAGCATAAATCCCTCCGATCTGCGTAAATCCCGTCCGACGAAACAACGTTTGATTCATACCTCCGATCAGCACCGTCCGGCTCCATCCATCCCTACCGCCTCCACCATTCGCCGTCGACGATCTGCACCAGACACTCCGCCGCGAGGTCCCGGTCTCCGTATTTCTTCCGAGTTAGTAAACTTTCTTTTCTAAATGCATTGTATTGTTCCTTTTCAAGTGGAGAAACTCAAAAAGGATTTGTGCACTGATTTTAGTTTTGTCTGTTTTTACATCATGGCTGTCACACCCCAAATTTCCACGTGTCACCGGTGGGCCCGGTAGGGGAGTATCGTGACGTGGTTGGCAACATGATAGTCAAACAACACAATATTTAAATACACAGCGGAAGCAAAGTATAGATTTAATTCAACCAAACGATATTGTAATATTAAGTATCACAATTAGTCGAATATAAATCCACAGGTAGATCCAAATAAAAAGGAAACAATTGTTCAACAGTTTATGACATCCAAGCTGGCGAGACTTAATGTGGATGCTAGGAGACATGCCAGCCTATTTCGCGTAGTACTTGCACTTAACCTTTTTAAGAAAATACGTCAGTTTACACTGGTAAATACAATCAACCGACTCATTTTGAAAAGAGTTTAAGAAAATGCATTTAAGGCACAAGGCACAAATAATATTTTATAACTTGGGATAATTATTTAAATATATAATACTTGTAGGGATTTACATGTTCCTTATGCGTTCAGTAGCCCGGATCGAGCCGGGTTAAAGATCAATTAACACACCACTTTATTTATGAGACACTGACAGGTGTACGCCTACACCTGAGTGCTAAGGTCGTGGCCATTTCGTAAAATGATGCCAGGGATATCCGGGACACGGTCATTAACCCCCCAAAGGCTTTAAGCAAACAAAACAATATTAAACGAGACGTCTCAATACTTTAATTATCATTCATTCAATCAAAGATTCAACGCCCCGACCAAGCGGTATTTTATATACCGTACCCCAAGCCCGTATAGGGAAAATAAGTTAAAAGTATTTACCTGAGTAAGTATAGTTCAAAATCAGCGAGTGCAAGTATCTTTTACTGGTTCTCCTAATCTGGAACGAAGGTTTATAATAACCTATTAGAATTCTAACGGGTCTTTAGTTAAGCTTACGCTTAGACCGGTTAGTTTTTAAAGATACGGTTCGTACGCACGATTAAGCGAAGACCGGATAGAATGTGATTTAGACCCGACAAGTTTGAAGACTTGCTTAATATGGGTATATGATACACATTCTGGATTTTGAGATAAAACTGATAAGGTTTGACCCGTTTCGGCTAATTTATGTAAACTAGTTACATAAACCGAACCGAACGCGCATGAAGCGTAACGGGTATCCGTAAGAGTCCTAAATAGGTTTCCTAAGTTAACACGCCTTAAATAAGTTGTGATATCAGTAGGATATCACCCATGATGCCCAAAACGAGTTTAATCTCTTTATAAGCCCCGTAGGGGCATTTTGGTCATTTTAAAGATTAAAAAAGGGTTTAATTAGACACCTGTGATCCGGGTCTGAGTTGATCAGTGAAATAGTTTATTTTAACAGGTTATAACCTTTGGTAATAAGTCTTATATACTAAAATAGTTTTAAACCCAAACTATGCGTTAAATACGCGTATAAAGTCGTTTTAAGCGATGTACGGGTTAAAATACGATTCTGAGTTTATTGATCAAATAAACAGGCTCAAAATACTCCATTTATTATTTAAAATCAGTAGCAATTGGATTGGCGTTAAAAGGATTTGTAAAACTCAGTTTATGGCCGAAAAGGGTATTTTTGGTATTAACCGAATCGAGGCGATAAACCTAGCTTATGATTGGTTTAAAAATAATTAAAAATCTTTAAAAATCCCAAAATATTATATCACATCAGAGGGTAAAAGGTTTGGTGTCCAAAATTTGGTTTAGATAGGCTTTACGCTAATGACGCCGTTTAATTACTTAAAAGTACTCAAATTACGTCATTAAGCATAACTCCTTATCTAGACCTCCAACTGATGTGAAATTTTAGGTACAAGTCTAAAAATCAGTAACTAAGATTATGGCACTCTCACATTTCCAAAAATCTCGTTTTATGGTCATAAGGGCATTACGGTCAATATTTAGGCGTTTAACGGAAACATCGGACGATTAGGGATTCGAGTGGTATAAACGCAGAGGCTTATACATACATGCAACTAGGTCCTAATGGAACTTTAAGGCATGTCTAAACCTATATAAATCGGGTCAGAACTGAGGTCAAAGCAAAAGTCAAACTTTTGCGTCTCTCGGTTCCGAATCGGTTCAAAACATAAAGTTGTCGAATCAAACAAGTTTAGACAAGTTATTATACTTATTTTCAAGTTGTATGACTGATAAAACAGGTTACACACCTTCCGTATCGTTAAATATGCGATTAATATTTCTGTTGACTTTTTCGGACAACCTTTGACTCGACAAACGACCTAGTTAGGATTCGAATCAGTGAGTGCCCTTTTAGGGGTTTATTAACCATATAAATACCAACTTATAACAACTTTCGATTCGACAAATCTCTGGACCGATTGTGATTTATCACAAAGTCAAACCGTAGTTACGACGGTTTGATTTCTAGGCTTTTAACTAAGTATAACTCAAACAAGAAGGATCAAAGGCACTTACACACGACTAATGGATGATTTGGAATGCTTGTGGCCTGCTTGTATGCTCTGGAAATGCTCAGGAGTGATGAATGATCATTGTTGCATAATGTGGGTCTTTATATATAACTTCAAACATGCATGGATCATCGACAACTAAGTCTAGGAGTGTTGCATTATCACCCACAAGTCCCCTACTAGCTAAAAACCATTTTAGGCAGCCCAAAGTATCGAAACAATGGCATTTGAGTCGGTTACAAGCATCAACAGGCAGCTGCCTGTTTTTTCTGCATCTGCAGGTCGCAGGCGGCCCGCGTGGCCTTCTGTTATGTGTGAGGCGGGCCGCGAGGCCCTTCTGGTCAGGTCACACATGTTTCATTTATTTGCACTTTGGTCCTTGGTCCCCCGAAAGGTCGTTTTCACCATCCAACTTGCATATGAAGCTTTGTTATTTATCATATGGGGCTTTAAGACTTATACCCACTTTGTTAAGTCCTCGGGTAACTTTGTGATCACCCGAAAAGCCCTAAATTTCAATGTTGACGATTCTAACCCTCACACACGAATTTTATCACAACTTGCTCATACGATAACGAAACTTCATGAAATTTTTGTGGTACATTCTAGTGAGCATAATTAATCGTTACAAAGCTTCGGGTTTGTCAAAAGGTCACTCAGAGGTATAACTTAAACATGTTGGCACATTTAACCCCTGTAGTTTGTAATCTCTCACTTTCTTTCACAATTCGCTTCGTATAATCCATGATCTATTCGTTTAAGGTTATAAACATCATGTAGGGTTATTGCAAAGTATATTTATTCATTGTTGACACTTTGAACCCTTATAATTACATACTTTCACTGTTTGTCAATTTTAGTCCTTCAAGAACATTCTTTCACACGTTCAAACCTATGACACGTGTCAACACATTATAGGACGTAAATTTTCGAGGTGTTACATCCTCACCCCCTTAAAATAAATCTCGACCCGAGATTTACTGAAATAAGTAAGGGTATTTTTCTTTCATCGTGGATTCAACCTCCCACGTGAATTCGGGACCTCTTCGGGCATCCCATTTAACCTTTACAAAAGGTATATGCTTCCTTCGAAGCTTCCTTACCTGTCGATCTTCGATCGACAAAGGTTTTTCCACAAATTTCAAGCTTTCATCGATATGCACATCTGTATAGGGTATAACCACTGATTCGTTAGCGAAACACTTCTTCAGATTGCAGATGTGGAACACATTGTGTATACTACTGAGCTCTTCAGGTAAGTTTAACTTGTAGGCAACTGACCCGACACGTTCGATAACCTCGAAGGGTCCTATGTATCTCGGGCTTAGTTTGCCTTTCTTACCAAACCGCATCACTCCTTTCCAGGGTGACACTTTAAGTAGGACTTTTTCACCTACTTCGAAGTGAAAATCCTTACGATTTGGATCAGCGTAAATCTTCTGCCTATTCCGGGCAGCTTGGAGATTGTTACGAATCTGGACAATCTTGTCTGTCGTTTCGAACACGATCTCTGGTCCTGATAACTGGACTTCTCCAACTTCTGCCCAACAAACAGGCGATCTACACTTTCTACCGTATAATGCCTCAAAAGGCGCAGCCTTTATGCTGGTATGGTAGCTATTGTTGTAGGAGAATTCGATCAATGGCAGGTTCTTATCCCAGCTACCTCCCAAATCGATCGCACATGCTCGTAGCATGTCTTCCAACGTTTGAATAGTACGCTCACTCTGACCGTCTGTCTGTGGATGGTAAGCCGTACTAAAGTTCAAACGTGTGCCCAAAGATTGTTGGAAGCTTTTCCAAAAATGCGACGTGTACCTAGTATCTCGGTCAGAGATAATAGCTACAGGTATGCCATGTAAGGCTACAATCTTATCAACGTACAGTTGGGCTAACATATCGGAGCTGTAGGTCTCCTTAATGGGTAGGAAGTGTGCTGACTTAGTCAGTCGATCAACTATCACCCAAATGGTGTCATTTCCTTTCCTTGTCTTGGGTAACTTGGTAATAAAATGCATAGTTACCATTTCCCACTTCCAAGTAGGAAGTTCAGGTTGTTGTAGCAAACCTGACGGTTTTTGATGTTCTGCCTTGACTTGCGCACATGTCAAGCATTTGGCTACATGAGTGGCTACAGACTTTTTCAAGCCTATCCACCAATAGTTTGCCCTAAGATCCTGGTACATTTTATCAGCTCCAGGATGAACAGAGTATTTAGAGTTGTGGGCTTCCTGGAGGATAACATCACGGAGTCCTCCATAAATCGGAACCCATATCCGTCCATTTAATCTAAGAATTCCATCCTTACTAAGAGATAACTGCTCCTCAGTTACTCCTAGCTTTTCGTTAGGGTAGTTAGCTTCCAACACAGCTTCCTTCTGTGCAGCTAACAACCTTTCTATCAAATTGTTTTTTATTTCCATGCGCTTGGCATTGATTCGGATGGGTTTCACCCTCTCTTTCCGACTTAAGGCATCGGCGACTACATTCGCCTTGCCGGGATGGTATCTTATTTCACAATCGTAATCATTCAGAGTTTCCATCCAACGGCGTTGCCTCATGTTCAAGTCCTTCTGGTTGAACAGATGTTGAAGGCTCTTGTGATCCGAATAGATCACACATTTGATTCCATATAAGTAGTGCCTCCACAGTTTTAGTGCGAATACAACGGCACCCAACTCCAAATCGTGGGTGGTGTAATTCTTTTCGTGCACCTTTAACTGACGTGAAGCATAGGCAATGACTTTGCCTTTCTGCATAAGCACACATCCCATCCCGGTGTGTGATGCATCACAATAAACTACAAACTCCTCTATTCCATCAGGCAATGTTAGTACCGGAGCATTGCTCAACTTTTGTTTCAGAATATCGAAGGATTCCTACTGCTTATGACCCTAGTCAAACTTAATCTTCTTACGTGTCAGCGAAGTCAGGGGTGCAGCAATCCTTGAGAAGTTTTCAATGAATCGCCTATAGTATCCTGCCAAACCTAGGAAGCTACGAATTTCCGTAGGCGTCTTTGGCTCATGCCAATTCATGACAGATTCAACTTTAGCGGGATCTACTTGGATACCACGCTCACTAACAACATGTCCAAGAAATTGGACTGCTCGAAGCCAGAATTCACACTTTGAGAACTTGGCATAGAGCTTCTCTTTATGAAGTAGTTCCAGTATGCAGTGAAGATGCTTCTCATGGTCAGCTTGGTTCTTTGAGTAGATGAGAATGTCGTCGATGAAGACGATGACGAATTTGTCTAAGTGCGGCTTGCAAACGCGATTCATGAGATCCATGAACGCGGCTGGTGCATTAGTGAGCCCAAAAGGCATCACTAGGAACTCGTAATGACCATAACGAGTCCTAAATGCTGTTTTGTGCACATCTTCGTCTCTAACCTTTAATTGATGGTAGCCTGACCTCAAGTCAATCTTCGAGAAGAAACTTGCCCTTTGAAGTTGATCGAACAGATCGTCGATTCTGGGCAAAGGATACCTATTCTTGATAGTAACCTTATTAAGCTCACGGTAGTCGATGCACAGTCGCATCGATCCATCCTTCTTCTTGACAAATAAAACTGGTGCTCCCCAAGGAGACGAACTAGGTTTGATGAAACCTTTGGCTAGCAAATCATCTAGCTGCGTCCTCAATTCCTTCATCTCCGTTGGTGCCAACCTATAAGGCGCCCTTGCAACTGGTGCTGATCCAGGAATAATGTCAATCCTGAATTCCACTTGCCTATCTGGTGGCAAACCAGGTAGTTCTTCAGGAAATACTTCGGGGTATTCAGAAATGACTGGGATATCTCCAATCTTGGGTTTCGGCTCATCAATAATCACCTGTGCCATGTAGATGACACAGCCCTTCTTCAAATACTTTGAGTCTTTGAGTATAGACATCTTCTCGGGCAGCCCATACTGGGTATCTCCCTGGATAGTAAGTGATTCACCAGACGAAGTCTTGATCCTCACTTGCTTCTTATTGCAAATAATCTGGGCCTGGTTATGAGATAACCAGTCCATACCCAAAACTATGTCGAAACCGGCTAGTTTTAAAGGAAGTAGGGACAAAGGAAAAGAGTGATTCTTAATGGATATGAAACATCCATCTAATAAGGTTGAAGCGGTTTCTAAAGTGCCATCTGCTAGTTCCACCTCATAATTCACACTTAAAGTTCTAACAGGTAGTTTCAACAATTCACAAAACTTATTATCTACAAACGACTTATCAGCGCCTGAATCGAATAACACTCTCGCATAAACATCATTTACGAGAAAGGTACCTGTTATCACGTTGTCGTCCTTGACGGCTTCCTTAGCATCCATTCTGAAGACCCTAGCATTGGTCTTCTTGGCCTCTTCCGGCTTCTTGGCATACTTTGGGCAATTGCTCCTGATGTGCCCCTTTTCATTGCAACCATAGCAGGTCGCATCCTTTATCTTCTTGAAATCCACGGTTTTGTGTTCCCTGGATTTGCATAACCCACATGCAAAAGGCTTCGATTGTGTTTGTGAGTTGGATTCAAACCTGCACTTCCCAAAGTGCTGTCTCTTGCAGGTTTTACATCTGGGTTTTTCACCCGACTGTTGACCATCCTTCTTAAAACCTGACCCCTTCTTTTGGTCATTGTTTCCCTTCAGCTTCTTGTCTGATCGTCGTGAGTTGTCATCCTCACGCTTCCTCTTTTCGGTATCATTTTTCCTTTGTGACCTCAGCCTGACAGCATCTGAGGTCAGAGACAACGATATGTCTGTTACTGACCGAAAAGTGGTTGGTCTGGAGGCCTTTACACTTGCTTTGATCTCCGGTTCCAAACCCCCGATAAAACGAGCTATACGTTTAGGCTCCGGAGTTACCAAGTAAGGGACCAACCTTGACAAAGTATTGAAAGTGGTAAGGTAGGCCTGACAGTCCAGGTTTTTCATGACCAGTGCCAGGAAATCAAATTCAATTCTCTCAACCTCATGTTGAGGGCATAAATTTTCTTTGATTAGTGCCATGAACTGTTCCCAGGTCATGTTGTATAATGGGACTTTCCCTGTGGCTTGGATCAAAGATCTCCACCAGGCTAAGGCTTCTCCTTTGAAAGACTGTGAGACAAACTTCACAATATCCCTATTATGACAACCACTAATATCCACCACAGTATCCATTTCATCCATCCACGTCATGCAATCAACAGCTCCTTTTTCCCCATTGAAGTCTCTGGGTTTGCACGACACGAAGTATTTATAAGTGCAACCCCTATTACGAGGTTCTTGGTTCTGTACGACTCTTTGGGATGGATTACTCCTTTGATTCGAGGAGTGGTGAGAATTACTGTTGTGGGCAGTGTGGGTCCTGGAGGGTGTTCTAGTGTGTGATGCAGAATGGGTCCTCGTATGGGTGCCACTTGATCCATGGTGTTGTCTATCCATAGCTCTATTAACCGCATTGTCTATCATAGCTTGCAACTCTGCACCCGCTACGTTTACATGGGCATTATCATTCACTATCCCTGGGTGACTGTTGACCTCGTTTGAGTCTGCCATGTAGCTTAAACTGTAACATATCGACAATAATTTATTGGTGAGTTTATCATATAATCGTCTTTTATGGCAATTTTTATTAACCGTGGTAACATAGACCATATATGGTTAATTTATTTCTCACGTTTATTTAGGATTTCTAATATAATTTATCCTAATTATAAAACATTGACAGTTTTTATTAGCACACAAGGCCTAGTCACAGGGACACTATAGATTTATAAGCTATGATTTCGGAGAATCAAAGTATGAAGGTTTGAACAAAGTTCATTACCTTTATCAGACAGGGTCACAGACTAATACTGTCTTTTGTCTCATATGAAAATGAGAAGGGCCCGTAGGCATTCCATTACCAATGGATGGTAAAAAGAATTGATCATATTTATTAATGATTTAACCCATGATTCAGAGATCATTAAGTTGGGTTTAGAATCTTTAAAAAGATCCATATATAATAATAACACGTGTGTTTTAAACGAATCATGTCTGCCAGGAGTGTTAACATGTTTTCAGATGTTAACAGGGATTTGAATCTTTTTAACTAGTTTTACCATCTGGGCCAGGTCTTAAAATGACATACAGGCTAGGTTATACTTTTAAGATCCTTAATTAAAATAGCTTAGGCAGATAGATTTTTTTAAAAGGAAGGATTCTGATTTATTTATTTCATATTTAATTTAATTATGCATAACTTAGCAAAGATGCAATTTATAAACTTACATTCCATTAAAACTAAAAGTAGTACATTTTGCCCTAAACGGGACTTTTCACAGAAACAGATGCCCACGCAGGAGCTATACATATAATACATGTCCTCACAGGGACGGTCTACAAAAGTAAATGTCCACGCAGGGACTAATAAAGACAAGTCCTCGTAGGGACTAGGTACAAAGATAGATGTCCACGCAGGGACTACATACACACATAAATAAATGTCCACGTAGGGACTTGATTTAAACAAGGAAATACAACAATATATATATGGGGATTTAACGATCCCGTTTCTTCTTCCCTTTAAGCAAGTTTGCCAAACCACTCATAAATCCCTCATTCTTCTTACGTTCCTTCTGGAAGTCTCGCTCCATTTTGGCCAGTCTTCGACGGAGTTCCTCCTGCTCAGGAGGAGGAGCCCGTGGTGGCTGGTACTGTGGTGGCGGCTGAACAGGTGCTTGATACCCCCGAGCTGGGTATCCCATTCCCCAAGGGGGTCCGTATGGTCCCTCAGGATTATTATGGGCAAGGTAGCTTGATGCCACGTTGTAAGGATCATCAGCATAGTTATAGCCATGGTATGCTGGTGGTCCATATGGGTTGTAAGCTGCCGGAGCAGTATACGCAGGGATTGGGTGGCCAAAACCCGGTGATGGCGGTACAATAGGTGCTGAATTCACCTCCGAAACTGGGACAGAAGGTCCACCCATCTGTGGGACTTCATGAGTAGGCGGGTAATGGCTGCCGCTAGAGTGTTGAGGGGTGTTGAGACGAAAATCAACTTCTCGTGCTGAGATCCGTGCACCAGTCCTCCTACGTCTTGGTGGCTCTGGAGGCTCTAGATGCACTGGCGGCGGTGGAGGCGGTGGCGTGACTGCCTCATAACGTGGATCCCCAGAGGGATTTTGCTGCTGCAGTGGCGGCTGCTGGTGAGGTGATGAGTGTTCAGATGGTGTATAGTACCACTCACACCGTTCGAACCGTGCCATGTGACTATCCGGACCCTGGTATGGTGTTCCGTGAAAAGACGAACCGTCTGAGATCACGAAAGGATGGTTCAAGGATCCGGTTGAAGCCTCGACGGGATCTGTGTCCTCGTCCATGTCTTGATCACCCGAAAAGTGATCCTCTGGTCCTAGTGGGTTAAAGCCCACGTGCTCTGGTAGATACTCTGCTGGGTTAAACTGACCCTGAAAAACAGGAGTAGGGTCGCCAAAGAAATGTTGCGGGTTGTGGGGTTCGTTCTCTGACTGAGGCCCATAAGAGTCATGGTATGGAGGTGTTGAGGCGTGCGAAAAAGATCGTCTGGCAGAGTCTTCATATGTCCTCCATAGCTCCCTCGTTTCGTCATTCCTTGTAGAAGAAGTTCGTCGATATGAAGGCCCTGCCTCATGGTCGTTAGGGGCGCTAGCTGGCTCCTTTCCTCGACCACCTCGTCTAAATCTTGGCGGCATTATTGTACCTGTTAAAATACACAAGGTAATAACAAGGAAAAATAAAGGACAAAATTTAAATAAAAATAAAAATTTGAACAATTTGGGTTATTCCTAAGTTCTTTGTCTAGACTCGAAGATTTAGGAATGTGCAATTGTGTAACTGAGATTAAACACAAAAGGTTAGTGTTTAATTCACTCAGTGTTGGCTCTGATACCAACCTGTCACACCCCAAATTTCCACGTGTCACCGGTGGGCCCGGTAAGGGAGTATCGTGACGTGGTTGGCAACATGATAGTCAAACAACACAATATTTAAATGCACAGCGGAAGCAAAGTATAGATTTAATTCAACCAAACGATATTGTAATATTAAGTATCACAATTAGTCGAATATAAATCCACAGGTAGATCCAAATAAAAAGGAAACAATTGTTCAACAGTTTATGACATCCAAGCTGGCGAGACTTAATGTGGATGCTAGGAGACATGCCAGCCTATTTCGCGTAGTACCTGCACTTAACCTTTTTAAGAAAATACGTCAGTTTACACTGGTAAATACAATCAACCGACTCATTTTGAAAAGAGTTTAAGAAAATGCATTTAAGGCACAAGGCACAAATAATATTTTATAACTTGGGATAATTATTTAAATATATAATACTTGTAGGGATTTACATGTTCCTTATGCGTTCAGTAGCCCGGATCGAGCCGGGTTAAAGATCAATTAACACATCACTTTATTTATGAGACACTGACAGGTGTACGCCTACACCTGAGTGCTAAGGTCGTGGCCATTTCGTAAAATGATGCCAGGGATATCCGGGACACGGTCATTAACCCCCCAAAGGCTTTAAGCAAACAAAACAATATTAAACGAGATGTCTCAATACTTTAATTATCATTCATTCAATCAAAGATTCAACGCCCCGACCAAGCGGTATTTTATATACCGTACCCCAAGCCCGTATAGGGAAAATAAGTTAAAAGTATTTACCTGAGTAAGTATAGTTCAAAATCAGCGAGTGCAAGTATCTTTTACTAGTTCTCCTAATCTGGAACGAAGGTTTATAATAACCTATTAGAATTCTAACGGGTCTTTAGTTAAGCTTACGCTTAGACCGGTTAGTTTTTAAAGATACGGTTCGTACGCACGATTAAGCGAAGACCGGATAGAATGTGATTTAGACCCGACAAGTTTGAAGACTTTCTTAATATGGGTATATGATACACATTCTGGATTTTGAGATAAAACTGATAAGGTTTAACCCGTTTCGGCTAATTTATGTAAACTAGTTACATAAACCGAACCGAACGCGCATGAAGCGTAACGGGTATCCGTAAGAGTCCTAAATAGGTTTCCTAAGTTAACACGCCTTAAATAAGTTGTGATATCAGTAGTATATCACCCATGATGCCCAAAACGAGTTTAATCTCTTTATAAGCCCCGTAGGGGCATTTTGGTCATTTTAAAGATTAAAAAAGGGTTTAATTAGACACCTGTGATCCGGGTCTGAGTTGATTAGTGAAATAGTTTATTTTAACAGGTTATAACCTTTGGTAATAAGTCTTATATACTAAAATAGTTTTAAACCCAAACTATGCGTTAAATACGCGTATAAAGTCGTTTTAAGCGATGTACGGGTTAAAATACGATTCTGAGTTTCTTGATCAAATAAACAGGCTCAAAATACTCCATTTATTATTTAAAATCAGTAGCAATTGGATTGGCGTTAAAAGGATTTGTAAAACTCAGTTTATGGCCGAAAAGGGTATTTTTGGTATTAACCGAATCGAGGCGATAAACCTAGCTTATGATTGGTTTAAAAATAATTAAAAATCTTTAAAAATCCCAAAATATTATATCACATCAGAGGGTAAAAGGTTTGGTGTCCAAAATTTGGTTTAGATAGGCTTTACGCTAATGACGCCGTTTAATTACTTAAAAGTACTCAAATTACGTCATTAAGCATAACTCCTTATCTAGACCTCCAACTGATGTGAAATTTTAGGTACAAGTCTAAAAATCAGTAACTAAGATTATGGCACTCTCACATTTCCAAAAATCTCGTTTTATGGTCATAAGGGCATTACGGTCAATATTTAGGCGTTTAACGGAAACATCGGACGATTAGGGATTCGAGTGGTATAAACGCAGAGGCTTATACATACATGCAACTAGGTCCTAATGGAACTTTAAGGCATGTCTAAACCTATATAAATCGGGTCAGAACTGAGGTCAAAGCAAAAGTCAAACTTTTGCGTCTCTCGGTTCCGAATCGGTTCAAACAGAAAGTTGTCGAATCAAACAAGTTTAGACAAGTTATTATACTTATTTTCAAGTTGTATGACTGATAAAACAGGTTACACGCCTTCCGTATCGTTAAATATGCGATTAATGTTTCTGTTGACTTTTTCGGACAACCTTTGACTCGACAAACGACCTAGTTAGGATTCGAATCAGTGAGTGCCCTTTTAGGGGTTTATTAACCATATAAATACCAACTTATAACAACTTTAGATTCGACAAATCTCTGGACCGATTGTGATTTATCACAAAGTCAAACCGTAGTTACGACGGTTTGATTTCTAGGCTTTTAACTAAGTATAACTCAAACAAGAAGGATCAAAGGCACTTACACACGACTAATGGATGATTTGGAATGCTTGTGGCCTGCTTGTATGCTCTGGAAATGCTCAGGAGTGATGAATGATCATTGTTGCATAATGTGGGTCTTTATATATAACTTCAAACATGCATGGATCATCGACAACTAAGTCTAGGAGTGTTGCATTATCACCCACAAGTCCCCTACTAGCTAAAAACCATTTTAGGCAACCCAAAGTATCGAAACAATGGCATTTGAGTCGGTTACAAGCATCAACAGGCAGCTGCCTGTTTTTTCTGCATCTGCAGGTCGCAGGCGGCCCGCGTGGCCTTCTGTTATGTGTGAGGCGGGCCGCGAGGCCCTTCTGGTCAGGTCACACATGTTTCATTTATTTGCACTTTGGTCCTTGGTCCCCCGAAAGGTCGTTTTCACCATCCAACTTGCATATGAAGCTTTGTTATTTATCATATAGGGCTTTAAGACTTATACCCACTTTGTTAAGTCCTCGGGTAACTTTGTGATCACCCGAAAAGCCCTAAATTTCAATGTTGACGATTCTAACCCTCACACACGAATTTTATCACAACTTGCTCATACGATAACGAAACTTCATGAAATTTTTGTGGTACATTCTAGTGAGCATAATTAATCGTTACAAAGCTTCGGGTTTGTCAAAAGGTCACTCAGAGGTATAACTTAAACATGTTGGCACATTTAACCCCTGTAGTTTGTAATCTCTCACTTTCTTTCACAATTCGCTTCGTATAATCCATGATCTATTCGTTTAAGGTTATAAACATCATGTAGGGTTATTGCAAAGTATATTTATTCATTGTTGACACTTTGAACCCTTATAATTACATACTTTCACTGTTTGTCAATTTTAGTCCTTCAAGAACATTCTTTCACACGTTCAAACCTATGACACGTGTCAACACATTATAGGACGTAAATTTTCGAGGTGTTACAATGGCCCTTCAACAATATCACCCTCTTCACTGTACGTCTGTACCTAGACTTTTTCAAATGTTTACTTTTTTTTTTTTTTTACCAATTACAGGTTGTAAAGTGTCTCACTGATTATTGTTTTTTTTTTTTTTTGTATCAGTTCTTAGCATCATAGGATTAAAAATTTTCAATAAGAATTTTGGAAATCTTAAATATAAAATTATGTTATATGATTTGAGCTTGTATCTATGTTTAAATGATAAGATTCAATTTTCAATAAAAATCATTTAGTTTCCATAATACTGGAAGTAATGTTTAAAATGGTTGCGATGTACACATGTGTATTATGTTTTTTGTCTGTTTTTTATGCGATGTACACATGTGTATAGCGTCTGTTTTTGTGATGTCCCAGTTTTTTTGTTCAATTTTTTGATTTTTGCTCTGTTTTTAACGCGCTGTACACATGTGTATTCTGATTTTTCTCCTGTTTTTAATGTGATGTACACATGTGTATTCTGATTTTGCTCTGATTTTAATGCGATGTACACATGTGTATAGCGTATATTTTTGTGATAACTCATATTTTTTTTGTGTATTGAATATGTAAAGTAGTTGATGTACACTTGTGAATTTTGCAAAGTACTAATTTGCTGAGTTTTTTGTGCTATTATAGGAGACGTCGTTAACGAAAAAAGTGGAGATGGAAGGTCGATAAGGATGATTCACGTATGTTTGTTTGCTTGGTCGATAAGGATGATTCAGCATACAACGTGGCGACTAGTTGTAAAAGACTGTGTTTTTTTTTGTTTTTTCGATTATGTTGCGTTTATTGTTTTCACGAAACTCGAACTTGTAATTGTATTTTTTTTTTTGGTTTTGCAAACATTATGGAACTTGTAATTTGCTAAATATAAAATAGTTTTACAGGTTTTGTTTATATGTATGTATTATGTAGCTAATTACACATATGCACGATTCTGAGTACACATGCGTACTGTTCAATTCATATCCAAGTACACATGTGTATACCGTTTGAAATATGAAGGTTACGTGGATCTTAAAAATCATAATTCAAATTCTGGTGGTGAAAATCTGAAAAATAAAACTGAAATAAAAGATATTGTGGATAATGAATTTAAAATAGTAAATATATTGTGGATAATGAATTTAAAATAGGAAAGATGTAACTTAATTCAATTATTAAAATAATGATTTAAATCTAATTTTTTATATAATTACAATCCTACCCTTAACAACTAAAAATGAAATCAAGGGTCCAGATCTGTTCACGCAGTTCACTCTTGGGAGGTTGTTCACGCTGGAACCCTACCCTATATATATATATATATATATGTATATATACATATAGTTCTCGCAATAAGGGTGGTTCTCGCATGATCTCCTCCCTATATATATATAGGGTTAGGGTGGTGTTTTAACATCCGAAAGAAATGTAATAAGATTCAAGCGTGGTGTTTTAAACAGTATGAAACATTGTATTTGTGATTCAAGCCAAGGTATTTTAATATGTTATCAATGTGTTCTTATGTTTGTGAATGATGGAAAACACCATACGCGATTAAAACACCATACCAAGAGCAGCTTCTGGAACGCATGTTGTAAAAACACCATGAATTGAACTCTGAATTTATTTAAAACACCATGTTATGAACATGCTCTGATTTTGTGAATGGTGCAAAAAAAAAAAATTGAAATGAAGTAGGATTGATGTTATGGATGGTTATCAAGTCCTTAAATCAAGGATTTTCTCTCTCCAAATTCATAACCGGAGATTCATTACCATATTTGAATTGTCGATTCATTTACAATTATACCCTTAATTTTAATTAGTGCCACATGTCCTCACCATATTCCTTCTTACACTTCTCACAAAAACCACCTTTTTTCAATAACCACACCCTATATATATATGTATATATATATAGGGGAAGGTTCAAATGAAAACCACTAGTTATTGTGAAAACTCGAAAACTAATTAAAAAAAGCCAAAAAAAACATACAATTTTTTTTTTTTTTTGCAAACCAAATTTCGCAGTTTTTTTTATATAAAAAAAATTTCAAAAAAAAAAAAAAATTTTTGTAGTGCACATGTGTAATACTACACATGTGTATTATTACACATGTGCACTACACAAATTTTTTTTTTTTTTTTTTTTGAAATTTTTTTTTATATATAAAAACCAGCGATTTTTATTAAAACAATTGAAAAAAAAATTGTTTGTTTTTTAGGCTTTTTTTAGTTAGTTTTCGAGTTTTCGCGTTAAAAGTGGTTTTCATTTGAACCATCCCCTATATATATATATCTAATACTTAATTAATTAATTTGGTTTTATATCATGGGAAATCTTGTCACTTCACACCCCCCTAACTAAGAAATTTAACCCATCCACGTTATGGACTATCCGAGAAACGAGTGTGCAAACGTAGTTGGGGACTACAGCTATAATTTTAGAAAGGTGTGGACTATAGGTGAAATTTCACCAAACCACGGGACTATCTGGGCATTTCTCTCTATTTATTTTTTGGCGTTCAAATAGTAACTATTTGGATGGTACTTTGTTAGCAAAGTTAATTAATCAACAATCGGACATCTCATATCCAACAATCTCTCACTTTGATGATTCATCGATTAATTGACTTAATGTAGATAGTGGTGGACACTTAGCTACATCTCACTCCCCCTAGTAAGGTATAGTGTATCATATTTGTCAATTTATTCCTTGTACTCAAGTAACTGTTCACTTAATAAGCATTAAGGCCATGGTAACCTAATATGTTATCCTTTCTATATAGAACATCCGTTAAATATTAGACATGGATCAAAGTGTATTCTCATATATTGTTTGACTATTCTTGTTTTCGTTCTCTAATATTAAGTGGTCTAACAAATTACTCTTAGTTTGAGTGTGACCATGCGTTTCACACAAGTTCGCATCAACGAGAACGCTAGAACATCCAACTACTCTCTTAAAGGAGAACAAAATTCCTTTGGCAACATAAAACTCCCATTTAACTTCAGATTTATTCTCAATCAAATACCCTTATTACTGCCTTGCATAAGTACAACATTAGATAAGATCAAATAACAACCTTTGACTAAAGTTAGCTCAAGTATGTCCCTTGGGTAAAAGTATAGAAGGATCATACCAGTTTCTAAACATCATATGACTAAAATACATGAAATTGTTTTAAAGCAAGCAACGTCCAAAACCATTCTCAATTGAATATCTATAAATATTAGATCTCCACACCCTGAGCCTTTCATCTCATCTCATGAAAAAACCAATCATTCATAATAGTCTTAATTCAGATTGATCCCATTAATTTGACCGACTACGGACATTTAGAATACACTATTCAAGGATTTCTTAAACGTACAAAAATTGAACATTGAACATTGAAACATTAATTTATAATGTATTTAACCAAAAAATCAAAATAAATATATACAACGTTACTGTTCGAAAACATTAAATAATAATTAAGATCAAATTCATTCTTTAGCAAATCTAACGCCCTATTTTCTGAGCATGCTCCTCATGTCTTGCAATAGACATAGGTTTAGTAAAGGGGTCTGCTAGATTCTCTTGGGTCGAAATGAGTAGTCTAATGTTATCAACAAGTTAAAGTCAACATCAACGAGTTGGAGGTATTGTGGAAGTCGACACGATAAGATTGAAGAAAGAATTGGTGTGTGAGAGTTCATATATGATCGATATTAGAGTTGTGGATAAATAAATATATTTTGGTTAGAAAAACTATATTTACAATTATTTTGGACTAAGTTTTAGTGATTTCTAGGCACCTAAATCTAATTAGCCTATGTTTATTTAGGCTATAAATAGTAAGTGATTTAGAATTTTAGGTCAAAACATGGGTAATTTGATGGCTTAATTGTTTTCATCTTATGCAAATTAACCAAGGTTTTATTAAAGATTTTTGTGTTCAATTATTTTTCTAAAATAGATTTTATACCTTGTTTGATCCTACAGATTCTGTATGGACTTTGTTTATAACAAACCTTTAACCAGTTAAAAAAACCTATGTTGTTTCAAAGATGACTTTTGTTTAATTTAACCCGTAAAAAGTTAAAGAGTTAAATGCTTGGTTGGTCCCTGGGGTTTATAAAAATTGCAGACTTGGTCCTAATAGTTTACTAATTACATGCATGGTATCAAAACTTATCAAAAATGAACTCGCTTGCTCCCCAGCCCTAACATCAGTTAAATATCTCTGTTAAAACATCTCATGTACTTGGCACATGAGGGTAATTTGGTCCTTTCGGTATAAAAAGAGTTAAATACCACCCCTACTCCTTCTTCTTCCTAAAACCACCACCACCATCTCATCTCCTCCACACCACCAGTGAACTTCCACACCTCCAATCAAACTGAAAACACACCGGCGCTGATTTTGTTTTCTGGCGATCGGAGACGTTGAATTTCGACAAATCGTAAATCTCCATTTTGACCCTTTCAGATTGGTACGTAAGTTTTTACTTTACTTTTGCAACCCGTGTTTCATTGGCTCGATGAACGGAATTCTGTGATTCCGATACTCCCTCTATTTTTTCCCTCCTTATTTCTCAGCCAAACAATTTTGTTTATTTGCTGATGATAAACGTATGAAATAAAAAGATAATTGCTTGCTAACCAGTAGATATATGTGAGAAACGAAGATTAGAAGGTTGTAGTATTAATAGCCGACCTATTTGATCCGACCGACGTTACATAGGTTTCCTTTTCGAAAACAATTCACCATTATGCTACTCATCACAATCTGCAAACGTTTTATGTATTATGATTAATATATTGATATGTTAAACTTCTACTCTAGGTTTTCAGTTCGATTGTAGGTGGGGAGTGGAAGTTCAGTGGTGGTGTGATGTGAAGGAGATGAGATGGTGGTGGTGGTTTAGGGAAGAAGAAGGAGGTGGGGTGGTATTTAACTCGTTTTTATACTGAAAGAACCGGTACCGAAAATCCTCAAAAGTGGGTACCGGTACCGAATATACCCGGTTCGGTACGGTTCGGTACCGGTATTTGAAGGTAAATACCGGTACCGAAAATGTCAAAAGTCGGTACCGAATCGGTACCGAAAAGGTACCCGGTTCGGTAAATTCGGTACTGGTACCGGTTCGGTACCAGGTCCATTTTGCTCATCCCTAAATGTTAGGGCTGGGGACCAAACGAGTTCATTTTTGACAAATTTTGGTACCACGCGTGTAATTAGTAAGCTACTAGAACCAAGTCTACAATTTTTGCAAACGACAGGGACGAACCAAGCATTTAACTCAAAAGTTAATGTTTATTATGCTTTTTTGAGTCCATGTATTTTCTTAGAGTTACCTTTAACCAGTTAAAAAAACCATGTGGTTTCGAAGATGACTTTTGTTTAATTTAACCGGTAAAAAGTTAATGTTGATTATGCTTTTTTTGAGTCCATATATTTTCTTAGAGTTTTTTTCTTTTCTAATTCAAACTAAATGTATTTTTATATAATTAGTGATATTTTTTTTAATATTAATGAATGTTTTGCTATTACAATATCGTTGGCATTGCCATTCTAACCGGGCAATGTCAATACCGGTGTCGGTTCTAGAGAAATTGTTACCGATATTTGTTTTCAGCGTTTTAGATTGATGTAACGTATCCACATATTTTTTGGGTATATCATGAACTTTCGTTTAATTATTTTTAACTCATACCAACCGAGTTCCCGTAACATAACGTATGTTCATTTTACTATTCACCTTAAATAGTGATGAGCTAAAGTACTCGGTACCGTATGGTCCAATACCGTACCGAACCGTTATGGCGGTACCGGTCAAGAAAAAAAAAAGGCAAAAAGTGGGTATTGAAAATGGTTCGGTGCGGCACGTTCGGTACCAACAGTTTCAGGATAGTAACCTTTTTTTGTCACTTTGTGGTTGATACTCACTTTTATTGATTTCGATGAGTCAAGCCGATAACGATTAATTATATATGCCATGTAGCATTGGGGAAAAACAACCAAATCTCACCGCGTAACGCGGGAAAAAAACCTAGTTACAAAATATATAGTGGCGTGTTTGTATATTGAATCAAGGGCTATAAGTTTGTTGTAGC
Source organism: Helianthus tuberosus (assembly GCA_030545235.1). Classification (NCBI taxonomy): domain Eukaryota; kingdom Viridiplantae; phylum Streptophyta; class Magnoliopsida; order Asterales; family Asteraceae; genus Helianthus; species Helianthus tuberosus. Next base: position 62,564,692 of record CM060368.1, on the reverse strand, counting down.
AGTTCAGGAGTCAACCACATGAATCGAAGAGTTTGCCCATCAACCAATGAGGTGGTGTTTGAATGTCAAGTGGGTACTTTTAATGGAGGTACCTGAAACGCGAACAGTTTATTTCAAACCATTTATATTCATTTTCAAGATGTTGAAGCTAATATAAACTTATCAACCCTCCTATCCAACTTAAACTTACCCACAACCTCTTTCTCTTGGTTCCGGCTGCGATGGATAATGCATCATTCCTATTTAACAATGACACCACAACATCCAATGTCGGTGCAATAACCCAACCTTTTTCCAATGATCAAAAACAAAATTTTCCGCCTCTAGTGTCAACTTACAATGATAAGATACGTCCCATTCTTGATGCCGTCGACAAACTCCGCGGCCTAAATGTTACCCAACACGGCATTCCACTCCCTACCATTGTTGTCGTAGGGGATCAGTCATCTGGCAAGTCTAGCGTTCTAGAGTCACTTGCCGGTATAAGTTTGCCTCGCGGACAAGGTATTTGCACAAGGGTACCTCTTATCATGAGGCTTCAACACCATCTGGGACCTGTGCCAGAGATCCGTCTGGAGTTTCAGAATAAAACTGTTACGATCATGGAGGAAAGCCGGATATCAGAAGCCATCAATTCCGCTACGGTGGAGATTGCCGGAAACTCTAAAGGTATATCCAATGTCCCGTTGACTTTGGTGGTAAAAAAGAATGGTGTTCCGGATCTTACAATGATTGATTTACCTGGAATTACTCGGGTTCCGATTCATGATCAACCAGAAAACATTTACGAACAAATTTCAGGTATTTTTCGCCTTTTCTAAATAAATTGCGATTACATGCAGCAAATTGATACATTTGTATATACAGATTATTTTGTTTTGGTTATAGTGTAAGTGTTATTTTTCATCAATATTTAGACTCATAAGTTAAATTATTATTATTGTGCGTGCATTTATAAGTGTCAAAAGTCGAATATTTGTATTGTTGGAGCATTTTGGGCATGCAGTTATGGTACATACTTTGTGTTGTAATACAGGTTCATCAGGTTTGGTTGAAGGTCAAAATGGGTTCGGGTTAATACATGTTTTGCAAAATGAATCCGTGCCAAAATGAGCCAGTCTTAATACTATTAATTTGTTTCATGTTAAAAAGGGTTAATAGAAACGCAGTCAGGTTGATAGGGACAATTAATAGTCATGGTAGTGCTAACTCGTTTAAACCTTTTTTATGTTAACAATTTTTATAATAGTTGTCCATTTTGTCTCGTCTATTTCGGGCAGACCAAAATTTAACTGTTGTCTAATTTGAGGTTTCCTGAATTGCCCAAATCATGATTGCCACCTATAATATCGTCTTCCATATGCGCTTGGTAGATATACATAAAGTAGATGTGGACTTAAAATACAAACATAATCGTTAGTTGAAGTCTTTGAACAGGACACGTGAACCTGAAGATGTTATATTTGTCAATATTCAGTATCATCATATATGTTTTTGAATATTTCAGATATCATAATGGAGCACATAGAGCCAGAAGAAAGTATCATTCTCAATGTTCTTTCTGCCGATGTTGATTTTACAACCTGTGAATCCATTAGAATGTCACGACGTGTGGACAGCACTGGACAGAGGACACTTGCTGTTGTTACTAAATCTGACCGATCACCGGATGGCCTACTTGAGAAGGTTACCAAAAATGCGGTCAACATTGGCCTTGGCTACGTCTGTGTTAGAAACCGGATCGACAATGAAACATATGATGAAGCTCGAATCCAAGAAACCAAACTTTTTGAAACTCATCCTTTATTGTCTGTGATTGACAAGTCCATGGTCGGTATTCCTGTTTTGGCACATAAGCTTGTTCAAATCCAATCGGTGATCATATCCAAATGCTTGCCTGATATTATCAGGAAGATCAATGAGAAGCTTAATGATTTGGTTTTGGAACTCAACAAGTTACCCCAGAATCTTACAAGTATACCTGATGCAATGATAGCCTTTACTCAGATCATTATATCTTTGAAAGAAACTCTTCAGAAAATTTTTATGAGAGGTGAGTTTGATGACGACTTGGAGAATAAACTTATGTGTTGCAATGCTCGGTTGGTTGAAATGATAGACGAGTTCTCAAAAGAGCTACATATGAATGCCAAACCATCTGAAAATTTTCTAGTTGAAGAGATGCGGGTTTTGCAGGAATCTAGTGGAATCCAGTTGCCGCATTTTCTTCCACAGTATGTGTTTTTATACTTGCTACAACGAAAAGTAAGCAGCATCTCAGATTTGCCTATTAGCTTTGTAAACAAAGTGTGGGACTATCTTGAGGATATTTGTGTTAAGGTTTTGACAGATCATTGTGAGAATTATCCTCAGTTACTTGCTTCCATGAGAAAAGTAGCTCAGAATGTGATGGCAAAAACGAAGAACAAGTTTTTGAAAAGGGTTGTTGAAATGATAGAGATGGAGAAGATCACAGGTTACACATGTGATCCTGATGGTTTTAATGCTTCTTGGAACCAATTAAAGTCAATCAATTACCTATTATCAGATGCAATGACCAGACGTTTAAAATCGACTAATATCACTGGGTATGGGCCAGCTAAGGTTGAGCATTTGTTTAATGTTCCTGCAAACTTAAGGGATCAAGCGTTTAATTTGAAAATGAGGATGACCGCTTATTGGGAAATTGTTATGAAAAGAATGGTAGATTGGTTAGCACTTAAGCTTCGTTTTATGATCCAAAAAGTTGTCATTAAGGAGATGGAGACAGCACTAGTGAAAGAAGTGATGTTGCAGGGTGGTGGTATAGAAAAGATGTTGGACGAACCGTCATCCGTGGCTAAAAAATGGGAGAGGCTTCAAAGAAGCATTGCCTCGCTTAAGGAATCCAAAGAAATCATAGAGCAAGTCATGGATGATATTCTTACCACAGCTGATTAGAATATGCATTTCAACTGCATGTTCAACTCCTTTAAGCAATCGATGGTTGAATAATGACGTTCTAGTATGCTTTTTTGGAAATTTGAACTTTTCAGTTTGTGTTATGAGGATCTTGTTATTTTCTGTTTCTGTTTATTTGAAAAGCATTTTACCGTACCAAAGTTTGTGCTTATTCATCTTCTTATCCAACGTTGCTAGCTATCCGGCCTCGATCAATCGACTAGGAAATGCTATTTGTTAGAATTGAGTTAAATGGGCGGTGAAGGAATGGGGTCTATAAAACTACCTTTACAACAAATTAAATCATTGTAAATCTTAATTCCCATATTACAGCAAACTAAAACATTTACAGATACCTGCTATTTTGTTTTGGTGATACAGCAACTATTTATTTCCATGAACTCATTAGGTTAGAGTATGAGAGAATAAAAAAAAATGTGAGTGGGCTATGTACCTGTAACACCCTAGTCTTCTGATCAAGTATATTAGAATAGGCCAGTAGAGAGAATTTATTATGCCATGAATTTTGATATTATAGTCAGTACATGAAACTTATATTTCATGTATTATTAAACGAGTTACTAACGAGTACCCCGAGAATAAGAAATATTACATATTTAGATATTTAGACGAGCACTTACAATAGGATATCATTTAACAATAATCATAAAATATGTTATGTTTGATCATACTCTGTTTTAATGAAAGTTAGGTCAAAATGTAGAGAAATAAGCTTATCACAACAATATATTCATAATGTTATATATAGAATGCTATACTCTAAAAGTTATAAGAAAAATATGAGTTTTGGGCTTAGTTAATTATAATATACTAGTAGGAATCTCGCACAATGCTTCAAGGAGTTATTCATTTACATTAGTTGTACTAATGTTAGTTTTCTTATTCATAGAATCGGTGTGATCTATCCATGTTATAAGCATTACATATCGATCTCGATTAAATAATAATTTAACATTATAAATACCAACTACTTCTATGTGGGTCTTTTGTTGTATTATATGTTCTCTAAGATAATGTTGATGCTAGTTGGTTACCTGCACGTTGCAACTGGTTGTTTAACTTGTTAAAATCTTCCCAACTGATTACTATTATTCTTTTGTAATACGTGTGTAGTAACTAAGAGTACAAAAGATACTTTCAGCAAACTAACTAAGATAATGCTCATCAAAACAATCACATTATTTAAATTTCTATATACATTAAAATAAAACTATTAGATATAGGGGTTGTCTGTTTACCTCTTAATAAGGCTATTAATGGTTCAGACCTCTTACTGGTTCAGCCCTTAATGGTTCAGACTGTTTGTTTCGCGAGCAGATGTCTTAATGGTTCAGACATTTGCTTCTGAATGGTCAAGTATTATACTGAGTCTGAATAGTTAAGACATTTAATCTGAATTTGTCAGACACTTGCCTCTAAACGGTTAAGCATTATACTGGCTCTTAATGATTCAGATCTCTTACTGGTTCAAGACTTAGGTGCTGTTTGTTTTTGCAGACATAAATTGTCTGCAAGCTGATTTCATCTGTTTTCATGTCTGCAACTGAAGATGTGGTCTGAAGCTCTTCAAGCTGAAAATATAAGACTGTTTGTTTGTATAAATTGATATTGTCTGTACAAACCTTTTTTTTTTTTAGATTTCAATAAAACAATTAATAATATAATATTGTTTGTAATAACCAATCTCCAACCCAATTCCCCAAATTCCCAAATCATCGCTGAATTCACATTCCAATTCATACACCTACTTCTACATCTTCAATCCAAATCACCTGCACCCACACCTACCTTCAAAATCAACAACCTACACAGTCGACTCACCTATCAATAACAACAACTTCCTTTAATTATCATAGATAACAAAAGATAAACACGAACAGCAAAACAAAATACAAAATGAAACCACTAACAGGAGCACCATCCATCAACTCAAATTTTGCTAAGGTTTCTGTCTCCACATCAAATCGTCGGAGGAGTCGGTGGAGCTCGTCGGAGGAATGGGTGGTGGTGGTTGAGGGGGCAGAAGGAGAGGGAGCGGTGGTGGGTGAAGGGGCGGTGGTGGTGGCAGACGGAGGCGACGGCCGGTGGGTGAAGGGGCGGTGGTGGTGGCAGACAAAGGCGACGGCCGGTGGGTGAAGGGGCGGTGGTGGTGGCAGACGGAGGCGATGGTTTTGTGTGGAATTGAGGAGAAGAAGAGGTCTTCATGGTTTTGTGTGGAATTGAGGAGAAGAAGAGGCTGCTTGCTGGAGATGTTGGGAATGTTTGAAGGAGTTATGTGAAGATGTTTGAAGCAAAGGTTCATAGCTTTTGTTTTAAGATGAAATAACCCATTTGCAGCTCTGATTAAAAAAAAAACAAACAGTCTTCAAGGGAAACGTCTGCGCGCCTGCAGACAACAGTTCCCTTGAAGATGTTTGAAGAAAAAACAAACACCCCCTTAATGATCCAGACCTTTTACTGGTTCAGCACTTAACCATTCAGAAGTTATCAAACAGCCCCATAGTAATCATAACATATCATTTTAATTAAAAGTCCTACTGTCTTCCAAACATACCTCATACCAAGATTTTAAACGAATAATCACTAAAAATAAAACCACAATCAATGTATGTAACTTAGAAATGGTCACTAAGCCCTTATACTATTTACCACTCATGATTTAAGAAATTATCATTAACTTTAGTGCCATGAAAATATCTTAATTGACAACAATATTTTTAAAATCAAGCATTTGCAACAAGAGTTCATTAACAACAATTGTTTCAAGGAAAAGTGCTACGGAGCACTAATAAGCTTGAAGTAGTGGCTCAAATAAATAAATAAACATGTTTTGTAAAACAGGAAATTTCCTAGTAAAATTCCTCTATTGTAAATTACGGGGTTCATCCCAAATTATGAAATAAAATAATCGGGCATTTTCAAGTTGAAACGATCCTGCTAAAACTTCCGCTGTCAACTCAAATAATAAATACCACGGGTTTCTGTCTCGCGGCTCCTGGACCGGGTAAAACCGGGACGGGGGCCGTGACACTTTTATAGCCACTTTTCCAAGCCTTCAGTGCTGCCCAGCTGACTTCTACTTGGCTTTTACATTTTGTTACCTGAAACGCGTTTAAAAACATTTTGTCAGTGGGAAATATTGGTGAGTGAATCCCAGTTTAATCAAGACAGGTAAAACCATTTTACAGTATTGAGGGCGATCTCGGAATTACATTTGTTTACATCTACTTTAATTACCACCCACGGTACTGTCAACCCGACTTGTGGTCATGTTACTACTCACAATGTAGTATAGGGATGAGATTTTTTACCGAAATACCGGTACCGTACCGGTACCATACCGGTACCGTACCGATGCCGTACCGTACCGATCATAAACGGTACCGGTATCGGTAATAGATTTTTCGAAATTCGGTATCGGTAAAAAACGGTATCGGTACCGGTATTTTTCGGTAAATACCGGTATTAATACCGAATTTAATAATCATCGGTAAAAAGAATGCAATACATTGAAGTAAGTTAATTTTTTAGTGGTTTGGTTATAAATTATCAATATATCTTTTCTTATTTTTAGAATGCAATACATTGAAGTAAGTTAATTTTTTAGTGAATTGGGTACAAGTCGAACCCATGGATGTTTAATATGTTTACCTTTTTTTACATTGCTATATATATTACTCTAGTTCAGTTAATAATGGATGGATGGGTTGCACATAATATTTTTTTAGGTAAAACAACGGATGACACTAAAGCGGTACCAATGTGGTAAAGTACCGAAATACCGGTACCGTACCGGTACCGAATCTATAAATACGGTACGGTAATCGGTATCCATATTTCCTCAATTTCGGTAACGGTATTTACGGTATCGGTACCGATACGGTACCGGTATCGTACTGATCTCATCCCTAATGTAGTAACAAATTTTGTATACAAAACCCCAACATACCGACGATAATTGTAGAATACAAATACTCAATCACTGTTTAATATATGTTAATCATATGAGGTTTTGTAAAAATAGTTTGCAAAAAGGAGATTACTCACATTGTTGTCTTAGGGTTTTCCTTAAGGATTTCCTGGTGATTATCTATTAATTACACAAATGCACACGCGTTAGTATAATAACCCAATATTTACATTAGTAATACCCTCCCCGAGACGGTATTCCAACGAATACGTCGGGCAGAACCACGACAGCCGTTACGGAACCCTGGATCAATCGGGCAGCGTATCTAATACGTAACCGGGGTTATAATACTTACAACGGGGCAGAACTTCGTTAATTAGGGGGTATTATGCCCGAAAATTATGTATACTATGTAGAAATTCGAGAGAGAAAGTTGGTGTGAGCGTTCGAAATGAACTGCCGATGCTCCCAATTTATAGGAGCAGATTTGGGGTTTCTCGCGGCCCGTGTAAGCCGAAGGATAATCCTTCGCGGCCCGCGACGTAAGGTTAGTAGGGCCTAGCTTGGTCGACTCAGACCACTAGCCTTCACACGCGTTGTGCCACGTGGCACCTCAGGGTGCGGCCTAGTGGATGATCTGTCGTGGCCCGCGTAGGACGAGGAGGTGGTCTTCGCGGCCCGCCAGTAAACAATAAAAATTGTTTTTATTTTATTTCTATGAAATTAAAGGTATTTAGGGCCAATTATCGTATACGGGGTGTAATTTAAGACGTGTAGGGACATTCTAAATATATTAGGGGTGTCGAAAATAATTTGAAGGGTTGTTATATTGTGAAAGTCGACACGATAAGATTGAAGAAAGAATTGGTGTGTGAGAGTTCATATATGATCGATATTAGAGTTGTGGATAAATAAATATATTTTAGTTAGACAAACTATATTTAAAATTATTTTGGACTAAGTTTTAGTGATTTCTAGGCACCTAAATCTAATTAGCCTAAGTTTATTTAGGCTATAAATAATAAGTGATTTAGAATTTTAGGTCAAAACATGGGTAATTTGATGGCTTAATTGTTTTCATCTTATGCAAATTAATCAAGGTTCTATTAAAGATTTTTGTGTTCAATTATTTTTCTAAAATAGATTTTATTCCTTGTTTGATCCTACAGATTCTGTATGGACTTTGTTTATAACAAACCTTTAACCAGTTAAAAAAAAACCTATGTTGTTTCAAAGATGACTTTTGTTTAATTTAACCGGTAAAAAGTTAAGAGTTAAATGCTTGGTTGGTCCCTGTGGTTTGTAAAAATTGCGGACTTTGTCCTAATAGTTTACTAATTACATGCGTGGTACCAAAACTTGTCGAAAATGAACTCGCTTGGTTCCCAGCCCTAACATCAGTTAAATATCTCTATTAAAACATCCCATGTGCTTGGCACATGAGGGTAATTTGGTCCTTTCAGTACAAAAAGAGTTAAATATCACCCCAACTCCTTCTTCTCCCAAAACCACCACCACCATCTCATCTCCTCCACACCACCACTGAACTTCCACACCTCCAATCGAACTGAAAGCACACCGGCGCTGATTTTGTTTTCTGCGATCGGAGACGATGAATTTCGACAAATCGTAAATCTCCATTTTGACCCTTTCAGATTGGTACGTAAGTTTTTACTTTACTTTTGCAACTCGTGTTTCATTGGCTCGATGAACGGAACTCTGTGATTCCGATACTCCCTCTATTTTTTCCCTCCTTATTTCTCTGCCAGACAATATTGTTTATTTGCTGATGATAAACGTATGAAATAAAAAGATAATTGTTTGCTAACCAGTAGATGAGGGTGTCTATTGGCACACTAAAGTGTCTATTGGCACACCAAACCCTAACAAAACCCTAGCAAAATCAGGATCTATCTACGCTGCGTATAGGTCAATACGCAGCGTATAGGGTTAACCCTATACGTTGCGTATTGACCTATACGCAGCATAGAGGTCAATACGCAGCGTATATAGGTCAATACGCAGCGTATATAACCTTCCTGAATTTTATATGCACACAGAATATGTTAAACTTCCAGAGCTTTATCTATACAACAGAAGATGTTAAATAACCTGCCAGAATTTTATATGTACACCATAGTATATAACATTTCAGAATATGTTAAACCGTTTACACCAAAAGTTTGATATATACAAGACAAAGTTTGTGCATACATAACAAAATGATAAAATACTACTGCTGCTGCTGCTCCTGCTGATGCTGATCCCATTCCGCATCCGTAATGAAGGGTAGTGGAGGTAACCTGTCATGTTGTCGCTGCTGCTGCAGCGCCGCAGCCACCCACTCCAACAGATAGTTGTTCCTTTCAGCTAACCGAAGCTGCCGCTGATGTGATGGGTCAGGACCGGACCAAACATGGTGTGGGAACTGAGGCGCCCCTGGTGGTCCACGCGGCGGTGGTGGCTGCGGAATGACGACGGCCGGCTCATGTGGCTCCGGCGCCTCCGGATCGCGCGGGGGATATACCGGAGGGAACTGTTCCGGCAGCTGTTCAAGCTGGTATTGCGTACCGTTCGGCTTCTTAAACCGCTTCCCGTCTGGGAAGTCTTTGGTAACGTGCATTCCGGATAAAACGTTCTTCCCCATCCGCTTCGGCTGTGCCGGCGGGCCTACATGGTCGCGGTCAGTCTCCGGATGATAGCCCAACCAAAGGGCAATCCTAGTCACGTAGGCGCCGCTGAATAACTGTCCGCGCTCCTGTCGATGATGCGCGGAGGCGAAGTATTGTGCCAACCCGTAGGCGAGAGCGCACGGCCTCTTGTATAAGAGGCAATATAAGAAAAATAAATAACCACTGGTGCACCACTCCCGGCTTTTGTTTCGAGCAGTGATCGAAGTGGAAATCATTTTGTGCAAATACCTGCACAAAAGGAAACCAGTCAGTAAATAATAATCAGACAACATCGACTAAGATCGTCGTTAAATTATATTTTTTTTATTATTTAGTCTACGTCGTCCGTAAGGCGCGTACGGGCCTAACGAGCGTCGAAACTAAGTTCGTCGTTAAAGTATAAAACGACGAACTTAGTTTCGACGCTCGTTAGAGACCTACGCGCCTTACGGTTCGACTTCGACTAAATAATTAAAAAAAAAATTTGTTTAAAAAAATAAATCTGTTTAAAAAAATTCTATTAAAAAAATTCTGTTTAAAAAAGCAGTTTTCTGTTAAAAAAAAAACAATTTAAGTTTTAAAAAAAAATTCTTTTTAAAAAAAACAGTTTTCTGTCGACGCTCCTTAGGGACCTACGCGCCTTACGGTTCGACTTCGACTAAATAATAAAAAATATATATTTTAACGACGAACTTAGTTTCGAAGCTCGTTAGGCCCGTACGCGCCTTACGAGCGTTAAAACTAAGATCGTCGTTAACTTATATTTTTTTATTATTTAGTCTACGTCGTCCGTAAGGCGCGTAGGACCCTAACGAGCGTTGAAATAAGTTCGTCGTTAAAATATAAAACGACGAACTTAGTTTCGACGCTCGTTAGAGGCCTACGCGGTTTACGGTTCGACTTCGACTAAATAATAAAAAAATATATATTTTAACGACGAACTTAGTTTCGACGCTCGTTAGGCCCGTACGCGCCTTACGGACGACGTCGACTAAATAATAAAAATATATTATTTAACGACGATCTTAGTTTTGACGCTCGTAAGGCGCGTACGGGCGTATGGATCCATACGTTGCGTATAATCAGCCTCGTATTGCCCCAAACACAAGGGCAAAATGGTAATTTAACATATATAGGTTTTGAAACTTTGGTTTGGGGGGAAATTGTCCGCCTTTTACATACGCTGCGTATGGATCCATACGCTGCATATAACAATACTCATTTTACTGTTTTGCCCTTGTGTTGAGGCAATACGAAGCCAAAAACAGGGGCTTTTTTGTCCTTTGCACTACATACGCTGCGTAGGGATCCCTACGCAACGTATATAGAGTTCCATTTTTTTATTTTTTTTTTGTGTTTTCCTTTGTTTAAATTTATAGAAAACAATATTATTTGATAAATAATACAAATATATTATGAATTATAAAAATTAAAAACTCGTTTCCGCTTAATGATACAAACTTTATAAATTAAAAAATTTCTACAATTTACAAAAATACAAGTTTCCGGTTAATCTTCGATAACATTTATACTTGGTTCTTTGTCTTTATCTGAGTCTGATTTAGGATTGATTAACTTGTAGTAGTGTTGTAACCGCGGTCTATACATTTTTTGTACCACACAAAAGCGTGGCCCAACAGACTCGTCGTAGGTTCGTGGTTATGGTTCGCGTCTTCCACTTTTAACTCCCACGTGTCATTCGTCACATCCCGGATGGCGAGTAATGAAAATGGGCAACCGATTTTTTTGCTACCAGCTTTCCTAACTGTTGCTTTACTACGGTGCTCACCACTACAGTCGCACACAAGCCATACCATCCCAGTAGTACCGCCAATATTTTTCGATCGTCGGGTAACAATTACATAACCATACTCCTTTCCCGTTTCTTGTACCCAATTCTTCAAATCAGTTAGAGGCATGAAACGCTAAAAAAAAGTTACGTTAATAATAATAATAATAATAATAATAATTATAATTATAATTATAATATTTTTAACAATAATAATAATAAATACAAGGGTTAAAATGCAATTATTTCAAACTACAATTTTAGGGTTCTTTTTGTAATTTTTGAAACTTATTTTATAAAGAAAATAAATATATATTTTTGAAATAAAAGTTTAGGGACCATTTGGTCATTTTATGAAACTCATACTTCAGGGACTAATATGGTCATTATTGAAACTATTTTAACTGAATGGTTTAGCCAGGTTAACTTTCATATAAAGATTTCTTCTTTAAACACTAACTCAGTTAGCATACTTAACTGAACAGTACAGGGACCATTTTTTGTCAATTTTCGAAACTTCAGGGACCGTTTTTGTAAATTTTTGAAACATCAGGGACCATTTTTTAAATTTACAAAACTTCAGGGACCATTTGTGTCAATTTTCGAAAATTCAGGGACCATTTTTGTAAAAATTGAAAGTTCAGGGACTAAAGTGTAAATATATCAAAAATGGTAAAAGGGGGTCTTCTTTAAAGAACCGGCCCTTGCAAGGATCGAACTCGTGACCTCTCGTTTAGAACCGCAACGCCTTAACCAGTTTATCCTCCTACTAGGAGCTGTTAGAATATGAAACTTAATTCCTTATATACACTAGTTAGAATATGAACCTATACGCTGCGTATTGACCTATACGCAGCGTATATAAAACACCTATTCTAAGTTATATTAAATTTATATACACATTAGGAATTTAATATATTAAATCAAATATAGTTTTTAACAATAATAATAATAATAATAATTATAATATTTTTAACAATAATAATAATAATAATAATAATAATAATAACAATAATAATAATAATAATAATAATAATAATAATAACAATTATAATTATAGTATTTTAACAATAATAACAATAATAATAATAATTATAATTATAATATTTTTAATAATAATAATAATTATTATAATTATAATATTTTTAACAATAATAATAATAATAATAATTATAATTATAATTATAATTATAATATTTTTAACAATAGTAATAATAATTATTTTAATGTGATACCTCATTTATTTGAAACGGATTGCCCGGGGTAGATGGTTCATAAAGTGATGTGTTACGGGGCCCATAACCATATCCACCATGTTCTTCGTATCCACCGTAGCCTCCGTATCCACCGTATCCACCTTCACCCAGAGCTATCGTATCCATTGTATCCACCTTCACCCCCCGTATCCACTGTAACCACCTTCACCCCCATATCTATCGTATCCACTGTATCCACCTTCATCCCCGTATCCCCCGTAACCCGGATATGATTGCTGCATCTGGTAATATGGTTCATCAACAGGTGCATTCTCAGCACCGTATCCACTTTCTTGAACGTACGGAGATTCATACCCGTATCCGTAATCCAGATACACTTGATGCGTCGGGTAATTTGGTTCATCAACAGGTGGAGTGGGAGTCTTGTTCAAGTCTTGCAACTGTGGTTTTTGATCAACAGGGACTCCAGACACAACCTCCTCATCCTCATTGGCATCATTTGCTCCCCATATGCCGTTGGAATAGCGATTACCGAAATAATTTTCGTTCCAAAATGATGACATTTTAACAAGATTGAACAAAAACAGAACAGATGATTTTGGTTCTCTGCGTAAATTGTTTACTGAAGAAGAAGAAGAAGAATATGAAAAACAGAAGAACGAATGGAAGATGAAAAGAAAGCAGTGCTACTTTACCTTTCAAATTTAACTGTGAGTGGAAGATGAAAAGAAAGCACTGCTAAATAAACTTTCAAATTTACTGAAATAGGCAGCGTATAGCTCTCTACTCCCCGTATTACTTTATTCACGTGCCTGACAACATCGAATCAGTGTCAAATCAGTCTGATATACGCTGCGTAGTGATCAATACGCAGCGTATAGGGTTACCACTATACGTTGCGTATTGATCAATACGAAGCGTATGTCAGACTGATTTGACATGTACTAGGTTTGACTGTCTGGTCGTGTAGCTGCCCCTTGCATACGCTGCGTAGGCCTGCCAAAGTGTGCAAATAGTGAGAGCCCAGTAGATATATGTGAGAAACCAAGATTAGAAGGTTGTAGTATTAATAGCCGACCTATTTGATCCGACCGACATTACATAGGTTTCCTTTTCGAAAACAATTCACCATTATGCTACTCATCACAATCTGCAAACGTTTTATGTATTATTATTATTAATATATTGATGATATGTTAAACTTCTACTCTAGGTTTTCAGTTCGATTGGAGGTGGGGAGTGGAAGTTCAGTGGTGGTGTGATGTGAAGGAGATGAGATGGTGGTGGTGGTTTAGGGAAGAAGAAGGAGGTGGGGTGGTATTTAACTTGTTTTTATACTGAAAGGACCAAATTATCCTCATGAGCCAAGCACATGGGATGTTTTAACAAAGATATTTAACTGATGTTAGGGCTGGGGACCAAACGAGTTCATTTTTGACAAATTTTGGTACCACACGTGTAATTAGTAAACTACTAGTAGGGATGGCAATCAAACCCGAAACCCGACACATTTGGGACGGGTTTGGGGTTGGTTAATCGGGTTTGGGATGAGTTTGGGAATAGTTTTTATTTTTTTCGCGGGTTTGGGATTTAGTGATATACCCGTTTACCCGATAAAGTGTACCCGTTTACCCGATTGTATACCCGATATAATTTTTTTATATTATTAAATATATGATAATACAAAATGTAGGTATTCTATATATATGATACATCAATCTTTTACACATATAGGTATTCTATTCCGTATACATTGTAGTTATTTGATATATATTTTTATAATGACAATAAAAAATGTAACCGGTTAGTAATTACCCGATAGATACCCAATGGGTTTTGAGATGAGTATACCCAATAAGTAATCTTTTTAAATTAACAGGTTTACCTGAAACCCGCGGGTATACCCGATACCCGATACCCGATGGGTATTTACCCGCTAGAAACCCGACAGGTTTTAGGACGGGTTTGGGACAAGCTTATCTAACCGGGTTTGGGTTTGGGATTACCTAAACCCGTCCCAAACCCGAGCCATTGCCATCCCTAACTACTAGGACCAAGTCTGCAATTTTTGCAACCACAGGGACCAACCAAACATTTAACTCAAAAGTTAATGTTTATTATGCTTTTATGAGTCCATATATTTTCTTAGAGTTACCTTTAACCAGTTAAAAAAACCCATGTGGTTTCGAAGATGACTTTTGTTTAATTTAACCGGTAAAAAGTTAATGTTTATTATGCTTTTTTTGAGTCCATATATTTTCTTAGAGTTTTTTCTTTTCTAATTCAAACTAAATGTATTTTTATATAATTAGTGATATTTTTTTAATATTATTGAATGTTTTGCTATTACAATATCGTTGGCATTGCCATTCTAACCGAGCAATGTCAATACCGGTGTCGGTTCTAGAGAAATTGTTACCGATATTTGTTTTCAGCGTTTTAGATTGATGTAACGTATCCACATATTTTTTGGGTATATCATGAACTTTCGTTTAATTATTTTTAACTCATACCAACCGAGTTCCCGTAACATAACGTATGTTCATTTTACTATTCACCTTAAATAGGGATGAGCTAAAGTACTCGGTACCGTATGGTCCAATACCATACCGAACCGTTATGGTGGTACCGATCAAGAAAAAAAAAGGCAAAAAGTGGGTATTGAAAATGGTTCGGTGCGGCACGTTCGGTACCAACAGTTTCAGGATAGTAACCTTTTTTTGTCACTTTGTGGTTGATACTCACTTTTATTGATTTTGATGAGTCAAGCCGATAACGATTAATTATATATGCCATGTAGCATTGGGGAAAAACAACCAAATCTCACCGCGTAACGCGGGAAAAAAAACCTAGTTACAAAATATATAGTGGCGTGTTTGTATATTGAATCAAGGGCTATAAGTTTGTTGTAGCAGTTCAGGAGTCAACCACATGAATCGAAGAGTTTGCCCATCAACCAATGAGGTGGTGTTTGAATGTCAAGTGGGTACTTTTAATGGAGGTACCTGAAACGCGAACAGTTTATTTCAAACCATTTATATTCATTTTCAAGATGTTGAAGCTAATATAAACTTATCAACCCTCCTATCCAACTTAAACTTACCCACAACCTCTTTCTCTTGGTTCCGGCTGCGATGGATAATGCATCATTCCTATTTAACAATGACACTACAACAACATCCAATGTCGGTGCAATAACCCAACCTTTTTCCAATGATCAAAAACAAAATTTTCCGCCTCTAGTGTCAACTTACAATGATAAGATACGTCCCATTCTTGATGCCGTCGACAAACTCCGCGGCCTAAATGTTACCCAACACGGCATTCCACTCCCTACCATTGTTGTCGTAGGGGATCAGTCATCTGGCAAGTCTAGCGTTCTAGAGTCACTTTCCGGTATAAGTTTGCCTCGCGGACAAGGTATTTGCACAAGGGTACCTCTTATCATGAGGCTTCAACACCATCTGGGACCTGTGCCAGAGTTCCGTCTGGAGTTTCAGAATAAAACTGTTACGATCATGGAGGAAAGCCGGATATCAGAAGCCATCAATTCCGCTACGGTGGAGATTGCCGGAAACTCTAAAGGTATATCCAATGTCCCGTTGACTTTGGTGGTAAAAAAGAATGGTGTTCCGGATCTTACAATGATTGATTTACCTGGAATTACTCGGGTTCCGATTCATGATCAACCAGAAAACATTTACGAACAAATTTCAGGTATTTTTCGCCTTTTCTAAATAAATTGCGATTACATGCAGCAAATTGATACATTTGTATATACAGATTATTTTGTTTTGGTTATAGTGTAAGTGTTATTTTTCATCAATATTTAGACTCATAAGTTAAATTATTATTATTGTGCGTGCATTTATAAGTGTCAAAAGTCGAATATTTGTATTGTTGGAGCATTTTGGGCATGCAGTTATGGTACATACTTTGTGTTGTAATACAGGTTCATCAGGTTTGGTTGAAGGTCAAAATGGGTTCGGGTTAATACATGTTTTGCAAAATGAATCCGTGCCAAAATGAGCCAGTCTTAATACTATTAATTTGTTTCATGTTAAAAAGGGTTAATAGAAACGCAGTCAGGTTGATAGGGACAATTAATAGTCATGGTAGTGCTAACTCGTTTAAACCTTTTTTGTGTTAACAATTTTTATAATAGTTGTCCATTTTGTCTCGTCTATTTCGGGCAGACCAAAATTTAACTGTTGTCTAATTTGAGGTTTCCTGAATTGCCCAAATCATGATTGCCACCTATAATATCGTCTTCCATATGCGCTTGGTAGATATACATAAAGTAGATGTGGACTTAAAATACAAACATAATCGTTAGTTGAAGTCTTTGAACAGGACACGTGAACCTGAAGATGTTATATTTGTCAATATTCAGTATCATCATATATGTTTTTGAATATTTCAGATATCATAATGGAGCACATAGAGCCAGAAGAAAGTATCATTCTCAATGTTCTTTCTGCCGATGTTGATTTTACAACCTGTGAATCCATTAGAATGTCACGACGTGTGGACAGCACTGGACAGAGGACACTTGCTGTTGTTACTAAATCTGACCGATCACCGGATGGCCTACTTGAGAAGGTTACCAAAAATGCGGTCAACATTGGCCTTGGCTACGTCTGTGTTAGAAACCGGATCGACAATGAAACATATGATGAAGCTCGAATCCAAGAAACCAAACTTTTTGAAACTCATCCTTTATTGTCTGTGATTGACAAGTCCATGGTCGGTATTCCTGTTTTGGCACATAAGCTTGTTCAAATCCAATCGGTGATCATATCCAAATGCTTGCCTGATATTATCAGGAAGATCAATGAGAAGCTTAATGATTTGGTTTTGGAACTCAACAAGTTACCCCAGAATCTTACAAGTATACCTGATGCAATGATAGCCTTTACTCAGATCATTATATCTTTGAAAGAAACTCTTCAGAAAATTTTTATGAGAGGTGAGTTTGATGACGACTTGGAGAATAAACTTATGTGTTGCAATGCTCGGTTGGTTGAAATGATAGACGAGTTCTCAAAAGAGCTACATATGAATGCCAAACCATCTGAAAATTTTCTAGTTGAAGAGATGCGGGTTTTGCAGGAATCTAGTGGAATCCAGTTGCCGCATTTTCTTCCACAGTATGTGTTTTTATACTTGCTACAACGAAAAGTAAGCAGCATCTCAGATTTGCCTATTAGCTTTGTAAACAAAGTGTGGGACTATCTTGAGGATATTTGTGTTAAGGTTTTGACAGATCATTGTGAGAATTATCCTCAGTTACTTGCTTCCATGAGAAAAGTAGCTCAGAATGTGATGGCAAAAACGAAGAACAAGTTTTTGAAAAGGGTTGTTGAAATGATAGAGATGGAGAAGATCACAGGTTACACATGTGATCCTGATGGTTTTAATGCTTCTTGGAACCAATTAAAGTCAATCAATTACCTATTATCAGATGCAATGACCAGACGTTTAAAATCGACTAATATCACTGGGTATGGGCCAGCTAAGGTTGAGCATTTGTTTAATGTTCCTGCAAACTTAAGGGATCAAGCGTTTAATTTGAAAATGAGGATGACCGCTTATTGGGAAATTGTTATGAAAAGAATGGTAGATTGGTTAGCACTTAAGCTTCGTTTTATGATCCAAAAAGTTGTCATTAAGGAGATGGAGACAGCACTAGTGAAAGAAGTGATGTTGCAGGGTGGTGGTATAGAAAAGATGTTGGACGAACCGTCATCCGTGGCTAAAAAATGGGAGAGGCTTCAAAGAAGCATTGCCTCGCTTAAGGAATCCAAAGAAATCATAGAGCAAGTCATGGATGATATTCTTACCACAGCTGATTAGAATATGCATTTCAACTGCATGTTCAACTCCTTTAAGCAATCGATGGTTGAATAATGACGTTCTAGTATGCTTTTTTGGAAATTTGAACTTTTCAGTTTGTGTTATGAGGATCTTGTTATTTTCTGTTTCTGTTTATTTGAAAAGCATTTTACCGTACCAAAGTTTGTGCTTATTCATCTTCTTATCCAACGTTGCTAGCTATCCGGCCTCGATCAATCGACTAGGAAATGCTATTTGTTAGAATTGAGTTAAATGGGCGGTGAAGGAATGGGGTCTATAAAACTACCTTTACAACAAATTAAATCATTGTAAATCTTAATTCCCATATTACAGCAAACTAAAACATTTACAGATACCTGCTATTTTGTTTTGGTGATACAGCAACTATTTATTTCCATGAACTCATTAGGTTAGAGTATGAGAGAATAAAAAAAAATGTGAGTGGGCTATGTACCTGTAACACCCTAGTCTTCTGATCAAGTATATTAGAATAGGCCAGTAGAGAGAATTTATTATGCCATGAATTTTGATATTATAGTCAGTACATGAAACTTATATTTCATGTATTATTAAACGAGTTACTAACGAGTACCCCGAGAATAAGAAATATTACATATTTAGATATTTAGACGAGCACTTACTATTATAGGATATCATTTAACAATAATCATAAAATATGTTATGTTTGATCATACTCTGTTTTAATGAAAGTTAGGTCAAAATGTAGAGAAATAAGCTTATCACAACAATATATTCATAATGTTATATATAGAATGCTATACTCTAAAAGTTATAAGAAAAATATGAGTTTTGGGCTTAGTTAATTATAATATACTAGTAGGAATCTCGCACAATGCTTCAAGGAGTTATTCATTTACATTAGTTGTACTAATGTTAGTTTTCTTATTCATAGAATCGGTGTGATCTATCCATGTTATAAGCATTACATATCGATCTCGATTAAATAATAATTTAACATTATAAATACCAACTACTTCTATGTGGGTCTTTTGTTGTATTATATGTTCTCTAAGATAATGTTGATGCTAGTTGGTTACCTGCACGTTGCAACTGGTTGTTTAACTTGTTAAAATCTTCCCAACTGATTACTATTATTCTTTTGTAATACGTGTGTAGTAACTAAGAGTACAAAAGATACTTTCAGCAAACTAACTAAGATAATGCTCATCAAAACAATCACATTATTTAAATTTCTATATACATTAAAATAAAACTATTAGATATAGGGGTTGTCTGTTTACCTCTTAATAAGGCTATTAATGGTTCAGACCTCTTACTGGTTCAGCCCTTAATGGTTCAGACTGTTTGTTTCGCGAGCAGATGTCTTAATGGTTCAGACATTTGCTTCTGAATGGTCAAGTATTATACTGAGTCTGAATAGTTAAGACATTTAATCTGAATTTGTCAGACACTTGCCTCTAAACGGTTAAGCATTATACTGGCTCTTAATGATTCAGATCTCTTACTGGTTCAAGACTTAGGTGCTGTTTGTTTTTGCAGACATAAATTGTCTGCAAGCTGATTTCATCTGTTTTCATGTCTGCAACTGAAGATGTGGTCTGAAGCTCTTCAAGCTGAAAATATAAGACTGTTTGTTTGTATAAATTGATATTGTCTGTACAAACCTTTTTTTTTTTTAGATTTCAATAAAACAATTAATAATATAATATTGTTTGTAATAACCAATCTCCAACCCAATTCCCCAAATTCCCAAATCATCGCTGAATTCACATTCCAATTCATACACCTACTTCTACATCTTCAATCCAAATCACCTGCACCCACACCTACCTTCAAAATCAACAACCTACACAATCGACTCACCTATCAATAACAACAACTTCCTTTAATTATCATAGATAACAAAAGATAAACACGAACAGCAAAACAAAATACAAAATGAAACCTCTAACAGGAGCACCATCCATCAACTCAAATTTTGCTAAGGTTTCTGTCTCCACATCAAATCGTCGGAGGAGTCGGTGGAGCTCGTCGGAGGAATGGGTGGTGGTGGTTGAGGGGGCAGAAGGAGAGGGAGCGGTGGTGGGTGAAGGGGCGGTGGTGGTGGCAGACGGAGGCGACGGCCGGTGGGTGAAGGGGCGGTAGTGGTGGCAGACAAAGGCGACGGCCGGTGGGTGAAGGGGCGGTGGTGGTGGCAGACGGAGGCGATGGTTTTGTGTGGAATTGAGGAGAAGAAGAGGTCTTCATGGTTTTGTGTGGAATTGAGGAGAAGAAGAGGCTGCTTGCTGGAGATGTTGGGAATGTTTGAAGGAGTTATGTGAAGATGTTTGAAGCAAAGGTTCATAGCTTTTGTTTTAAGATGAAATAACCCATTTGCAGCTCTGATTAAAAAAAAAACAAACAGTCTTCAAGGGAAACGTCTGCGCGCCTGCAGACAACAGTTCCCTTGAAGATGTTTGAAGAAAAAACAAACACCCCCTTAATGATCCAGACCTTTTACTGGTTCAGCACTTAACCATTCAGAAGTTATCAAACAGCCCCATAGTAATCATAACATATCATTTTAATTAAAAGTCCTACTGTCTTCCAAACATACCTCATACCAAGATTTTAAATGAATAATCACTAAAAATAAAACCACAATCAATGTATGTAACTTAGAAATGGTCACTAAGCCCTTATACTATTTACCACTCATGATTTAAGAAATTATCATTAACTTTAGTGCCATGGAAATATCTTAATTGACAACAATATTTTTAAAATCAAGCATTTGCAACAAGAGTTCATTAACAACAATTGTTTCAAGGAAAAGTGCTACGGAGCACTAATAAGCTTGAAGTAGTGGCTCAAATAAATAAATAAACATATTTTGTAAAACAGGAAATTTCCTAATAAAATTCCTCTATTGTAAATTACGGGGTTCATCCCAAATTATGAAATAAAATAATCGGGCATTTTCAAGTTGAAACGATCCTGCTAAAACTTCCGCTGTCAACTCAAATAATAAATACCACGGGTTTCTGTCCCGCGGCTCCTGGACCGGGTAAAACCGGGACGGGGGCCGTGACACTTTTATAGCCACTTTTCCAAGCCTTCAGTGCTGCCCAGCTGACTTCTACTTGGCATTTACATTTTGTTACCTGAAACGCGTTTAAAAACATTTTGTCAGTGGGAAATATTGGTGAGTGAATCCCAGTTTAATCAAGAGAGGTAAAACCATTTTACAGTATTGAGGGCGATCTCGGAATTACATTTGTTTACATCTACTTTAATTACCACCCACGGTACTGTCAACCCAACTTGTGGTCATGTTACTACTCACAATGTAGTATAGGGATGAGATTTTTTACCGAAATACCGGTACCGTACCGGTACCATACCGGTACCGTACCGAAATACCGGTACCGTACCGGTACCATACGGTACTGTTTCTGTTTATTTGAAAAGCATTTTACCGTACCAAAGTTTGTGCTTATTCATCTTCTTATCCAACGTTGCTAGCTATCCGGCCTCGATCAATCGACTAGGAAATGCTATTTGTTAGAATTGAGTTAAATGGGCGGTGAAGGAATGGGGTCTATAAAACTACCTTTACAACAAATTAAATCATTGTAAATCTTAATTCCCATATTACAGCAAACTAAAACATTTACAGATACCTGCTATTTTGTTTTGGTGATACAGCAACTATTTATTTCCATGAACTCATTAGGTTAGAGTATGAGAGAATAAAAAAAAATGTGAGTGGGCTATGTACCTGTAACACCCTAGTCTTCTGATCAAGTATATTAGAATAGGCCAGTAGAGAGAATTTATTATGCCATGAATTTTGATATTATAGTCAGTACATGAAACTTATATTTCATGTATTATTAAACGAGTTACTAACGAGTACCCCGAGAATAAGAAATATTACATATTTAGATATTTAGACGAGCACTTACTATTATAGGATATCATTTAACAATAATCATAAAATATGTTATGTTTGATCATACTCTGTTTTAATGAAAGTTAGGTCAAAATGTAGAGAAATAAGCTTATCACAACAATATATTCATAATGTTATATATAGAATGCTATACTCTAAAAGTTATAAGAAAAATATGAGTTTTGGGCTTAGTTAATTATAATATACTAGTAGGAATCTCGCACAATGCTTCAAGGAGTTATTCATTTACATTAGTTGTACTAATGTTAGTTTTCTTATTCATAGAATCGGTGTGATCTATCCATGTTATAAGCATTACATATCGATCTCGATTAAATAATAATTTAACATTATAAATACCAACTACTTCTATGTGGGTCTTTTGTTGTATTATATGTTCTCTAAGATAATGTTGATGCTAGTTGGTTACCTGCACGTTGCAACTGGTTGTTTAACTTGTTAAAATCTTTCCAACTGATTACTATTATTCTTTTGTAATACGTGTGTAGTAACTAAGAGTACAAAAGATACTTTCAGCAAACTAACTAAGATAATGCTCATCAAAACAATCACATTATTTAAATTTCTATATACATTAAAATAAAACTATTAGATATAGGGGTTGTCTGTTTACCTCTTAATAAGGCTATTAATGGTTCAGACCTCTTACTGGTTCAGCCCTTAATGGTTCAAACTGTTTGTTTCGCGAGCAGATGTCTTAATGGTTCAGACATTTGCTTCTGAATGGTCAAGTATTATACTGAGTCTGAATAGTTAAGACATTTAATCTGAATTTGTCAGACACTTGCCTCTAAACGGTTAAGCATTATACTGGCTCTTAATGATTCAGATCTCTTACTGGTTCAGCACTTAATGATCCAGACCTTTTACTGGTTCAGCACTTAACCATTCAGAAGTTGTCAAACAGACCCATAGTAATCATAACATATCATTTTAATTAAAAGTCCTACTGTCTTCCAAACATACCTCATACCAAGATTTTAAACGAATAATCACTAAAAATAAAACCACAATCAATGTATGTAACTTAGAAATGGTCAGTAAGCCCTTATACTATTTACCACTCATGATTTAAGAAATTATCATTAACTTTAGTGCCATGAAAATATCTTAATTGACAACAATATTTTTAAAATCAAGCATTTGCAACAAGAGTTCATTAACAACAATTGTTTCAAGGAAAAGTGCTACGGAGCACTAATAAGCTTGAAGTAGTGGCTCAAATAAATAAATAAACATGTTTTGTAAAACAGGAAATTTCCTAGTAAAATTCCTCTATTGTAAATTACGGGGTTCATCCCAAATTATGAAATAAAATAATCGGGCATTTTCAAGTTGAAACGATCCTGCTAAAACTTCCGCTGTCAACTCAAATAATAAATACCACGGGTTTCTGTCTCGCGGCTCCTGGACCGGGTAAAACCGGGACGGGGGCCGTGACACTTTTATAGCCACTTTTCCAAGCCTTCAGTGCTGCCCAGCTGACTTCTACTTGGCTTTTACATTTTGTTACCTGAAACGCGTTTAAAAACATTTTGTCAGTGGGAAATATTGGTGAGTGAATCCCAGTTTAATCAAGACAGGTAAAACCATTTTACAGTATTGAGGGCGATCTCGGAATTACATTTGTTTACATCTACTTTAATTACCACCCACGGTACTGTCAACCCGACTTGTAGTCATGTTACTACTCACAATGTAGTATAGGGATGAGATTTTTTACCGAAATACCGGTACCGTACCGGTACCATACCGGTACCGTACCGATGCCGTACCGTACCGATCATAAGCGGTACCGGTATCGGTAATAGATTTTTCGAAATTCGGTATCGGTAAAAAACGGTATCGGTACCGGTATTTTTCGGTAAATACCGGTATTAATACCGAATTTAATAATCATCGGTAAAAAGAATGCAATACATTGAAGTAAGTTAATTTTTTAGTGGTTTGGTTATAAATTATCAATATATCTTTTCTTATTTTTAGAATGCAATACATTGAAGTAAGTTAATTTTTTAGTGAATTGGGTACAAGTCGAACCCATGGATGTTTAATATGTTTACCTTTTTTTACATTGCTATATATATTACTCTAGTTCAGTTAATAATGGATGGATGGGTTGCACATAATATTTTTTTAGGTAAAACAACGGATGACACTAAAGCGGTACCAATGTGGTAAAGTACCGAAATACCGGTACCGTACCGGTACCGAATCTATAAATACGGTACGGTAATCGGTATCCATATTTCCTCAATTTCGGTAACGGTATTTACGGTATCGGTACCGGTATGGTACCGGTATCGTACTGATCTCATCCCTAATGTAGTAACAAATTTTGTATACAAAACCCCAACATACCGACGATAATTGTAGAATACAAATACTCAATCACTGTTTAATATATGTTAATCATATGAGGTTTTGTAAAAATAGTTTGCAAAAAGGAGATTACTCACATTGTTGTCTTAGGGTTTTCCTTAAGGATTTCCTGGTGATTATCTATTAATTACACAAATGCACACGCGTTAGTATAATAACCCAATATTTACATTAGTAATACCCTCCCCGAGACGGTATTCCAACGAATACGTCGGGCAGAACCACGACAGCCGTTACGGAACCCTGGATCAATCGGGCAGCGTATCTAATACGTAACCGGGGTTATAATACTTACAACGGGGCAGAACTTCGTTAATTAGGGGGTATTATGCCCGAAAATTATGTATACTATGTAGAAATTCGAGAGAGAAAGTTGGTGTGAGCGTTCGAAATGAACTGCCGATGCTCCCAATTTATAGGAGCAGATTTGGGGTTTCTCGCGGCCCGCGTAAGCCGAAGGATAATCCTTCGCGGCCCGCGACGTAAGGTTAGTAGGGCCTAGCTTGGTCGACTCAGACCACTAGCCTTCACACGCGTTGTGCCACGTGGCACCTCAGGGTGCGGCCTAGTGGATGATCTGTCGTGGCCCGCGTAGGACGAGGAGGTGGTCTTCGCGGCCCGCCAGTAAACAATAAAAATTGTTTTTATTTTATTTCTATGAAATTAAAGGTATTTAGGGCCAATTATCGTATACGGGGTGTAATTTAAGACGTGTAGGGACATTCTAAATATATTAGGGGTGTCGAAAATAATTTGGAGGGTTGTTATATTGTGAAAGTCGACACGATAAGATTGAAGAAAGAATTGGTGTGTGAGAGTTCATATATGATCGATATTAGAGTTGTGGATAAATAAATATATTTTAGTTAGACAAACTATATTTACAATTATTTTGGACTAAGTTTTAGTGATTTCTAGGCACCTAAATCTAATTAGCCTAAGTTTATTTAGGCTATAAATAATAAGTGATTTAGAATTTTAGGTCAAAACATGGGTAATTTGATGGCTTAATTGTTTTCATCTTATGCAAATTAATCAAGGTTTTATTAAAGATTTTTGTGTTCAATTATTTTTCTAAAATAGATTTTATACCTTGTTTGATCCTACAGATTCTGTATGGACTTTGTTTATAACAAACCTTTAACCAGTTAAAAAAAAACCTATGTTGTTTCAAAGATGACTTTTGTTTAATTTAACCGGTAAAAAGTTAAGAGTTAAATGCTTGGTTGGTCCCAGTGGTTTGTAAAAATTGCAGACTTTGTCCTAATAGTTTACTAATTACATGCGTGGTACCAAAACTTGTCGAAAATGAACTCGCTTGGTTCCCAGCCCTAACATCAGTTAAATATCTCTGTTAAAACATCCCATGTGCTTGGCACATGAGGGTAATTTGGTCCTTTCAGTATAAAAAGAGTTAAATATCACCCCAACTCCTTCTTCTCCCAAAACCACCACCACCATCTCATCTCTTCCACACCACCACTGAACTTCCACACCTCCAATCGAACTGAAAACACACCGGCGCTGATTTTGTTTTCTGCGATCGGAGACGATGAATTTCGACAAATCGTAAATCTCCATTTTGACCCTTTCAGATTGGTACGTAAGTTTTTACTTTACTTTTGCAACTCGTGTTTCATTGGCTCGATGAACGGAATTCTGTGATTCCGATTCTCCCTCTATTTTTTCCCTCCTTATTTCTCTGCCAGACAATATTGTTTATTTGCTGATGATAAACGTATGAAATAAAAATATAATTGTTTGCTAACCAGTAGATGAGTGTGCCTATTGGCACACTAAAGTGTCTATTGGCACACCAAACCCTAACAAAACCCTAGCAAAATCAGGGTCTATCTACGCTGCGTATAGGTCAATACGCAGCATATAGGGTTAACCCTATACGTTGCGTATTGACCTATACGCAGCGTAGATAGACCCTAGATCTCAGTGCCTGATAACCAATCATCGCACAGAAAACAAGGTGCGTCTACGCTACGTATAGGTCAATACGCAGCGTATAGGTTCAATCCAATACGCTGCGTATGGACCTATACGCAGCGTATATAAAACATCTGCAAAATTGGGGTCATTTTGGTAGGTTTGAGGTATCAAAGTTTTGCCAGGTTTGTATACGCTGCGTATTGACCTATACGCAGCGTATATAAACACTAACTCAGTTAGCATACTTAACTGAACATTACAGGGACCATTTGTGTCAATTTTTGAAACTTCAGGGACCAAAGTGTAAATATATAAAAATCGGTAAAAAGGGGGTCTTCTTTAAAGAACAGGCCCTTGCATGGATCGAACTCATGACCTCTCGTTTAGAACCGCAACGCCTTAACCAGTTTATCCTCCTACTAGAAGCTGGTAGAATATGAAAGTTAATTCCTTATATACACTAGTTAACCCTATACGCTGCGCATTGACCTATACGCAGCGTATATGCAACTTTATATACGTGTCGTTCGGCTTCTTAAACAGCTTCTTAAACCGCTTCTTATCCGGCAGCTGTTCAAGCTGGTATTGCGTGCCGTTCGGCTTCTTAAACCGCTTCCCGTCTGGCAAGTCTTTGGTAACGTGCATTCCGGATAAAACGTTCTTCCCCATCCGCTTCGGCTGTGCCGGCGGGCCTACATGGTCGCGGTCAGTCTCCGGATGATAGCCCAACGAAAGGGCTATCCTAGTCACGTAGGCGCCGCATAATAACTGTCCGCGCTCCTGTCGATGATGCGCGGAGGCGAAGTATTGCGCCAACCCGTAGGCGAGAGCGCACGGCCTCTTGTATAAGAGGCAATATAAGAAAAATAAATAACCACTGGTGCACCACTCCCGGCTTTTGTTTCGAGCAGTGATCGAAGTGGAAATCATTTTGTGCAAATACCTGCACAAAAGGAAACCAGTCAGTAAATAATAATCAGACGACATCGACTAAGATCGTCGTTAAATTATATTTTTTTTTTATTATTTAGTCTACGTCGTCCGTAAGGCGCGTACGGGCCTAACGAGCGTCGAAACTAAGTTCGTCGTTAAAGTATAAAACGACGAACTTAGTTTCGACGCTCGTTAGAGACCTACGCGCCTTACGGTTCGACTTCGACTAAATAATTAAAAAAAAATTTTGTTTAAAAAAATAAATCTGTTTAAAAAAATTATGTTAAAAAAAATTCTGTTTAAAAAAGCAGTTTTCTGTTAAAAAAACAATTTAAGTTTTAAAAAAAAATTCTATTTAAAAAAAACAGTTTTCTGTCGACGCTCCTTAGGGACCTACGCGCCTTACGGTTCGACTTCGACTAAATAATAAAAATATATATATTTTAACGACGAACTTAGTTTTGACGCTCGTTAGGCCCGTACGCGCCTTACGAGCGTTAAAACTAAGATCGTCGTTAAATTACATTTTTTTTATTATTTAGTCTACGTCGTCCGTAAGGCGCGTAGGACCCTAACGAACGTTGAAATAAGTTCGTCGTTAAAATATAAAACGACGAACTTAGTTTCGACGCTCGTTAGAGGCCTACGCGCCTTACGGTTCGATTTCGACTAAATAATAAAAAATATATATTTTAACGACGAACTTAGTTTCGACGCTCGTTAGGCCCGTACGCGCCTTACGGACGACGTCGACTAAATAATAAAAAAATATTATTTAACGACGATCTTAGTTTTGACGCTCGTAAGGCGCGTACGGGCGTATGGATCCATACGTTGCGTATAATCAGCCTCGTATTGCCCCAAACACAAGGGCAAAATGGTAATTTAACATATATAGGTTTTGAAACTTTGGTTTGGGGGGAAATTGTTCGCCTTTTACATACGCTGCGTATGGATCCATACGCTGCGTATAACAATACTCATTTTACTGTTTTGCCCTTGTGTTGAGGCAATACGAAGCAAAAAACAGGGGCTTTTTTGTCCTTTGCACTACATACGCTGCGTAGGGATCCCTACGCAACGTATATAAAGTTCCATTTTTTTTATTTTTTTTGTGTTTTCCTTTGTTTAAATTTATAGAAAACAATATTATTTGATAAATAATACAAATATATTATGAATTATAAAAATTAAAAACTCGTTTCCGCTTAATGATACAAACTTTATAAATTAAAAAAATTCTACAATTTACAAAAATACAAGTTTCCGGTTAATCTTCGATAACATTTATACTCGGTTCTCTGTCTTTATCTGAGTCTGATTTAGGATTGATTAACTTGTAGTAGTGCTGTAACCGCGGTCTATACATTTTTTGTACCGCATTTTGCACGTCTTTCTGAACATGCAGGCTGTCGGGGAACTGCTTTCTTAGGGTTTGAAATATGGTATGTGGCTCCATGTTTTGAGCAGTTAGCTGCTCCACTAGCTTGTATTCGGCTTCAGTAAATCTTCGCACAAAAGCGTGGCCTAACAGACTCGTCGTAGGTTCGTGGTTATGGTTCGCGTCTTCCACTTTTAACTCCCACGTGTCATTCGTCACATCCCGGATGGCGAGTAATGAAAATGGGCAACCGATTTTTTTGCTACCAGCTTTCCTAACTGTTGCTTTACTACGGTGCTCACCACTACGGTCGCACACAAGCCATACCATCTCAGTAGTACCGCCAAGATTTTTCGATCGGCGGGTAACAATTACATAACCATACTCCTTTCCCGTTTCTTGTACCCAATTCTTCAAATCAGTTAGAGGCATGAAACGCTAAAAAAAGTTACGTTAATAATAATAATAATAATTATAATTATAATTATAATATTTTTAACAATAATAATAATAAATACAAGGGTTAAAATGCAATTATTTCAAACTACAAGTTTAGGGTTCTTTTTGTAATTTTTGAAACTTATTTTATAAAGAAAATAAATATATATTTTTGAAATAAAAGTTTAGGGACCATTTGGTCATTTTATGAAACTCATACTTCAGGGACTAATATGGTCATTATTGAAACTATTTTAACTGAATGGTTTAGCCAGGTTAACTTTCATATAAAGATTTCTTCTTTAAACACTAACTCAGTTAGCATACTTAACTGAACAGTAAAGGGACCATTTTTGTCAATTTTCGAAACTACAGGGACCGTTTTTGTAAATTTTTGAAACATCAGGGACCATTTTTGTAAATTTACGAAACTTCAAGGACCATTTGTGTCAATTTTCAAAACTTCAGGGACCATTTTTGTAAAAATTGAAACTTCAGGGACTAAAGTGTAAATATATCAAAAATGGTAAAAAGGGTCTTCTTTAAAGAACCGGCCCTTGCAAGGATCGAACTCGTGACCTCTCGTTTAGAACCGCAACGCCTTAACCGGTTTATCCTCCTACTAGGAGCTGTTAGAATATGAAACTTAATTCCTTATATACACTAGTTAGAATATGAACATATACGCTGCGTATTGACCTACACGCAGCGTATATAAAACACCTATTCTAAGTTATATTAAATTTTTATACACATTAGGAATTTAATATATTAAATCAAATATAGTTTTTAACAATAATAATAATAATTATAGTTATAATATTTTTAACAATAATAATAATAATAATAATAATAATAATAATAATAATAACAATAATAATAATAATAATAATAATACTAATAACAATTATAATTATAGTATTTTAACAATAATAACAATAATAATAATAATTATAATTATAATATTTTTAACAATAATAATAATTATAATTATAATTATAATTGTAATATTTTTAAGAGTTAATTACTGTTTTCGTCCCTTAGGTTTGTCAAAAATAACGGTTTCAGTCCATTAGTTTAAAAATTGCCATTTCAGTCTATTAGTTTCATTTTCGTAACCATTTCAGTTCACTAACTTAACTCCATCCATTTATTTTGTTAACTTTGGGTGAAATTACCAAATTACCCCTGCTAACTTAACAAATTGTAATAAAAAAATTCTAAAAAATCTAAAAATCAAAAAAATTCAAAAAAATCTAAAAAATTCCAAAAAATCCAAAAATCAAAAAAAATTTAAAAAATCATAAAAATTCTAAAAAATCCAAAAAAATTCTAAAAAATCCAAAATGTTTCATTAAATGTTTCGAACCCGAACCGTTTCGAGCTGAACCGTTTCGACGCGAACCGTTTCGACCCGTACCGTTTCGAGCCGAACCGTTTCGACGCGAACCGTTTCGACCCGTACCGTTTCGACGCGAACCGTTTCGACGCGAACCGTTTCGACGCGAACCGTTTCGACCCGTACCGTTTCGACACGAACCGTTTCGACGCGAACCGTTTCGACGCGAACCGTTTCGACCCGTACCGTTTCGACGCGAACCGTTTCGACGCGAACCGTTTCGACGCGAACCGTTTCGACGCGAACCGTTTCGACCAGTACCGTTTCGACGTGAACCGTTTCGACCCGTACCGTTTCGAGCCGAACCGTTTCGACACGAACCGTTCCGACCCGTACCGTTTCGACGCGAACCGTTTCGACGCGAACCGTTTCGACGCGAACCGTTTCGACCTGTACCGTTTCGACGCGAACCGTTTCGAGCCGTACCGTTTCGAACCGTGTCGAAACGGTTCAACTCGAAACGGTTCGGGTTCTCGTCGAAACGGTACGGGTCGAAACGGTTCGCGTCGAAACCGTTCGCGTCGAAACGGTATGGGTCGAAAGGGTTCGCGTCGAAACGGTTCGGCTCGAAACGGTACGGGTCGAAACGGTTCGCGTCGAAACGGTTCGCGTCGAAACGGTTCACGTCGAAACGGTTCGGCTCGAAACGGTACGGGTCGAAACGGTTCGCGTCGAAACGGTTCGTGTCGAAACGGTACGGGTCGAAACGGTTCGCGTCGAAACGGTTCGGCTCGAAACGGTACGGGTCGAAACGGTTCGCGTCGAAACGGTTCAGCTCGAAACGGTTCGGGTTCGAAACATTTAATGAAACATTTTGGATTTTTTAGAATTTTTTTGGATTTTTTAGAATTTTTATGATTTTTTAAAATTTTTTTGATTTTTTGGAATTTTTTTGATTTTTTTGGAATTTTTTTGATTTTTAGATTTTTTAGAATTTTTTTATTACAATTTGTTAAGTTAGCATGGGTAATTTGGTAATTTCACCCAAAGTTAACAAAATAAATGGATGGAGTTAAGTTAGTGGACTGAAATGGTTACGAAAATGAAACTAATGGACTGAAATGGCAATTTTTAAACTAATGGACTGAAACCGTTATTTTTGACAAACCTCAGGGACGAAAACAGTAATTAACTCTATTTTTAACAATAGTAATAATAATTATTTTAATGTGATACCTCATTTATTTGAAACGGATTGCCCGGGGTAGATGGTTCATAAAGTGATGTGTTACGGGGCCCATAACCATATCCATCATGTTCTTCGTATCCACCGTAGCCTCCGTATCCACCGTATCCACCTTCACCCCAGATCTATCGTATCCACTGTATCCACCTTCACCCCCGTATCCACTGTAACCACCTTCATCCCCATATCTATCGTATCCACTGTATCCACCTTCATCCCCGTATCCCCTGTAACCCGGATATGATTGCTGCGTCTGGTAATATGGTTCATCAACAGGTGCATTCTCAGCACCGTATCCACTTTCTTGCACGTACGGAGATTCATACCCGTATCCGTAATCCGGATACACTTGATGCGTCGGGTAATTTGGTTCATCAACAGGTGGAGTGGGAGTCTTGTTCAAGTCTGGCAACTGTGTTTTTTGATCAACAGGGACTCCAGACACAACTTCCTCATCCTCATTGGCATCATTTGCTCCCCATATGTCGTTGGAATAGCGATTACCGAAATAATTTTCGTTCCAAAATGATGACATTTTAACAAGATTGAACAAAAACAGAACAGATGATTTTGGTTCTCTGCGTAAATTGTTTACTGAAGAAGAAGAAGAAGAAGAATATGAAAAACAGAAGAACGAATGGAAGATGAAAAGAAAGCAGTGCTACTTTACCTTTCAAATTTAACTGTGAGTGGAAGATGAAAAGAAAGCACTGCTAAATAAACTTTCAAATTTACTGAAATAGGCAGCGTATAACTCTCTACTCCCCGTATTACTTTATTCACGTGCCTGACAACATCGAATCAGTGTCAAATCAGTCTGATATACGCTGCGTAGTGATCAATACGCAGCGTATAGGGTTACCACTATACGTTGCGTATTGATCAATACGAAGCGTATGTCAGACTGATTTGACATGTACTAGGTTTGACTGTCTGGTCGTGTAGCTGCCCCTTGTATACGCTGCGTAGGCCTGCCAAAGTGTGCAAATAGTGAGAGCCCAGTAGATATATGTGAGAAACCAAGATTAGAAGGTTGTAGTATTAATAGCCGACCTATTTGATCCGACCGACATTACATAGGTTTCCTTTTCGAAAACAATTCACCATTATGCTACTCATCACAATCTGCAAACGTTTTATGTATTATTATTATTAATATATTGATGATATGTTAAACTTCTACTCTAGGTTTTCAGTTCGATTGGAGGTGGGGAGTGGAAGTTCAGTGGTGGTGTGATGTGAAGGAGATGAGATGGTGG
The DNA here is from genome assembly GCA_030545235.1 of Helianthus tuberosus. Classification (NCBI taxonomy): domain Eukaryota; kingdom Viridiplantae; phylum Streptophyta; class Magnoliopsida; order Asterales; family Asteraceae; genus Helianthus; species Helianthus tuberosus. The sequence continues at coordinate 62,531,431 of CM060368.1, read as the reverse complement.
TGGTGGTTTAGGGAAGAAGAAGGAGGTGGGGTGGTATTTAACTCGTTTTTATACTGAAAGGACCAAATTATCCTCATGAGCCAAGCACATGGGATGTTTTAACAAAGATATTTAACTGATGTTAGGGCTGGGGACCAAACGAGTTCATTTTTGACAAATTTTGGTACCACGCGTGTAATTAGTAAACTACTAGTAGGGATGGCAATCAAACCCGAAACCCGACACATTTGGGACGGGTTTGGGGTTGGTTAATCGGGTTTGGGATGAGTTTGGGAATAGTTTTTATTTTTTTCGCGGGTTTGGGATTTAGTGATATACCCGTTTACCCGATAAAGTGTACCCGTTTACCCGATTGTATACCTGATATAATTTTTTTATATCTATCTATTATACTAAAGCAAAATAATGGTTGACTATTTGACCATGATGTGGCTATTCTCTTTGGCCAGATAATTGTGATTTTGGGCGGCAAATCCTTTTCCTCATTCCTCAGCCATTTTGTTAAAGCGCTGTTTTGTTCTTCAATACGGAAACTCCAATCAATTAGCAATCAGTTGAATTCTTCTCCAATACGTTTCAATCAATCCTTAAAACCCTAAAACCTAAATCACTGCCGTTATCAATTTTGGCGATTTCATCTGTTGATTTAATCTTCCATCATCTCTAAAACTTTAATCTTCGGTCTTATTTTCTTTTGTATGACGATCTAAAATGCGATGGTGCCAGAGGATTTTCATCGAAAATTATTACGCGGCGTGTCTGACGATGATGATTATGAGGTTTCCGAAGGTGAGATTTGTGGAGTTTAAAGGGGAAACTGAATTATGCAGACTGTAAAGAGCAGTAGGTATTTGAAAGTCAAGTATTCCACCCAATTCACAAGAAGCTATGTAAGGCCACTCAAAACCCTAACACTCTCTGCACTGATTCATCTGTTTTAGTTGATTGATTATGAATTGTCTGGTGGTATATTTGCGTATGGGTCAGAAGCCCTATCCCATATATGATTATCCCATATTTGTCTAATGATTTAAAGCAAATTATATAGTTGGGGTGGGGTATTGACGTGCCGAGGCTGAAGAAGATTGTGGTGCACGCTATGTTTCTTTTCACAGTCTGGAGTTTATGGATTCACTTTTGAGTTTTTCTCTTGATCAGACCAGGTTTGAGTTTTTTAAATCGAATTTTGATGATATAGGTTTTCAAGATACACCTTTGCAAGGCAATGTTTGTTTGATTAGTCGATTGAATCTTTTGTGATTAGCTTTGTGGATAGGGTTCAACTCTTTCTGATTTTTGCCTTTTGGATATTAATTAGTTTAGTTTAAGTTCATTGGATGATGTTTTCGTCATTTATTCAAGAATTAAGAAAATAGTTGTAGCTTCATTTTTAATGGTGCTTGAGCTAATATTTGTTACAAATCTGATATCATTGTGAACATTTGGCAGAGGTTTATATCATGAGCTTTTTTTTTTTTTTTTTGCTCTTTGTCATGTTGTTTAAGAGTGACAGGTTTCAAGATGCATAGAAACTATTCGATGAAATGCCTTGATGATTATAAAGTTGTGGAGTGGACTGTATAATTAGCGTTGATGATTCAAGTAAGTGAGTGTTCAGTGTGGAGTTATAATTAGCAAGAAGTCAGAGTGTTTTGTTTTGGTTTGTGTTGATTTTGTGCATTTCGTTATTATAGGTATTCAGTTGGGAAACATGCTTCGATAATTAGGGACCTAAAGACTACCGATTTTGACCTAAAGGAGAAGTTCTGGACTCGATTCCCACCCGAAGGATCCAAGGTTATACCTCCAGATCAATCCTGGGAGTTTTGATGGAAATATTATTACCCGATTGTGTTTAGGTATTGTTTTGAACTCAACAGATAGAATCTTGAATTTATAGCTTCAATGATTCTTTATTGAGAAATTGTTAATGCTTTTCAGACATTTGAGGGAGTTGTTTCACGTGGATCCTGTAGATTACATGTTAGCAATTTGTGGTAATGATGCTCTTCGTGAGCTTTCTTCACCGGGGAAAAGTGGGAGCTTCTTTTACTTGACACAAGATGATCGGTTTATGATCAAAACTATGAAAAAGTATGAAGTTAAGGTAGAAAGATTCAAAGATCATATTGATTGTTTCCCATATTGAAACAATTGATCTGTTGTCATTTGAAACTGAAGTTTGGAAACATGCTTTCAGGTTCTAATCAAAATGCTGCCAAGTTATCATCAGCATGTTTATCGATGTCCATTGTGTCAACCCTGTTAGCGACATAAAGGTATTGTATCTTCTTAAATCGTCATTTGTAACTAATTATCTGATTGTAATGTTTGGATATATCGGTTTCACCAAATGGCTCTATTGTAATTCTGTGATCAATGATCATTACATCGAAAACCGTTTATTACAAGCCTGTTTTGTTACATATGATGTCAGATAATCACATTCAATACACATATCCAGACCGGGTTCAGACATTTATATGCAACAACTTCTCACTATGTCTATAGGTTTCCATGTCCAGACTTGGTTTATTGTGATTGGCAATCTGTATTTTTTTTTTGGAGTATCGAATCCATAGAAGATTGTGCAGGGTTGTTTTACATGAAAAGATTATTTATATTATATTAGCAAGCAACAGTTTTCTACCCAAAATGTGGCCATAATGGAAAAAATAAAGGTAGCATAAGTAGTTTGAAGACAAATATTGCACCAACAGATTGTAACGGTCTTTGGAATCGGCTGTTTTAGATCAAGTATAAGCTTCTAAAAAAATGGCAATGGTTTCTTAAAATAAGGGACCCTGTAACATTGGTGGGCATGCCTCACACCAACAAATTTAACCTCCCTTATGTCTTTTGGGACCAATTTATATCTATATTTTTAACTTTATCTGTAATTTTGTGTTTCTCAGGTTGGTTTAACTGTTGTGATTGTTGTGTGTGGATGTTGTGACCAGCTTGTAGGCATGTTTTCTAAAAGACGTTGCCGCATACTAGGAGGCAAAGCTTAGAGCAAAGTTCATGGTGAATAAAAAGTTGACCAACCACTTTGAGTATTCCAAAAAACAAGGATCCCAATGTTAAGCACTTTGAGATGTTGCTACATAATTAGACTTATGAACACCCAGGTAATCCAATGTCAGTTTATTTATTTATTTTATATGGAAACCTTCACAATTTTGTTTCTTTGTAAAACCTTTTCTTCGTTTTTTGTTGAGTCTGTTGTGTCTGACTCTTTTGAGTCTTGGGATGTTCAGGGGTTTATGGGTTGGGCTGATGTCTTAATGAGGTGTGGAGATGAGATTGTGGTTATGGGTATATATAGTAAAGGGCATTTGGGGCTGGGGATATGGTATGGAAATAGTGAAAGGGATGATGACAAGGCTGTTGGAGTTAAACAGGAGGTTAATGTGATGAAAAGAGAGTTGGCAATCTATAAGAGTCTGCAGGATTGTAAATCTATATCCTTGATGAACACTTATAAAGGTATTGGTCTGAACATCTTCGTTATCTCTGCTGGTACAACATCGACTTCTTTGTCTTCTATTTGTCAATTTAGATGTTTAATTTGTAGGGGTGGTATCATTTTTTCTTGGTAGTGGGTTCAAAAACATAGATGATATGTGGATGCTAAATGAGGAGTTAGGGCTTGATTCATAGTTACCTTTGTTTTTTGTATGAGCACCAACTGTTCGATCAAAATCCCCAATTAGAGCATTACATAGTCTGTTTTTTTAACTAAAAGAAGTTGAATTTATAGCCCGTGGATTGATGATTGTGGTGACCTGCATCTCTATTTGCATAGTCTTTTTAGCTATTTGCCTCTCTGTTATCAACTTCTTTCTTATAAATTACTTATCAACTGTTTGAATATATTCCTCAAAGAACTTTCTTCTCATATGTGGCTTCTGTTCTGCATCTATTGTTGGTTTTGTATGAAAAAGTGAAATATTAAAAAATAACTTTATGCTAAGTTAAAGCCAGCTATACTATTAACTTTGCATTACCTTATTATCACCCAGTATTTTAACTAAGTTTGTGCTGCATCATCAATAAATTTGCAGCCGAGTCGGTTCAAGAAGCAGTGGAAGTCATATTACCGAGCTTCATATTGCATCATCAAAATAAATTTGCAGCCGGTACCCACTTTTCCTGTTTTTTGGTACCGTACTTTTGGTATCGGTACCGGTTTGGTACCGAAAAAGGTACCGTGCTTATCCCTACTAACAAGTCTGATTTTGGCTTTTTTCGACAAGGAATCAATTTTTTATTAATGAAATTGTATTGTATGCTTAAAAATTATTAGAAAAGTAAGTGGTATATCATGAAGAAATATATGATATATCATCAACTTGATTAAATTCTTCGATTGCTTTAGTTATTGAGATTTATGATATATCATGAAGAAATTGTTTGTTACTGTTTTAATTCACTAACTTCCATGAACCTTTTTGCTATGTAACAGTTTAGAGATGCCACGATGCAGGTCCTCTGTTTTTAACTCTTTTACTCTGAAGTGAATTGTATAATTACATGTGTGTTGCTTTATCATATGGTTTTTCATTTACTTTTTGTCTTGGTTACCTAAAAACGTTCATGTTTCAGATTCAAAATTTGTAAGCTTTCTACGGAAATTTGCCCAACTAAAATGATTCTTTTGAATTGGATTATATAACAACTTTAATTTTTGTGTTGATTTGCACATAAAAAAGAACTTTTTATAATGTGATAGCAACATTGAAGATGCATTTGGTGTCTCCAGGCTTTAATTTGAGATTTTTGGATTATTTGGTATTGATCTCTTTGATATTTTGTGTTCAATAAAGGGTGACTTTGACTTGTGGTTTGGTCAATGTGGTACTATTGCAGTGACACGTAATTAATTATTTGTTATGTTGATGTGTATTTAAAAAAATATAATTATCAGTTTATGAAAGAGAGATAATATCATGATGAGCCAGTGCGATAGTACATAAATCTTGCTTGGCTTTACATAGACGAACGTCTCGCGTACTATGTAGTTAACACGGTAAAATATCGGATATCAGTCAAGGACCGATATTTGAGATATAGGTTATCTCGGTGAGTTATAGGTGGGATATCGGTAATTTTAATATATATCGGCTATGTTGGTCAATATCACCGATAATATTGGTATCGATATTCTGACTGATTTGACACCTATATTTTACTATGGGATCAATATAACTGATATTAACTGCATAGCTCGCGTATGCGAAGCTCTTGGGCTTTTTAGTTTAATCAATGTTTTTTTGGTATATTGCGATTTGGTAGGCGTCGGGTGTGCTTTTGTGATCATCTTTGAATGCTTGGTTAATGAGCCAAGTCATCACTTTCAATGAATTTGATTGGTTTGTTGTGCTATCTTAGGATAATGACATGGTCAAATTATTATAATTGTAACCATTTTTTGTTTTGGTATCTTGCCTGGACCACTTGTGCTTCATCTTAATTAGTGAGATTACTAATTCTACATTTATGACTCCTTTACCAGGTGATGCACGTGTGCCCGATAACTACGCACATAAGGTACTTTTTCGCTTTTCGATTCCATATCTCCATTTGTACAGTTTTTCTTTTTATATATGTGTTCAATGGTAATTTAATTGTCTTATCAGTCACTTTCTCCCAAAAAATGAAAAAAAATGAAAGGATCGCTTCTCCAAATATGTCTCCAAATCATTCGACTCACTTGACCCGTTTCATTTTGACGTAGTTTTTGAGTTATAAGTTCTTTTCATATACAATGTGTTAATAACGGAAATAAAAACTGACCCCCCTACCCACATCCATAATCAATTAAACTGACTTCTACAAGTTGAATTTTTAATGAAGAACTTTTTATGGTAATGACGTTGGCCTTGATCATTGGGTTAACCTGATTCGAACAATTGTACGCACCTGATTGTCTACAAGAACATATTCCTTGATCATGTAATGACACAAAGCAATTATCAAAAATGCAATCAGTTTTAATAACGAGTTAATGAACTCGTGTGTACATGTGGCAAGCAGAACCAACGACTTAGCTGGTGATGGTACAACCACATCATCGGTTCTTTCCGTGTGATTATTAAACTTGGTCTCCCGGGTGTCACCTCAAGAAAGGCATTGATAAAACAATAGCGAGTCTAATTGAGGAGCTGGAGAAAAGGCATGATCTGTGAAAGGCCGTGAAGATATTAAAGGTAGCAGGACTTCTTTAATCACAAGTTTTACCATACATTTTCTCATCAAATCAACTGATCAAATTCTTGAATTTGTTTTCAGTCAATTGCGTCAATCTTTGCTGGAAATGATTGTATCATTGGAACCACAATGCTAATGACAAAGTTGGTAAGAGAAGGAAGGCTTTGCTATTAGCTATTGCAATCTTCACAGGTAGACTTTTGACCCATGTGGCTAATTTTTTAAAAATATTTTTTAATTATTTTTTACGATGTTATAGCAAAGCCTTCCTTCTCTCACCGAAACCACGTAGACTTTTGACCCGTGTGGCCATCATCGCAAATAACTCATGGAACTGAGCAATGGTGAGATAGATTTTTCTTCCTTTAAAGTTTATAATTTTGATGATTTCCTTTTCATGCGTTTTTAATAATTTTTTTTGTATTGCTGTGTAAGGTTGTGATTTACAATGTTGGGACCCGGTTTATCGTATCGAAGTCCGTATTGAATTATCATGAGCCTGTTATTCATTTATCGTTCATAACATGTAAGTAGAGGTTCGGACATGTATAATTATAACAACTTTGCTATTATGTAATACAAGTAAATAATTGTATACGTGTGCAGGTGCATCCGGTCCATACTTTAAAATATATAAATGCTGGAATGTTCAGTTGTGAGATAAAGGTTCCAGTGGATTGTGAATTGAGTGGTAGGCTATGCTTCTTTTCGTGTATGCGGTTTGCAGGTTTTTGGATGGGCTGGGTTCAGATTTGACCCAGGAATACTACCATTGGTTTGGTATGATAGCTGGTTCTTAATAATTAGTTGGGTGGATATAAGGGATTCTTATGACTGGTAGTCGTTTTGGGTCTGGTGGTTTTGGCTCAAGATTGGGTTGGACAGTTTGAAACCAGTTATTACAATAAAGGTCAAATTGTTAAACAAGTGTTGCAGCACTATGTCAAAGATGGGAGGATATTGTTGTTTAGGCTTTAGATTGCCTATTATTGGTTTATCGTATTGTTTGGCTTATGGGATGTCTTATTTTGGCTGTTGGTTTTGGAATAAATGGTATGGTGCATGATGTATCTTGCAGCTATGACACCTGATCTCATGTTTGTTACTACCCTATTAAGTAGATGCATGGAAAATCCTACTGACCAACATATAGCTGCCATGAAATTATGAAAAGAGTGCTAAGATATATTAAAGGCACCATGGAGCTGAAACGCAAATGCAAGTTTTGATATCTAATGATTTTAATTTGTTGTAAGTGCAAATAAAATTACTCTTAACAAAATACAAGTTTTGATTTCATATGCATTTTATTAAAATTTTATTGTTATTAACTATTAAAATTTCCTCACGCATTTACGGATGGTATAGAGTGAAGTCACATACAATTATCGATTCTCTTATCATGGCTTTGTTTATGACTTCATGTTCTTTATAATGTATCTAATCAAGTTGTACGTACCTTCAATAGTTGTATAAGACTAGGGATGAGCTCGGTACCAACAGTTACCAAATATACCGGTGTCAAAAATCCCAAATAATAGGTACTGGTAACGAAAATACCAGCTACGGTACGATTCGGTATTGGTAAACACCATATTTCAACTTCATATTATATTTTGCGGTAATATTTATGTGACTATGTTTCGGACATTTAGTTGCCGATTAAAAATATTGCTTATTTTTTAGACTTTACGAATTATCGATCATTGTATTGAGGTGCTTTCATGGTAATATTTTGCGAGACAAATAGACTTATCAAGCCTTATTCGTTACACGTTATTCGTTTTTAATGGACACCAAAGACCGCATTAGCATTTGTACGTAATGGACACCAAAAACGACATGTCATCAAATGGATTTATAAAACTGATTATAGGTTGCAGCTTTTTTCATGATTCTTTTTGCACAACCAGAACAAGGATTAAGAAGGCCTTATGAGCTACACTTGGGAGTTGACTTTTGATTCATTTGAACCGTTAGACCCGTTTTCTTTCCAAATGCATCAATTACCATTTTTCTTAACCCATTAGAGACGAAATTGCCACCTCTTGATTATATTATTTTTTTACTTCATTAAATTTTGATAAAAATTACCTAAATATCAACCGGAAGTATACTGATACTATGCAATATTATGCAGATGAAACTTGAAGGAACTATTGGTTACATGGCATGGCATATAATGAGCGAATTGAGGTCGGTGTAAATTCAGTTGAAATATTTTCGACCAGTTTATGAGTCAACATGAAATTTTATTTAGTCTACACTTTGCCTACAATGGGTCAGATGGTTGAATTTCGCTGCCGGTGGAAGATGAAAGGTTGCATGGCCGCTGATTAGCAAAGTTTTTTTTTCTTTTTAACTATTGTTGATTTTCCGTACTAGATAACTGATGCTTTGGTTTCAAACTCTTGACACTAACAGAGAGATTGATTATTATTTAAGACACTAATAGTTTTCTAATTTGCTATTGTAAGGATGGTGTTACTGTAATTGCAGGAAATTGAGTAGATTGAGATCAACTGCTTTCAATACTTCTGCAAGTTTTTATGTTGTCAATGAAGAAGATGAAGGGAGTCCGAAAAGTTACGAGTTGAAAGGGGTTAATAATCCTGGCCAAATTTATGCTAATCATCAGACCTGTTGTTGGCTCTTAGAAGGATATATGATGCCTGGATCTCTCATAGATAATAAGAAGCTTCATGGGAAGATCTCGAAGTCGGGTTTCGATACCGATAACGTAATTTGCATTTGGCTTGCTGAGGTTTATGTTGCTCAGGGTGATTTGAGTTATCATGCCAGGTGCTTGATGAAAAGATTTATCCTTTTGAAATAACTTAATTTTTGATTTGATTGAAATGAGGTTACCGACTATAGTGTTCGGCCTGTTCTCGAAAATGTTGGCTGACAAGGTTGACCCGGATGAAGCAACATTTGCAAATGTTTTACGGGCTTTTAGTGGAGATAGGATTGGCCATTATAGTCTAAATGAGATCTACCAACTCTGTTCTCTTGGGGTTACGGTAAGCAAATTCCATCTCAATTTCCAGTTCAAGTTATTGCTAAAATTCTTCATTAATTTGCAATACCCGAATCACAGTAATCACATGTACACAAAATAAGGTTGCGATTGAGTAGAAAGTGCCGAATAAATAACACGCAATTTATTAGTTTTGACCCATTAGAGTTAAGCATGAAACAAGTTAACCTTTTATTAAACGTTTTAAATTGGCGTGTCTAGGTTGATTTAATATCTGGTGCTACTTATTGGGTCAACAATTTAATGTTTTAAGCCCCAAATGTTGGCCAAAATAAGAATATTTTGTTGGAGATCGCTGGTTTGTTTGGTGATTCATTTATGCAATTACAATGAAAACTTTAGATTATTGCATCTTACTCTTATAAAGTTACGTTGGCTTGCCTGTAAAATTTATGCAAGCTTATATGCTTCTTAAAGGTGTTCAAAGTAGGATTTAGTTTATAGAATATTGTGGACATTGGAATCGTTTTCTTAAAAGTGTTCAAGCTTAGCTTATATGCTTCTTAAAGGTGTTTAAAGTAGGGCTTACTTTATAGAATTTTATAGATATTGCAATTGTATCAATCGGTACACCTTTAACATTTTTCGTCCTCAAAAGTGTTAACTCAAACATATTCAGCGACCAAGGTGTTGGTGGGTAAGTTCATTTAGTCCAAAAAGCTTTATTTCCACACTCAATATAGATCGAAGAATATAGAATACGGAGGTGGCAAAATGGCCGGGTTGAAAAGAGCCATTCCAGGTCGGTTGAAGAAATCTTTAATGATTTGTGATTTTTTCTCATTCATGTATTTCTATTATTCAGTGTACTCTAATATTTGCGTTAGTAGTTTAACATTTATATAATTAAAATATTTGTGTCAACATTGTTAAAGGAGATATTTTTTTTTTGAAAGCCACCCGTGTAATACACGGGTACTTAGACTAGTTATTAAATATATGATAATACAAAATGTAGGTATTCTATATATATGATACATCAATCTTTTACACATATAGGTATTCTATTCCGTATACATTGTAGTTATTTGATATATATTTTTATAATGACAATAAAAAATGTAACCGGTTAGTAATTACCCGATAGATACCCAATGGGTTTTGAGATGAGTATACCCAATAAGTAATCTTTTTAAATTAACAGGTTTACCTGAAACCCGCGGGTATACCCGATACCCGATGGGTATTTACCCGCTAGAAACCCGACAGGTTTTAGGACGGGTTTGGGACAAGCTTATCTAACCGGGTTTGGGTTTGGGATTACCTAAACCCGTCCCAAACCCGACCCATTGCCATCCCTAACTACTAGGACAAAGTCTGCAATTTTTGCAAACCACAGGGACCAACCAAGCATTTAACTCAAAAGTTAATGTTTATTTTGCTTTTTTGAGTCCATATATTTTCTTAGAGTTACCTTTAACCAGTTAAAAAAACCCATGTGGTTTCGAAGATGACTTTTGTTTAATTTAACCGGTAAAAAGTTAATGTTTATTATGTTTTTTTGAGTCCATATATTTTCTTAGAGTTTTTTCTTTTCTAATTCAAACTAAATGTATTTTTATATAATTAGTGATATTTTTTTAATATTAATGAATGTTTTGCTATTACAATATCGTTGGCATTGCCATTCTAACCGAGCAATGTCAATACCGGTGTCGGTTCTAGAGAAATTGTTACCGATATTTGTTTTCAGCGTTTTAGATTGATGTAACGTATCCACATATTTTTTGGGTATATCATGAACTTTCGTTTAATTATTTTTAACTCATACCAACCGAGTTCCCGTAGGCCGTAACATAACGTATGTTCATTTTACTATTCACCTTAAATAGGGATGAGCTAAAGTACTCGGTACCGTATGGTCCAATACCATACCGAACCGTTATGGTGGTACCGATCAAGAAAAAAAAAAGGCAAAAAGTGGGTATTGAAAATGGTTCGGTGCGGCACGTTCGGTACCAACAGTTTCAGGATAGTAACCTTTTTCTGTCACTTTGTGGTTGATACTCACTTTTGTTGATTTCGATTAGTCGAGCCGATAACGATTAATTATATTATATATGCCATGTAGCATTGGGGAAAAACAACTGAAGAGGTATGGTCCCAATTCCTTGCCAACATGGCAAGGACCATACCACTTTCTCCATCCTACATGGCGTTGACATCAGCCGTATCATCCAGAAGCTTCTAGAAGCTTCTGGAAAATATCCAGGTGACACCAAAGATGCTCCATCCGACATAAAGGACAACACGTGTCACCAGCCATCAAGCGCCAAGTGGACCTGCAACAGGTCAGGGAGCAGCCCGACAACATCAGTACGATGTTCCCAAATTAGACAAATGCAGGCGCGCCACGTGTACCACTACACTGACCGCAGCAGAGGAGACCAAGGGGATATTCCCCTTGGTCGGACAGCTGGCGCGCGTCTACAGCTAGCACTGCTCCCCTTTCCTTTCTTCACCCTCCGGCTATAAATAGGACCCTTCACCATCCAGGTTGATAATCTTGCTCTCTCCATCCTCACACTTAACACACACTGTTTGTTACCCCTCAGAACAGTACTTATTCTCACGCCAGAGCCTGGTTAAGAGGGAAACCCCCATATTCCCCTCTTAACGAGACTAACGGTGTTGCTGTTTTGCAGGAACCGAGCCATTTCCAGCGAGTAAAGAAGGAGATTGAACCCACTATTGAAGTAACCCCACTAATTAACCGTAGCGTTAATCAGTGTTTCATCATTGGCGCCATCCGCTTTTAGCAAAAACCACTCTCATCTCTTTATCTTTTTGAAAAACTCTCGTCGAAATGGCTGAACAAAACCATCATCACCCGGCAGACGGAGACGTTTCTTCCTTCGAGCTCATTTCGGACAACGTACACGTCCAAAGAGATCAAAGGAACGAAATTATCCAAGAAAGGCCGATGAACAACGAGTTTCCCAGCATCTTTGGGAGTACATCCAGGATTGCTTCTCAAAACGCACCTGGTGCTGCTTTTCAAACTCCACCCAGAATCATCACTCAGACCACAAATGGAGCTACGTTTCAGCCTCCGTCAGAGGTAGTCCAACCGACACCACCAGTGCAAACTCAGAGCCATGGAGCTGGCCCCTCAGTTCCATCGGACCAAGCACAACTAAACTTCTCAGCGTTATTAGGGCTACCCGAAGGAAAAACTCTAGCTTCCTGGTACGCCGAGCAAGTGGCGTCGATAAACCTTGTTTACACACAACTCAGCGCGCAGCAAGCTTTGCTTCAAGCACAAGCTCACCAGTCAGCATTTGTCACTCCACCGCAAAGGCCTTTGAGCGCTCCTATGCCTCAACAGGCCAATGCATACAACCTGCGTCCTGAGTCAGTACCTCCACCGCATGTTAGAAGGCCAAGCGCGCACGACACGCGCGATACTTACGGAGAAACAGAAAGCAATTACGTGCAGTACTCTCAACCACCGAAGAAGCCAATACAAAGCCGTTTAGGCCCGCACAACATCAACGACGAATTTGACGATGACAACGACACGAACACAGTGTTCAGCAGGTTACCACCAGAGCATGAAGCGTACAAACCTCGCAAGCGCGCAGGTTATGATCCAAAAGCTGAACATGATTACACTCTAAGCTATCGTCCGGACGACATGGCTGAGAATTCAAAGTTCATCCGAGAGATCGCCACGGCGGCCATAGACAAAACCAAATTGCCACACAACGTGGCCAAATACAACGGGTTGACAGACCCAGACGATCATCTCCAAGTTTTCAACGGTGCGGGAGCAACGGGTGGTTGGAACTTGCCAACCTGGTGTCATCTCTTTGCTCAAACCTTCGTAGGCGCGGTGCGAATCTGGTTTGACAGCTTACCAGCAGGAAAAATCAAATCATGGATCGATTTCCGAGAGAAGTTCCTGGCACACTTCTCACAACAACGACGACACACCAGGGATCCAGCCGATTGCTTGAACATATGGCGCAGAGACCACGAAAGCGTAGAAGATTTCATTACTCGGTACAACAAAGAATGTTTGGAGATCGGCGACGTAGGCGAGAAGATGATGCGCGCACACTTCATGCGGGCAGTCAAGTGCGATGATTTAATCAAGCGTGTAAAAGGCAGAGATGGAGGACCCAAAGATTGGGAAACCTTCATTGAGGCAGCCAAAACTATCGCGCAGTCAGACAGACAGTTGACCGGCGATGATCACCGTCAACGCAGTTACAACCATAACGACCGGCATAGCAAGAAGGGCAGGAGCCAACCTTGGAAGGCGTCCGGTCACAGAGAACGAAGCCCGGTAAGAGAGGATGCGCGCCACACGATCAATCAAATAGCCCACCGGAAAGAGGTGAAACGAGAAAACAGGGAGAAACAGTGGACACCCCTCACGAAAACCCCTTCAGAAGTCTTAGCAACCGAGAACCACCAGTTCAAGCCACCACTACAGATGCGCAACAAAAGGGGCCAAGACCCGAACCTTTTCTGTGAATTCCACAAGGACACCGGCCACTTAACCGATGATTGCTTCAGCCTTAAACAAGAAATCGAAAGGGCCTTAAGAGACGGAAAGTTAACTCACCTGGTCAAAGGTGGAAGGCGCGATTACCGTCAGATTCAAAGAAGAGAAGAAGGGCCGGATAATAAAAAACTCCGGAAATTAGAAACTCATATGGTTCAGGGGGGTCCACGGAGGCAAAAAAGAAATTATAACAAGCGTGCGCAGGACGACTCATGGCGCGAGAAACAAGTTGTCTTCCCTGTTGTACGAGGAGGCCCACGAGAACGAAGACCCATAGTCATCTCAGGCGTCATAGGGCATTACCAAACGGATTACATCTTCATCGATCCGGGGAGCACTGCGGACATCATATATGAACAGTGTTTCAATCAGTTCGATCAAGAGGACAAAGCGCGCTTAGAACCAGTTGATTACCCACTCACTGGCTTCTGCAACGAAGCCGTTTTTCCTCTGGGACAAATATCATTCCCAGTGCTGCTCTCAGACGGAAGAAACTCAAGAACAGAAGACGTCACATTCATGGTACTGCCAACACATTCAAGACACGATATTCTGTTGGGACGAGAATCCCAAGGCGATTTCAGCATGATCTGCTCTGGCCCACACTCAGCAGTAGGATTCCCGACAGAAACAGGAGTAGCCATCATATACGCAAGCAAAGAGGTATTAGCGACTGACGAGCTAAGACCCGCAAAGTCAAGGAAACCAGAAGCACGCCAAGAGGCAGAGAAATGGGTGCTAAACAGCGCATATCCAGAACAGACAGTAACCTTGGGACCTGCAATATCCGAACTGACGCGCGCGGCGCTAAAAAAACTGCTGTTCCAAAATATGGATGTCTTTGCCTGGACGCCAGCAGACATGGTGGTTATTCCAAGGCACATAGCTGAACACCGCTTGAACGTCTCGGAAGAAGCCAAACCGGTGGTACATGCTAAGCGCCATTTAGGAGACATAAAACACGAGACCATGAAAGAACAAGTGATAGAGCTGTTAAACCCAGGAATCATCAGGGAGGTCAGGTACCAAACATGGGTAGCAAGCCCAGTAATGGTCCAAAAGAACAATGGTAGCTGGAGAATGTGCGTCGATTACAAAGATCTGAATAAGGCATGTCCGCGCGACTGTTACGCCTTACCAGACATCGATGAAAAGATTGATTCACTTGCCACATTCCGATGGAAATGCTTCCTTGATTGCTACAAAGGGTACCACCAGGTACAGATGGCCGTGCAGGATGAAGACAAGACCGCGTTCCGCACGCCAACAGGGCTATACTGCTATACCAAAATGCCTTTTGGTCTTAAAAATGCGGGCGCGACTTATCAAAGGCTCATGAACGAAACCTTCCACGACGCCATCGGCAAGTATATAGAAGTGTATATGGACGATCTGGTTATTATGAGCAAAGAGGAGAGTACAATGTTGCTGAACATCCAAAAGACATTTGACACTCTGCGCGGAGTCAGCATCAAGTTAAACCCAGCGAAATGCTCCTTCGGCATGGAGGAGGGGAAATTCCTGGGTTTCATTGTCACGAAAGATGGTTTCAAGGTGAACCCTGACAAGATACAAGCAATAGAACGCATGCCGTCACCGTCAACGATTAAGGAGATGCAAAAATTGGCAGGACGGTTGGCAGCACTCAACCGCTTCCTGGCCAATCACGCAGCTAAATCATTTCCGTTTATAAAAACTCTCCGTAACTGCATGAAGAAGAGCTAATTTCAGTGGACTCCGGAAGCTGAAAGCGCATTCCACGAGATGAAAGACTGCCTCATCAAGCTGCCAACATTAACTGCGCCAGTCAAGGGCGAACCTCTGGTACTGTACTTATCAGCCTCCGACAGAGCAGTAGGAGCAGTACTGCTTGTAGATCGACAGGGTGTTCAGACGCCAGTCTATTATGTGTCACGAACTCTAACCGACCCAGAAACCCGGTACGCAATCATGGAAAAACTAGTACTCGCACTGATCCACGCATCTAGGCGGCTGCGCAGGTATTTTGCCAACCACGTTATCCACGTGCTAACAAACTTCAACATCGGCAATATCCTCGCAAGGCCAGAGATCTCAGGGAGACTAGCGAAGTGGGCAATAGAGCTCGGAGGTCACAATGTCGTTTTCAGGCCAAGACCGGCGATCAAGGGCCAAGTCCTTGCAGACTTCATGACAGAAGTACCGGACGACAAAGACCGAGAATGTAAGGCAATGGAAAAAGCCGAGAAGCAACAAGTGGAAGAACCATGGCTGCTTTACACAGATGGCGCGTCTAATGAAGACGGCGCAGGCGCAGGGCTACGGCTGGTGAGCCCTGACAAACATGAGTTCACCTACGCCATACGCCTAGATTTTAAAAGCACAAATAACGAAGCCGAATACGAAGCCTTCCTTGCGGGTCTAAGGTTGGCAATCAAAATGGGAGTAAGACACATCGAGGCGCATGTAGATTCCATGTTGGTGGCCGGACAGATTAACGGGCAGTATGAAGCCAAGGGAGACACAATGGCACTCTACCTGGGTCAAGCAAAAACGCTGTTGCAAAACTTCTATTCCTACAAGGTGCACCACATTAATAGAAGTGAGAATAAACCAGCAGACGCGCTGAGTAAGCTCGCTTCTACAAGTTTTCAACACCTAGCAAAGGATGTGCGCATAGAAGTTTTGAGCAACCCGTCGGTACCGCTGAGAGAAGTAAGCGTCGTGAAACTTGGAACAACGTCTTGGATGACCCCGATAATAGCATACCTTCAATCCGGAATACTCCCGGAGAACAAAGCGGAGGCGAGGAAAATCCAGTATAAATCCGAACATTATCAGATGGCCGACGGGATCTTGTACAGAAAATCATACCTCGGGCCTTTGTTAAGATGTGTTGATCCCGAAGACGCAAGCTACTTAATCAGAGAAGTGCACGAGGGAATCTGTGGCATACATGCCGGACCAAGAATGGTGGTAGCAAAGGTCATGAATGCGGGGTATTACTGGCCCGGAATGCATCTGGATGCGGTCAAGGAGTTGCGGAAATGCAGCGGATGTCAAAGACATGCTCCCAAAACGAAGCGCCCCAAAAACGAGTTGGTGCCAGTCACCACGGCGTGGCCCTTTCAACAATGGGGAATAGACATGGTCGGACCTTTTCCCGAAGCCCCAGGTGCGGTCAAATTCATAATAGTCGCAGTCGACTATTTCACCAAATGGGTAGAGGCGAAAGCTCTCGCATCAACCACAGCCACCGTTGTCAAAAAATTCATTTGGAAGCAAATCATATGTCGCTTTGGTTTACCCCTCAAGATCATCACGGACAATGGAACCAACTTTGCCGAAGACAACCTCCAACAGTGGTTTAAAGAACTACACATCGAGCATACCTTCTCCTCGGTCGCACACCCGCAGGGGAATGGTCAAGTTGAAGCCGTCAACAAAAGCATCGTCGATGGAATCAAGGCAAGGTTAGGAGAGAAGAGAAGAGGTTGGGTGGACGAACTACCCAGCATTTTGTGGGCACACAGGACGATGCCCAAAACAAGCAACGGGGAAACACCGTTTAGCCTGGTTTACGGGTCAGAGGCAGTAATACCAGCAGAGATAGGACTGCCGTCACCCCGAATGCTCTCGATGAACATGATCAACAATGAAGAAGAAAGGAGGATCGACCTTGACCTCCTAGAAGAGAGAAGAGAGATGGCAGCAATCAATGAAGCCAAATATAAATCGAAGCTGGAAAAATATTACAACTCCAAAGTCCGAGTCTGCATCTTCAACCCGGGAGACTATGTCCTCATTGACAACGAGGCCTCAAATGCAGAGAGGCCCGGGAAGTTGGCTCCCAAGTGGGAGGGCCCATATGTCATCGACGCCGTGCTCGGAAAGGGAGCCTATAAGCTGCGCACCATCGACAACAAAGACGTTCCTCGCACATGGAACGCCCAACAGCTGAGAAAATGTTACCTGTGAAGGAAATTCTTGTAATAGCAATGGCCAAGTCGCCAACACGTTTATGATAATACAAGAAGTGTTTGGCTATCTTTCTATCATGCAAATTTCTTTGTCATAACTGCATATATTACTTTGGGCATACACGAAAACATCGCTGGCTCGACCATTAGGAAACGTTGTAGACCTCCAAGGCCTGTCACAAATGAGTGCACAGCCGGGTCAGACACACAACTAAAGCCTAACAAATGCCAAACAAATACTTCGTGCCCACATAAACACGAAAACATCGAACACAGGACAAACAAACATTGTAAGCACCCCCAAGGCTGAGCACAGCCGGGTCTACACAATAACCTGTAGATTCGATCACTTCGTAGTCACGAACCAACTTGCGCACATAAACGACAGAATAAAACGTTGTAATAAACACAGCACAGCCTGTCAGCGCCATCATTCATTCGTGATACCTGAATCAAAGTAATTTACATGCACATATTATGACGATAACAAAATTCGCAACGACGCGAAAGCACATATTAATATATCAAATGTCAAACATACCAAATTATCCAATAACACGACCGATAAAAGAAGTTATAATTGTTCACAAACATTTCAACGATTACAAGACCAAAGTAGGTCATACGCGGCACGCAGGCCGAAAACCTTCATTCTGGATGACTAGAGCCAGCACCTCCGGTCGTACCACCGTCATCGCCAAGCGCCTTCTTCAACAACGCGACACCGTCCGATCTTCTAGCCAATTTGCTAGCAGCCTTAACCACAGCAAACTCCAAAGACGAAAACTCTCGTCTTTTTTCAGCATAAGCCGCACCACAGTCTTCCTTCCATAGCTCAAAGCGATGCTCTTTCTCCTTATTAGCAGCCGCAGCTCTACCCTCGATATAACCATCCTTACGCCCGCTATTATAGCCCGCTTGCCCCAACTCAAATATGTAGTTGGCCAGTTCATGTGACTTGACAATGCGATCAGCAATCTACAATGAACACACAAATAAGGGACAGTTCACAAAAGTCACAAATAAAGTGAAAAAGATTACCAGAGGCACAGCGCGAGAGAGCAACCAGTTGCAATCGGCCGACGTCTCCTCAGCAAGGACCTCAGAAGCTCTGCATTCGACAGTCTTCTCTTGCAAAAGACGGTTAGCAGTTTCACATTGCCTGGCAAGCTCTTCCAGTCTAGCAATACGCGCAAGATACTCGGTCTCCTTCTTTTCAAAGGCAACACGCGCCTCTTGGGCCTCATCAGCAGCAACAGCCTTCTCCCCGGACAAACGAGTAATAGTATCACACTGAGATCGAAGCTCTGCATTGGTACGTTCGCACGCAGCCTCCCAGTTCTTCTACTTATCAGCGTTGGCTTGTTTTTCTTTAGCAAGTTTCTCCTCTGCATCAGCAAGCCTCCACTCCAACCCCTTCTTCTCAGCGTTGAATTTCTCCTTCTCTTCCGCAAATAGCCTCTTATCATTCTCAAACCCCAATGTGTCCTCCCCCATCCGTTTCCACTCACGGACAATCTCCTGAGTAGTAGAGAAAAAATTGACCCCGGCTTGAACATGATCGTCCAACAGATCAAACCGACGGCGTTTTTTCTGAAACATCCTTTCAGCCGGGGGGAGAGACAACGCGTAGAAGTCATGACAATTCTCAAGATTATCCATCCTAGACCCTTGGGTCAAGTTCCAATGGGGGACGTGCGGAAGATCATCACAAGCAAGATTCGTTGTATCAAACGAATCAGCAGGACCTTTTCCAACTTGGGGGCTGCGGACAGCACCTGAGGTAGCACCACCACCATCACCCGGTGGGCGCTTGGTATATATCGTCTGATGCGGGGTAGTCTCACTTGTCTGCACCTCGGTCTCAATACCCTTACCACGATCAGCACCAGCAGCACCACCCGCAACATCATTACCACCTGTATTACCACCACATTCCGCAACTTGCTCAACACCCGCAGTCTTTTTCTGCCCGTCAGGAGCATCATGAGGGGGAGACAACCCGAATGCCCTCGACGGCGAAGACTCAGGAGGAGTAATCTTAGAAATATCAATCTTGTGCCCACTTTGGGCTGTTTTGACACCTGCTCCAAGACGAGCAGCACATTCAGACAACAGGGGAACAAAATACAAATATAAGACAAGCAAAAATAAAGAGATATGCTGGAAGCTGAAAACTCGAGTACCAGAAGCTTCAAAAATCTTCTGCAGCAAATCGGAGGGTTTTTCAGCAAAAATACCCATGTCAATCTCTGACTCAGAAGGGGCAGGAGGATCTTCTTTTCGAAGTTTAATTTTCTTCGATGCAAGCACAGCAGCAGCCTGCTTATCAAGTTTTCGCTTCCTATCCTCAAACATTTTTTTCTGCATAATCTCAGTTAAAGTTGCGCGGTCCTCGGGGTCCGACTCAGGGCGTTTCTCTCCAACCCCTAAACCGGGCAACGTGTCAGAAACGACAACATAATCAAGGACTCGAGGAGTGTAAGGACGCTTACGAGGAGTGCCAGATGCAGTTCCCTCAGCTTTCTTCCCCTGCCCTTCCGGCTTATCAGCTTTTGTTTTCCTCCTCGTCTCCAACGGGTTAACAGTCTCGACCGGAATCTCCACATCTTCCTCAACAGGCTCGTTCACCGGTTCGTGCACAACCCCCTGCGCCGGACCTGCACACGCAGAAGGAGAGGTTAGGTCTCCCAACGATCTGCCAGAACCATCACTCGAGAGAACGATAACTTCCTCTCGAATGGACTCAAATGAACCATCCTCATCTTCAATCTCCTCACCTAAAGCAGTGTTCACGTAAGCAGCGAAACTCTCATCACTCGGATGCAGAAACCGATGGCGAATCTGATCCAACCAGGGTCGTTTTTCAGTTTTCGGTAGCGCCTCAACCATTGCACCCGGAGCATCGGGATCCAAAACATTCATCAACGTGTACCCTACTGCAAAAAAGGAGGAAATAAAGCACAATACAAAAATAACACAACCAAAGGAAAAACAAAAAAAGGGGGATATGGAACAAACGTACACTTGCCACCATAACCGTAAACCGGAACACCCAGCGGATTTTTAGGAACCCACTTCATACTCATCCCGGCACCAACTAACGCCATCTCCTCAAGCTGAACTATCGGAGTAGCCTTCCGGGTCAACTTCTTATACCAGTCCTTATTAGCAAAGTCTGCAACCACATCAACCTTTGGGATACCCTCATCCACAGATCTGTAATGCATATCCACAGGAACAACCCCCCGGCGAATAAAGAAAAACTTCTGTTTCCAGTCATGTATACCCTTTAACGGCACAGAACAAACTGGCGACACGCCGGTACGAGCACTAAAGGAGTAAAAACCATTTGTATACGTAACAGTGTAGAAGACGTTGAACATCTCAAACGTCGGATCTAACCGGTTGGCCATACAAACGAACTCAAAGTGGGTGATACGGGGGAGCCCGATGGCATTGATTTGAGATATATGGAGACCGTAACCCCTCAAAACGTCAGCAGTGAATCGAGTCATCGGAAGCCTAAAATTACCCTCCCGGAAAAAAGCAGCGTACAAAGTCATGTACCCGGGAGGAGCTTCCATGGCGGTGGAACCAGCAATAGGATATTGAGCACCCCAATCAGGGAGAAAACCCATCTCCCTTACTAGATTCTGAAATTCCTCTTCTTTCCAACCAATAACCGCCTGATCTGGGCCGGGAGGAGTTTTACCCTTGTTCCTCCTCTTCTTCGAAGAAGGATTCGAAGTAGACATCGTGAAAAACGGAAGGAGAAAGCAGATGAACTCAAAAGTTGAAGGAGGAAGATAAGGGAAGAGGAGAGAAACCTGGAATTCAAAATTCGAATTTCGGGAAAGTGTTGAAGAAAGAGGAACCACCATATATTTATACCCATCGCATTTAATGCGATGGGTAGTGGAGGAGTCAGGGTTTGAAAAAGCAACCAACAGGAGAGAAACACGTCAGAAGAGAGAGAAGGCGGCACCTCTTTTTCCGGAAGCAGGTGAACAGACGTCTGACATGTCGCCGAAAAAGTAACTGATGTGACTGAAAAGGCGCCTATTCGCCTGCCATCAGACAGTCACGTCAGTCACTCCTCCCCAAGACAACAAAGCTTCTTCCTGAAGACAACACTCATAGAGCGCCAAAACCCAAGCGCCATGAACCATGCGTCCATTTGGCTCACTTCCGCAAGGAGTCAAAACCCATGCGCCATGCGCCATGCGTCCATTTGGCTCACTTCCGCAAGGAGTCAAAACCCATGCGCCATGCGCCATGCGTCCATTTGGCTCACTTCCGCAAGGAGTCAAAACCCATGCGCCATGCGCCATGCGTCCATTTGGCTCACTTCCGCAAGGAGTCAAAACCCAAGCGCCATGCGCCATGCATCCGTTTGGCTCAGTTCCGCAAGGAGTCAAAAACCATGCGCCACGCGCCATGCGTCCATTTGGCTCACTTCCGCAAGGAGTCAAAACCCATGCGCCATGCGTCATGCGTCCGTTTGGCTCAGTTCCGCAAGGAGTCAACAACCATGCGCCACGCGCCATGCGTCTTTTCGGTTCACTTCCGCAAGGAGCCAAGACCCATGCGCAGGACTCCATGCGCCGTGTGCTAATCAGGGGCAAATCTATGAGAAAAACCATAAAAAAACCCCACATCATAATAAACACTACCTTCATAAGTCCAGAATCCCTCCTAGACGATCAACTCACCTAGAAGGCACACTGGACTGGGGGGACTTGAAGAGGTATGGTCCCAATTCCTTGCCAACATGGCAAGGACCATACCACTTTCTCCATCCTACATGGCGTTGACATCAGCCGTATCATCCAGAAGCTTCTAGAAGCTTCTGGAAAATATCCAGGTGACACCAAAGATGCTCCATCCGACATAAAGGACAACACGTGTCACCAGCCATCAAGCGCCAAGTGGACCTGCAACAGGTCAGGGAGCAGCCCGACAACATCAGTACGATGTTCCCAAATTAGATAAATGCAGGCGCGCCACGTGTACCACTACACTGACCGCAGCAGAGGAGACCAAGGGGATATTCCCCTTGGTCGGACAGCTGGCGCGCGTCTACAGCTAGCACTGCTCCCCTTTCCTTTCTTCACCCTCCGGCTATAAATAGGACCCTTCACCATCCAGGTTGATAATCTTGCTCTCTCCATCCTCACACTTAACACACACTGTTTGTTACCCCTCAGAACAGTACTTATTCTCACGCCGGAGCCTGGTTAAGAGGGAAACCCTCATATTCCCCTCTTAACGAGACTAACGGTGTTGCTGTTTTGCAGGAACCGAGCCATTTCCAGCGAGTAAAGAAGGAGATTGAACCCACTATTGAAGTAACCCCACTAATTAACCGTAGCGTTAATCAGTGTTTCATCAACAACCAAAATCTCACCGCGTAACGTGGGAAAAAAAAACCTAGTTACAAAATATATAGTGGCGTGTTTGTATATTAAATCAAGAACTTCTAAATATAATTTAGTAGCATTGAATCAAGGGCTATAAGTTTGTTGTAGCAGTTCATGAGTCAACCACATGAATCGAAGAGTTTGCCCATCAACCAATGAGGTGTTGTTTGAATGTCAAGTGGGTACTTTTAATGGAGGTACCTGAAACGCGAACAGTTTATTTCAAACCATTTATATTCATTTTCAAGATGTTGAAGCTAATATAAACTTATCAACCCTCCTATCCAACTTAAACTTACCCACAACCTCTTTCTCTTGGTTCCTGCTGCAATGGATAATGCATCATTCCTATTTAACAATGACACCACAACATCCAATGTTGGTGCAATAATCCAACCTTTTTCCAATGATCAAAAACAAAATTTTCCGCCTCTAGCGTCAACTTACAATGATAAGATATACTCTGATATTTGAAGGGAACCGCGATCTATGGGATTACTTATCCGAGAAAAGCAGAAGGCGACAAATCTAAATATGTTCCTTCTAATTCGAAAGGACAATTAGTTTTTTTGGTGCCGGTAACTTTACTTGAATCCTTAACTTTATATACGCCGCCACAATCACATTGGAGCACAACCCTATACACGAAACCACAAGGTCTTTTATTCGATCTTCTTTTGCTGACGACAACACCGAGTGATTATGCCAACTTTTGTACTCAATTCATCAATTTTTCACAAGACCCGAATACCTATAATAAACAAAATTTAATTTAAAAAAAAGAATAAATTATTTATACTCAGCAAAAAAAATAAAAATAAATAAACGATCTAATGCAACAACATAAGATATATAAACAAATCAATACACTAATTGTTATTTTTAATAACTAACAAATGGGCCTGTTCAATATACCCTTATTTCATTAACAAAATAAATGGGCCTGTTTAATATAAAAGAGCACAGGGATATACAGATATACGAAAGATATATAGAGAGAGAGCCAAGAGAGGTGAGATAAAGAAAACCGGTCAAGAAAACCGACGGCTCCGATTAGGGTTTCTTTGGTTTGTTAAACTTTGTTAGGGTTTTGAATTTGTGTGTTGTTACTGTTAGGGTTTATTTGTAAAACTTGAAGCTGTGCGATTATCTAATCACAATACAAAACATGGATCAAGATGATACACCGGCTACAAAGAAGCTCAAAGTTTCTCACGATCAAGAACCAAATTTTCAGCCTCTTTTGGTATCTTACAATGACAAGATACGTCCAATGCTTGACGCACTGGGCAAGCTCCACCGTCTCAACTTCAAAGAAGGCATTCGTCTTCCCACTGTTGTCGTCGTTGGAGACAAGTCTTCGGGTAAGTCCAGTGTTTTAGAGTCCCTTGCGGGAATACGTTTGCCTCGAGGACAAGGTATCTACACAAGGGTACCGCTTGTAATCAAGCTTCAACACCATCCGGATCCTGTGCCAGAGTTCAGTCTGGAGTTTCAGAAGAAAACTGTTATGATCATAGAGGAAAGCCAAATACCAGAAGCCATCAATTCGGCTACGGTGGAGATTGCTGGAAATTCTAAAGGTATATCCAATGTTCCGATAACTTTGGTGGTAAAAAAGAATGGTGTTCCGGATCTCACAATGATTGATTTACCTGGAATCGCTCGGATTCCTGTTGGTGATCAACCCAAAAACATTTATGACCAAATTACAGGTACCATTACAGCTCATTAAAACTTATATAGATGCTTGTTATAATATTTTGGTGATATTCTACTCATTATGTTATGTTTTAGTTAAGATTATTAAATATTAAGGGCTAAACATGTCATTATTATAGTTGAGGGGTTAAAGTTGGATAATGCCAAAGTTGGTTTATGTGACATATTTATAGTATATTTGTATAATGAGGCCTTCTTTTATTGAATTGCTGAGAGTTTTTGAATTTCTGATGTATACTTTACACATCAACAGTTTTTTTATTTATTTTTTTTTTGCTATAATTACTTCTATAATTCGTTACTTGATTTCTTCTTATTTGATATTGAGACTTGATTTGTTTATTAGCTATTAGCTCAATATTTGTTGGTTGATTCTGTGCCAACTGCCAAATCGAAATTGAAAATATATGGATCCGGTAAAGGAAAGACTAAATTAACTAGATGGCTTTAGCTTCAAAAAGGTGTTGTTTTAACTGGCAAACTAAAAACTTTCAAGTTTATGATTGCCGATCCCGAAGCCCAAATAAAGAAGAGTGGTTCACAATGATGAATTTAGAAAAATGATCCCCGACTACTTTACTTTGCTTTGGACCCCCAATTTAGTTGAGCCGCCACCGTATGCAAGTGTGACTAAATGAAATAGTTTTTATCGTGTATGATATTCGAGACATTGTCGATATTATTTTGTGATCTTACATCTATCTTTCTTTAATATTTCAGAAATCATAATGGAGCACATAACGCCTGAAGAAAATATCATTCTAAATGTTCTTTCTGCCGGAGTTGATTTTACAACATGTGAATCGATTAGATTGTCACGGCGTGTGGACCGCACTGGACAGAGAACACTCGCTGCAGTTACCAAATCTGACCGATATGCGGATGACCTGCTTGAGAAGGTTACCACAAACGCGGTTAACATTAGTTATGTCTGTGTTAGAAATCGGATCGGTAATGAAACATATGATGAGGCTCGAATCCAAGAAGCAAACCTTTTCAAAAGTCATCCTTCATTGTCCATGATTGACAAGTCCAGGGTGGGCATTCCTGTTTTGGCACAAAAGCTTGTTCAAACCCATTATGTGATCATATCCAAATGCTTACCGGATATTGTCAATGAGATCAAAGAGAAGCTCGATGAGGCGGCTTTGGAGCTCAACAAACTACCCAAGAAACTTAATATGCCTAATGCACTTATTGCTTTTAGTCGGATGAGTGGTTCCTTGAAGGAAACTCTCGAGAAACTTTTGATACGTGGTGAGGTTGTTGGCTTGCCGGATAAACATAAGAGTTGTGATGCTCGGTTGGCCAAGATAGTAGACGAGTTCAAAATAGAGCTAAACGCAGAGGGTGAGAATTTTGGAAATTTTCTGGTTGATGAGATGCGGGTTTTGAAGGAATCTGGTGGAATCCGGTTGTCTCAATTTGTTCCAGAATATGCGTTTTCAAACTTGCTACGACAAAAAGTGAGCAAAATCTCTGACTTGCCTATTAGCTTTGTAAACAAAGTGTGGAGCCTTGTTGAGAGCGTTTCTTTTGAAGTATTGAAAGACCATTGTGAGAGTTTTCCTCAGTTATATTCTCCCATGAAGAAAGCAAGTCAGAATGCGTTGGAAAAAATACAAAACAAGTTTTTACAGAGGGCTATGGATATGATAGAGATGGAGAAGAACACAAATTACACATGTGACCCTAATTTCCTTGCTTCTTGGAAGGAGCTGAAGTCTGCCAATTATGATAGGTTATCAGATGCAGTTGTAGGTCGTCGTTCAAAAGGGATTGCTATTAAAGGGTATGGTGATGTTAAGGTTGACCATTTGTTTGATGTTCCTGCAAACATATGGGAACAAGCATTTGATCTGAAAATGAAGATGGTTGCTTATTGGGCAGTTGTTCTGCGAAGAATGGTGGACTGGTCAGCCTTAAATCTTCGTTATTGGATCCAGAAGTTTGTCACGGAAATGGGGATATCTATTTTTACTGATATAGAGAAGATGATGGAAGAACCCCGGTCGGTGGCTGAAAAAAGGGAGAGACTTGAAGGGAACATTGCCTTGCTAAAGGAATCGAAAGCAATTATTGAGCAAGTCATTCTTATCACAGCTGACTAGAGTGTGCATTTTAATTAGTATGCTTTTTTTGGTGGGTAATATGAACTTTGCTGATTTGAATTGTGGTTAATTAGTATGTTTTTCTTTTTGGGTATTGTGAATTTGAAAAACATTTAGTCGGTACCAAAGTTTGTGGGATCTTGTAGTTAATTAGAATGCTTTTTTGATGCTTTTATCTTGTGTCGTCAACCGATGAACAACAGAATAGCGAGGGAACCTTAAGCCATGCTCCTATAGAGATCTTGCCATGAGGCACCACACGAGGATGTGATTGTTTATATATGGTGAAACTAACGGATTGTGGTAGTTTGTTTAAACTATGTATGCCTATTAGTAGGTTAGATTTAATGATTGATTAATAAGCGTGGACATCCGTATGGTCTAATTTAAGGGTAAGGCTTTCATCAGTGAATTTAATAAAACTTCAGTTAGTTGTGTGATTAAAGATATTTACAAGATCAACGAATCTCACAAATAACATTGAAACATATTGTTGTGAAGCAAGTGAATTGATACACACATTTACCTGCATAATCATCGTAGCCTTCAGGAACTTTTGTCAATGGGGAAAAATTGACAAACTAAAACAAGTCAAATATGCCAAAGCTGATAGTTACAACAGGTCAAATATGCCAATGTGGATCGGTCAAAATACGCCAAAATGGATAGACCAAAATGTTCAAATATTACAAGAAATCCGGCCTTTAGTGACGACATATCCATTACCCACGGGTCTTCACCATTGCAGGTTTCAATCGCTCCATTAACTTTTCCACCAAGATCAATATCCCAAAGTGGTGACAAATCTTACAATGTCATCGTCTAAGAAAACCACCTTGTCGAGGTTTGGGAAGAGCTGTGAAAAATTGGATATAACTAATGCATTAAATATAAATTGAAAGAAGAAAAGGCATGGGTCTGAAACACACACACACACACATATATACATAATAACTTATCTGATTACCTCTGGGAAATATATGCGAAGATGATTGAGTAACGACATGTCCTTGGGACTTCGAGCCTGCAATTTGAAGGCGAATAATCTCGGAGCTACGATTGGCACCGGCAACATGATTCCCATGGTAGTAATTTCGAACTCCATGATTTTCCATAGCTTCAAGAACAGGAATATTATCTCTGGTCAACCAGTCAAACTGATGAACACCTTTGACTTCCACCATTATCCAACCAGCCCAGTTTGCCAACTCTACTTACAAATTTACAATGAATCAGTTCATCAATGCATATGTGCGTGCAAAACGCATACATACCCATCCATCAACCAATGCAGACACTTCTAACCTTAGTCACAGAAAACGTTAGAAGTGCCGCGAACAGCGTTCCAGATCGTTCGTACTGAAACGCGGTACAGAAGCGTACTAATCGCCTATGGTACGCGATCCGGATCGTTAAATTCTACCATTCCGGCTTGTTTCCACAACATCGTCCCAATCGTTAAATTCACGTTTTAAATCTATTGGAAACGCGTTACCGATTGACGTGGGCGGCGTTCCAGTAGTACGTCCTGATACATGTACCGGAAATTGAAAAGTCAATTGACACTTAAAATTAAACGGTGTATAACAACACTCTGTTAACCGCTCTTTTTAATTACCGCTAATAATTGATGTTCACACCTTAAATTGCCGCTTTTTTACGGTGTTTAACAGCGAAATGTGAAGAGTTTTTTTCCCGCTGTTTTTTTATTGGTGCCCTTAAATCATTAATACACTACTATAATTAGTTTATGTTTTCATTATGAATTTTCTTTTATGAAGTTTCTGTTATAATTATGATTTTGAATCGAAATTCAATGAAAGATCTATTTTATACTTTTTTATATATGATACGTGTACCAGACTATAGTGGTACGCCATAGGATACACCGTACCGCGTACCGAAATAGCGTTCCCAAATGCTCCTATAAATGCACATCGATTGCATGTTTGTATACACATACCTACGAAAGAGAATCGTGAGCCACAATCTATTGCATGTTTATCCATAAATTCTTGTGTAAGTACCCATGATGCATCTGAAATTAACTTCATCAACCCACCTGCATAAGTACAATGATTATGCACAATTATCACTTGCAACTGGTATAGTTCTTTTCTAATCAGGAATGATAAGAAAAGGAACTTCTGTTATTTGGTTAGCAATAATGAAATAGTATAATATAAGCTATATCCAATCCTAACCAAATTAGGTCGTAGTATAAAATGTATTAATTTATATCCTAAATTTTAGTGATTCACACATTGACCACTCACATTCGGTTCACAAATTATAAGAGATTAGAAGTTACCATTAAAGAACAACGTTTGTGTGTCTGGATGTGAAGCTACACACTGCAAAAAATACAAAGAAAACTAACTGTATCAGTCAATGATCAGGCCAAACAAAAGAAGACCAAAGTTTAAAAATTTGGTCAAAAAAGGCATGGCATTTGAAACAAAAGAAATTGTTAAACAACTTTACTGTATCAATTAATGAAACTTATAACATTTCTATAGTTTCATCCATAACCAAATTCTTTGGGAGATATATAACTTACTTAGTATATATATATAGTTAATTAAGGCAGCCCTATCAATTAGTTCGTCTTTCACAAATACGCTTTTACAATGTCCCATTAAGTGACAGTTTCAATAACGATCAATGAGAAACATCAATTCTCATACATTCTTTAAATCATTAAATCGCCCGTTCCAAGTGATTGCAAGTTATGATTCAAGTAAGTAGCACAATAATATGGTAGATCATCCTGAGATGGTGTCTATCTTCATAAACAATCCCATTATCTATATCATTGGTCTTAGCATATCTATCCTCAGAATATAATCATCATAACTTCCATCACTACAGGGAAACAGAGTTTTAGCGGCGACATTTGTCACCGCTAAATGTGCCAAAAGTCGCTGCTAAGTCATAGACCAGTTAATTAACACACTACGTCATAGACCATAAAACTCCCATAGATCATCTGATAAAATTGTCATGTTTTCAAAACCATCAACACTATTGCCAAGTTTTCCAGAGTTGGGAGCTAATAAATTGTCACAGAAGCACACCAACAAAACAGTAAATCAGAAGATCCTCTCAACTGAAGGAAAAAAATGAAAAAGTTAACTTACCAACACATTGATTCGACATATGTTGAAGTGCCTATATTTTCAGTTGCATTCATGTTACCCTGTAACCCCTGTAATTATGAACAAGTCAAATCCTAATTTCACAGTCAGCATAGTAAACACAATCATAACAAAAAAGTAACAAAATGAAAGAGAAACTAACTACGTTCTTGTTTGCACCGAATCTCTCACGAAGTGCATCGGACCGAAACAAATCAAAGCATAACAATTAAATCCAAATTGAAGAGATACACTAGTGAGAGAGAGCATTGTACAGCCCATTGAGAGTGTCTTTGAGGGCAAGACTGTACCCCTGAACAAATAATTTCTAGCATTTGGGGGCCCAAACGATATAATGAAAACAAAATGGGAACAAAACAAACCTTCAAACTCGTTTAAAAAAAAAAAAGCAATTCGCAAACCCTAAATCAGCTACCATAACCAAATTAGAGATTATGTTTGAACAAAACCTTGTAAATCGGTCCAAAAATCTTCATCCAGCTTCTAACTACGCTTACGAGTTGAACAACAAACTGAACAGCAAGCAACAATGGTGCTTAATCACATTCACATAGGCAAACCCTTGTGTGAGTGCATTAGCGACGACATTCTTGATGTCGCCACTAACGCTCATGTTTCTTGTAGTGAACTTGTCTAAATATGATAACTAGAATATGATCTCAACCAGGTTTTGGTGTTTTTCAATGAAATATGTAATAAAAATGAGTCCAGCCTTGTGAGTCAACCACGCCACGGACCGTTGTATACTGACCCGGAAACGTTGGGTATGCCTGTGATCGACTCAAATTCAGTTTTGATTTGTTCAAGACGTTCCTTATCAGGCCATTGGAGGAATTTGGGGCATTAGAAATGTTATAATTTCAACACAGGCTTCATGGATGTGCTTGTGGCATGTCGAGATACCTAGCCCAAATAAATTTATTTATTTATATGGGGGTGTGATAAATATACCCAAGATAAAGATTAATATACCCAAAAGTCAATTTTAGTAATGATTTAATAATGATTAACTACTTTATTATATTATTTTATTATAAAGTTAAAAGTAATAATTATGTTTTATTATAAAGTCAAAGGTAATAATTATGTTTTTATCTTATTTTATAATACTTTTGTTACTTTTTTATATTTTGTTATACTTTTATTAGTATTAATATCAATATTATTAAATAAACAATCAAGACACTTTATTATAAATACGAAAATGAAAAAGTTAATCATAAATAAATAACGAGTCTCTAATAAAACAGTAAACGTGAAAACATTAAAACAATTAATCACCTAGATCGACAAAACCACTTTCACGACGACAAAACCACTTTCACGCCGTATTTATGCACCGTTTTATACCCCGGTTTTTTTACGAGCCTTTTTTACGCCCCGTTTTACGCGCCGTTTTTACGCCTCGTTTTTACTTTCGTAAAAAAAATCGTTCGTAAAAAAAGTCTTTCGCAAAAAAAAAAAACCTTTTCGAAAAATAAGTTTTTTCGTAAAAAAAGTTGTTTGTAAAAAAACACGGCACATAAAAAACGGCGAGTAAAAAAAACACGGGGTGTAAAAAACACGGCGCGTAAAAAACGGCGAGTAAAAACAGGGCGTAAAAAACGTAGCGTTAAAAACAGGGCGTAAAAGACGTAGCGTTAAAAACGGGGCGTAAAAAACGGCGCATAAAAGACATAGCGTAAAAGACGAACCGAGCATTTTTTAATCGAGCTGAATCGAACGAGCAAATTCCGAGCATTTTCCGAGCGAGCACCGAACAAGCGTCGAGCGCCGAGCAATTTGAACAGCCCTAATCTGAATCCAACGTAACATATTCTAATATTAGAAAAAACTTAAACATTTGTTAACAAATATTTTTATAAGGTTTATTTATAAACATTTGTTAACACTTGTTAAAAAGAATCTTTTAATAAATTTTCAGAAATTTAAAATGGAATAAATGCCCAAGATATAGCAAAGTCATTAAGGCACGTGTATAACACTCTCATAAAACATCTTGTTTTCTTGGTCCGTGATGCACACGTGTTTTTATGCGCGTGGGTGTTATTTGTGGGAGAATCAATGATTTCGTCACCACTGTTGATGGAATCCACTAGTTAATTTGTGGATTAACTTTGGGATATGATAAATTGAAAAAAAGTTGAATTATTGGGTACATTTAACATTACCCTTTATATGCGAAAAGATCAAATACAAATAAACTTAACCTACTAAACATACAAATTGAAGTAAAAGTCAAAAATATAAAGTGATATTTTTGTAATTACCACCAACTATCAAAGTTACTATACAAATGAACTCAATAAAAAATACCTAAAAAACACAAAAAAAAATTTAATATTTTTTATAAATTTTTTTAATAGTTTTTATAAAAAATCGCTACATTTTTTAATATTTTTTTTATAAAAAATCGCTACATTTTTTAATGCGTTTTGCACGCACATATGTAGCGATTTTTTTATAAAAAATATTTAAAAAAAAAAATATTTCGTGTGTTTTTTTTTTAGCATTTTAGCTTGGGTGGGTGGGGGGGTTAGGTTTTGGGGGTGGGGGAGGGGGGTTTAGGTTTTTTTTTTTTTTTTTTTTTGGGGGGGGGGGGGGGGGTGTTAAGTTATTTTTAGGTTTTTGGGGGTGGGGGGGGGGGGGGGTTAGGTTTTTTAGATACATTTGTAGGATAACTTTGATAGTTATTGATAATTACAAAAATGCCACCTTGTCTTTTTAACTTTTCCTTCAATTTGTATGTTTAGTATGTTAAGATTATTTGTACAAGATCTTTCCCCTTATTTATATAATCTTAAAATGAAAGGTCGGTGACCGACCAAATTACAATATTGCCCTTTCTTATGAAATTACAATGATGTCCTTCGTTGGCATTGAGTTGTTGACGACCAGAATAAGAGATCTTGCCGGTCACTAACTAACACATACCCGAGGATATCTTGATGGTCCTGCCCGAATCCACTGCAAATGCCAAAACACACTTGAAACCACCGTGCTAACAGTACAACTGCTCCATCACTGCTGCTAGCATAAGACAAAGGGAATGTCAAACGCCAAAAACAACAAAAAATGTAGGTGGGAAAACAAATAAAGAGATCTAGAACCTTACCTTGAAACCCTAGCCGCAACAGATGTGGTTGAGAAAACCACATGCAATGATAGATCGAGACTGTGGTGACCTTAAACAGTCGGAAATGGTTAGGATATCTTAAACGCCGGTTGCCGGAAAAACAGAAATCAGAGCTAAGGGAACATGGAGGGTTTGGTCACCGCTTCGCCGGCGGTGAACTATTTCGTTGCCTGAGAGAGTTTAGAGAGAGATCGGAAGAAGGTGAGATCGAGGAGAGTGTTGGTGGTGTTGAGGGAGGCATGCGGCAGCAATACGAAGGAATGAGGCAGCGACTTGACGGAGGAGACGGTGGATCTCAGAAAACTGTGTTTTCACTTCTCACAGTCAAATTTCTTTAGCTTTTTCTTCTTATTTCTTTTAACTTACTTCTGTCTCCAGTCCCCGTTTCCCCATACCACATTCTATTTTTAATTTTCTTATTATCTCAAGTAAAATTATTTTCTTAAAAAAACAAGTAGACATGACATGATACATAATATTACTATTGTATAATATTTTTAAGTTTAATGTTAAAAAACTACTTAGGAGTATTCTCTATAATTTTTTTAAAAATTTATTTGTAACATTATGCGCTTTTAAAATCCGGTCTAAACGATCAGATCCAAAGTAATCGAAGCA
The DNA here is from genome assembly GCA_030545235.1 of Helianthus tuberosus. Classification (NCBI taxonomy): domain Eukaryota; kingdom Viridiplantae; phylum Streptophyta; class Magnoliopsida; order Asterales; family Asteraceae; genus Helianthus; species Helianthus tuberosus. The sequence goes on along the minus strand of CM060368.1, from coordinate 62,497,538 downwards.
TAAACAATTCGGTTTAGCACATGTTAAATCCTAATATATATTAAACACAAAGGTCACATTGGCCTTTGTGTTTGATATGCGTCCTCAATCTTTTGGTAAGTCATACATTGATTCCTAACTTTTGGTATTTAACAACTTTGATCTCCCGTTACTTTTACTTAATAACTTCACATATCATCTTTTTTAATTCTTTTGTTAAATAACTTTTACGATTTTACACCGTAATGTGTGAGACATTATACTCTTTCTACCTATGTCTAATCATGTTAATATCACTAACGTACGTGTGTAATAAAGTAAAAAAACGTGTCACGTCACGCGTGGGCACAACACGTTAGTGTCATCATCGCAACACGTGTAATGAAGTCACAAACGTGACGTTACCGCCGCAACGCGCAGCACGGGTAAAAACCTAGTATAATATTAAAACAAAAGGTCGGTGGCCACAGCCACCGCCTTTGTTTATATATAACTGATCTTTGTGTAAACAAAAAACAAAATGGCAATGTGCTTTGGTGGTTAGCGTGTCACATTATAAAGATGAGGTCAGCAGTTTGATACATGGCCCGTTCATGTGATGATACTTTCCTTTAACTATAATCTTTTTCTCAAGATATAATACTCATATTTGACTTGCTAAAACTAATTAGTTACACATAATTATAAATAAATTTATTTATTTAATATATCATAAAAACAAAGGTTGGTCTCTGCATTTTCTAAATTGAAACCTACACCTCTTATTCTTTAGGTAAGTTACATCATCTTTAACTTGACACTGCAATGTCCGACGGATTATTATCCTTTTTTTATTTATGTCTAACCACGTTAATGCCTAAATTACTTTTAAGACTTTACATCGCTATCTAAATTACTTTCACGACTCTACACCGCAACGAACGAAACATACTCTTTTTATCTATGTCTAATCACGTTAAAGTCACAAACGTAACGAGGGTGACAAAGTAAAAAACGCATAATGTCACGTGCAGACACCACACATTAATGTCATCATCGTACACCGTAGCCGCAAATGCCCGCAATGCTTATATAGGTTACACTGAGTTAGATCGGAAACATCGAAACACCTTATATGATTAATGCATCACATAACATGTCGCCATCTATAAACAACTAAGATGTCGCCGCCGCAACGCGCGGCTATGCAACAATCTAGTAAGATATGGTTTGCAAAGTATCACCGCAGGTATATTTTTTAGAGACAACAGAATCTAACTCGTCACACATCATATCATCTAGTGCTTGAACCAGGATATGATCTTTAAAAGATTTGTTATATTATTTTGTAAGAAGAGCCAGTTGCTTGGATATGTTAGTAAGACCATTATCTCATTCACTTTGTGCTTTGAAGGGTTCTAACCGAGCCGAGCCGGTTCGGCTCACTTTCAAACCGAGCCATATCGATCGAGCTTTTTCCGAGCTAAATCCGAGCGAGCTCCGAGTCGCGAGCTTTTTGGACAGCCCTAGTTTTAATTTAATATATAATTAAATTAATATGATGTCGTGGAATTAATGAGCAACAAGTTGTTTGTTTAGCTCTTAATGGTTCAGACTGTTTGTTTTGCGATTCAGACATTTGCCTCTAAATGGTTAACCATTATACTGAGTCTTAATGCTAAACCTCTTATCTTAATTGGTCAGACATTTGCATATGAACGATTAAGCATTATACTGCATCTTAATGGTTCAGACCTCTTATTAGTTCAACACTTAATGGTTCAGACCTCTTACTGGTTTAGCACTTACCCATTCAGAAGTTGCTAAACAGCCCCTAAGGGCTCTGTTGGTGCACGGAATGTCTGTTGACTACGTCTACATCAAGTCTTGTGTCTAGATTGTTTGAATAAACACACAATAGGGTTACATTAGGGTTTTTTATGTGTAAACATGAAGATTTCGCTTGAAATCAGTTCAAGCGAAATCAACATCAAGTGATTTCGCTTCAAACCAACTCAAGCGAAATCAACATGTGATGATTTCGCTTCAATCAGTCTCAAGCGAAATCTCATGGTTATAAATAGGTTGTTGTGTGATTCATTTGAAAGGGGGAGGTCATTGTATGAGACACGAAGTGCTGCCGGTTTTGTATCAGAAAACGTTGTAAAAGCACAGAATATTAATCAGAAAAGAAGGATTAAAAGGATAATTGCTGTTATGACTTTGTTTACGTTGATTCCGCCTTCGTACGCAAAGATGAACTGCCTTAACTGACGGTTTAAGGTCGTAGAACGGTCCAACAAGTGGTATCAGAGCTCAGGACGAGGAGTTCATACCATAGCAGCTTGATATTACCGGATTCTCGAATTTCGCTTGAAATCAGTTGAAGCGAAATTGTTGGGTTGAATTTCGCTTGAATTTGATTTGTTCTTGGATTTCGCTTGAATCAATTGAAGCGAAATTGGATTGCTGGATTTCGCTTGAAATACTTAGATCAAATTTCGCTTGAAGTGTAATAGTGTGTTTTCGTTTGAACAGTTATATAGTGCTGATTTCGCTTGAAGCTGTTTATACTTCAAGGATTTCACGTCAACCGAGTGTCAGTCTATTTCAAATTGCTTAATATTGTTTGTTCTAATTGTGTTTGTTTTGTTCATCTCTAGGTAATTGAAGATGTCAAGCAACGGTGAAGAATTCTACAATACTTTCTACAACGCGTTCACTTCCGAATCGTCAGATAGAAGATCTGAGATGAAAGAATATTCAAGAGAAATTTCGGAGAATTTGAAGTTTGAGAACATGTACGGAAGCCAACAGAAGCCACCAAAGCTAATGAAAGTGGAAGATTATCATTGGTGGAAAAACAGATTTGAGGGTTGGGTAAAAGCTTTTGCTACTGAAAGCTGGTTAAAACTGACAGATGGATACAATAAACCTGTAAAAGAGGGAGGAGAGTTAATAGATCCAAAAGATTTTACAGAAAAAGATATAAAAAATGTTGTGGCTGAATATAAAATGATAACATTGATCAAGCAGTCAGTAAGAGAGGATATTATTTCATTGCTCGAACAAGAAAAGACTTCAAAGAGTTTGTGGGAAGCGTTAGAGAGAAAATGTGTAGGAAGTAATGAAATTGTTAAAAACAAAAAGAAATTGTTGCGTAAAGAGTTTGATTTATTCAGTTGTATGAAAAATGAGGCTGTTTGTAAAATGATTGAGAGATTCGGACATCTAAAAATGGAGCTGATTAGACACCAAATCTTACCTTCTGAAGAGGAGCTGGTGGATAAATTGTTTGATTCATTGCCAAATGATCAAGAGTGGCAATACTTCGCTCTAATGTTGAAAAATACAATCAAGCCTGAAGATTTAAAAGTGGATTTGCTGATTGAAAGGCTTGAAAGTCATGAGTTGGAGATAAAGAGATCTAAAGTCAACAATCCAGCTTATCAGCAAAATGTGGAGCTTTACTACAGAGGAAATACACCACAGGCTGGGTCTCCAAGAACAGCATTTTCTGCAGAAAGTTCAAGTTTAGTGAACAATGAAAGTCTTCACAGTGGTTTTCACAGTGGATCTTCTTCAAACACTTCAAGTCAATCTGCTTCTAAGAATTTGTTTCAGTGTAATATCGCAGTGGATCTGAAGAATGGGCAGAATTTCAGTGAAGAATCGGCAAAACAACAGATGGTTTTCTTGGCATCTGTACTTGAATCGTATGAAAGCCTCGTTGCAGGGAAGATTAGCAACACCAACTTGACGAAAGAAGATTATGATCAATTAGACCCCGAGGAGATGGAACTAATGGATATAAGATGGTGCATGGCCAGTGCGGTTCGTCGGGCACAGAGGTTCATGGAGATCACGGGGAGAAAGTCAATTGGTGGACCATCTACCAAACTGGGATTTGATAAATCTAAGGTGACATGTTTCAAATGCAAACAAAGAGGTCACTTCAAGCGCGAGTGCAGAAATGCGTATGCTGATGATGATTCTGCAAACCCGTTCAACGAAGATTATTACAAGAAAGCGATTTACCATCAGAACAAGTCTGAGCCACCAAGATTAAAGCAATCAGAAGAAAGATCAAGGGCTCTTGCAGTTATATATGATGATGAAGGTTACGACTGGAGTCAAGTTTTCCCTGAAGAAGATGCAGTTGGATATGCATTTGTTGCAAATGATGATCATGATAATTGGTGGAGAAGAGACAGTGCGAGATGGGAGATTGGCAAATTGTATGAACCATTTAAGGAAGCACAAAGAGCCAAGAGATGGAATGAAGAACTAGAGTGTTACATGGATCCACAGGGTAATCCAGTAGTTGATCCATCAAAAGTGGATTTTGATGCTGTAACCAATGTGTTTCCAAGTGAGGGCACTTTCAACACAAGAAGGCTTTCTGATAAAAGCTATTTGCCAAATTTGATGAACAAGTTAAAAGAAGTTTTTGAAGCAAGTTTACCGAAGGTGGTAGAACTGAAGAAAAGAAAAGAAGAAGAATTGAAGAAGACGATTGAAGAAGTGAAGACTGTTGCAAAGCTTGCTGGAGAGGAACAGAGAGCTGAAGAAGTGCAGAAGAATGAAGAAGCTCAGAAAGAGGAGAACAACGAGCAAGATCAGAAAGTTGAGTCAGAAGAATCGGTGCTGAATGAGACTGAGGTTAGAAAATCTTCTGATCTATCGAATGTTGAATTGGTTGATGAAAAAGAAAATAAATGCAGGAATTGCATAGAAATGTGCAAAGCCTGTATTGAAAAAGATGAATTGATAAAAACAAAAGATAATGAATTAAGCAAACTTGAAAATGGTTTCACAATAAAATGTAAAGATATGATTGAAAAAGAAGAGATTTTGAAACTAAAAGTTGAAAATTTGACACAGAAATGTCAAGGTCTTGAAAAGGATAATGATGTTTATAGACAACTGTGTTCTACAAAATGTGTTGATTGTGTTGAAAAAGAATCTAAATTTCAAGATTTACAAAAACAGTATGATTCTTTAAAGTGGTCGAGTCAGAGAGTACAAGAAGCCTATGATACTTTGAAAAGCCAAGTCAAAAGTTTTGATCAAAGATTGTCAGAAACTTTAGTCACTAAAGAAATGTATGAAAGAAAGTTTAAAGAAAAGCAAATTGAATTGAACAAATGTGTTGATGAAATTGCAAATCTTAAACAAGTCTTGGCTGAAAAAGAAAAGATTGTTACCAAACTTCAAAGTTATCATAACTCTTCGTACATTCTCGAACGCATTTTCAACATCACACCAGATGACAAAGATACTGAAAATTGCAAAAAGGGTATTGGTTCAGAATTTCATCAGGTACCACCACCATTGAGAAACAATTATACTTTTTATGATGAGGAAAAGGTGGCAAAGGGTTTGAACATAGCTGACCAGTTACCTGAAAGTATCGATGTGACTTACTCCAAATCTGATGATGCTAATGATTCAGAGGTGGTAAGTAAGGTTGTTGAAAGTGTTTTGAAAGATGAGTCTACAAAAGGTAAGTCTGAATCACAGGATGGAGATGAAGGAAATCTTTATGATGGTTATCTGAAAAACACAAAATCCGAGAAAAATTTGAATGATGATTCAAAAGGATTAGTTTATACCATGATTGGATCGGACAAATTATTCTTAGATGTTGTATTCCCGATTCAGAATGTGATTTCAGAGAAGGTCGATAAAGTTTTCAAAATGGTTGAGATTGAGAAGTCTGAGATTCCAAAGTTTGCTGGTAAAGGTCATAAATCTTTTTATAACAAACCTGGTTTTAAGAAGAAAAACATGAAGGCTGGTTTGGGTTATAAAAAGAAACGGAATTGGAATCAAAGTAAAAAACCAAATTTGCAACAAAAGATGAATTTTGTTCAAGGGAAAAGCTTGAAAGAAGAGAAAAAACTCAAATTTGGACAACAATCTAATGAGGAGTTTGATGCTATGAAAAAGAAACAACAACAAGCCAAGGATGTTTCAAAGAAAGTTTGTTTTAAATGTGATCAAATTGGACATGTTGCACGAAAGTGTCCAAATCCAAAGCCTGTTGATGTTGAAAAACAGAAATCTGAGGATGTGAAATCAAGGTCAACCAGATTTGATTCGAAACAAACTTGGAGGTACAATACAAACAAGTTTGCTTCAAATCAAAATTGGAAATCAAACCCAAACAGGTTCGATTCAAAACAGACCTGGAATTCTCATACACCCAGATTGAGAACAACACAGAGTTGAAGAACTTCTGTTGATATGACAAAACCTCAAGAGTTTTGGAAACCTAAAAATGTTATTCAAAAACAAAAGGCTCAAAAAGAGACAAATTTTTACAAAAGAGGTACTCCGGAAGGTCAAATGTGGAGTGCTAAGAAACAAGTAACGATGGAACAAGATGAGAAAGTTGAAGTCAAAGTTGAACAAGTTTTAAATGACAAAGAGTTTCCGAAATTAAATGAACATTATTGTATTGAAATGCCTAAGGTCCAACAGACCTGGGCTAAATTGTTCAAATGATTGATAAAGTTTGAATGTGCAGGTGCTCAACGAAGCTGAAGATTGTGAGAATGGTAGTTGGAGCAACCTGGCACAGGAAGAGGTTGCAGGACCCTGGTTTGGTTGAACAGGGAGTTTAATTTGAGTGATTTCTGTACATAAATAAACAATATTTTCAAAATTCTAAAAATTGGAAAAATTAAAAACCAAAAATATGTTTTTAGTTTGTTAAAATTTGAAAAAAAAAACCAAAAATATGTTGTTTTTAATTTTGTTTGAATGTATGTTGATTGAATACGCCGAAACCCTCACGGCTGAACAAACATGATTACTTTCATCAGATTGAAAAACGGTTTTCAAACTGTAAAAATCAATGGGTTGTAAATCATGGGGGTACGTTATATTTTCTGCAATTTAGAGCACTTGAAGCAGAAAATGGATGGCGAGACAAAGCTATCAGTGTTGGTTGTTAAAATTTTCTTTAAATGGTTTTGCATTTTAGGGGGAGTAATATTGTTAGAAAATACAAAAACATTTGAAAATTTGAAAAAGTCAAAAACATGATAAAATTCAAAAATTTGAGTTTTGCGTAAAAAGAGAAAATGATAGTACATCAGTAGACAGTTACAGTATGCTAAAGAAATGGAATGATTAAATAGCGTTAAACAGTCTCACTGATGATATGCCGATAGGTTTTTATACATTTAGTAAACTTTTTCGGGATATAAACCTAAATTCACACTTGCTTATTTCGTGGGGAACATTACTTGGATATATAGGTAACCCCTGAAATCTCGTTTGAAAGGTTTCGTATTCTGATATACAGGTTTTTATACTCAATGATGTCTGGGGTATTATTCCGGGACTTCTGCTGAACGGTAGTTCTGACCTAGTCCTCGAATAATACTTTCCGCAATGCTTGAAACACAGCATCACCCTCAGCATATATGATAAGACAATAAAATTGCTTAGCAATGCTGTTGTAAAAAAGATCCTCTAAAGGGGACACACCCAAGTTGAGTCATGATCTCTCTGCTGAACGGTAGTTCTGACCTGAGCTCTCATGATTCTTCATAATTTATTAACCCCTTACAGATATCATTTGTGTTATACTTACCTGTAAGACTGAATATTGGGATCTGGATACGGGAGTATATTCAAGAGGTGGGACACATGAATGAGTTTAAGTACTTAAAATATCTAATTCGTATCCTGAATCAGTTGAAGTTTGTATGAAAATTTAAGTGGACAAGTATATCGACAATCTAAGTGAATTGTTTAATTCTTAAAGTGAATTTAAACTCAACGGTACTTGTGACTTGTCAAAAACTGATATGATCCTCTGACGCATACTCAAACAAAAATATTGTCTGTAAATATGTTTGTACATATTTCTTTACTGCTTTATATTTTAAGAAAATACAAAAAGATTTTGATTTCTGCTTTATTTTCGACAACCGATGTCTGAGTGCTGAGTTTCAAAATCTAAGTAAGCTGATCGTGTTTCTGAAAATAAAACAAGTTCATTAATTTGAAACTTGAATTAAAATAAAAAAAATTTCAAAAACAGTTTGTAATATCTCCAAGGTCATTAAGTTGGACTTGGATGATTAACTGTGGGGGATTTGGATGCTTATAGTGTTATAGAGTTAATTTCCGATACGATTCGATGAAACTGCCAAATTCATGAGAAGTGGTTTAGAAGGTTTAAATTGTCAGATTACCATATTTGAAAGTTTTAAATGTTGTTGCTTATAGTTGGATGAGTGATTGCAGGTTTCAGGAATTCCCATGGAAGCTAAATGTCAAAGCTTGAACCAGATATCTCAGATTCTAGCATATCGAGAGGGGGAGTCTGTGAAAGGGGGAGTCTGGGTCAACGGTCAAAGGGAAGATTGAAGTTTAAAGTTTGCAGATAAAGATTGAGGAAAGTTTTTACAATATTTGAAGAATGATAAAGACAAAGACTTGAAGCCAAAGACTTCATCAACATCCAAGGGGGAGTCTGTTGGTGCACGGAATGTCTGTTGACTACGTCTACATCAAGTCTTGTGTCTAGATTGTTTGAATAAACACACAATAGGGTTACATTAGGGTTTTATATGTGTAAACATGAAGATTTCGCTTGAAATCAGTTCAAGCGAAATCAACATCAAGTGATTTCGCTTCAAACCAACTCAAGAGAAATCAACATGTGATGATTTCGCTTCAATCAGTCTCAAGCGAAATCTCATGGTTATAAATAGGTTGTTGTGTGATTCATTTGAAAGGGGGAGGTCATTGTATGAGACACGAAGTGCTGCCGGTTTTGTATCAGAAAACGTTGTAAAAGCACATAATATTAATCAGAAAAGAAGGATTAAAAGGATAATTGCTGTTATGACTTTGTTTACGTTGATTCCGCCTTCGTACGCAAAGATGAACTGCCTTAACTGACGGTTTAAGGTCGTAGAACGGTCCAACAGGCTCTTTGTTTAGCTTTTAACAAGCCTCTTAATGGTTCAGACCTTTTACTGCTTCAGTACTTAATGGTTCAGACTGTTTGTTTCGCGAGTAGATGTCTGAGACATTTGCCTCTGAATGGTTAAGCATTATACTGAGTCTAAATGGTTAATACATCTAATCTGAGTTGGTCAACCATTTGCCTCTGAATGGTTAAGCATTATACTGGCTTAACCATTCAGAAGTTGCCAAACAGCTTGCTTGAGATAATCAGTTAAATACAATCTATTGTATATAATTATTTAATATGATGAGTAAGTTGTCGTATGAAATACAAATCGGGTCGGGTTCGCTAGAGCTCAGATCAACAAGTACTTATATATATATATATATATATATATATATATATATATATCCATTTTTCCTACAAAGTGTACAAAGTCATAAAACACCACAATTTCAGCCATAAAACACACTCAAAACCCACACATAACATAGTGAAGATCACTAAAACACAATATCCAAACCCTAATAGTCCATAAAAACTTCAACCACATCATCGTAGAACTATGAATAAAAAACACAACATGAGAATCAACATAAAACACACTAATGTTAGTTATTCGATAATCAAAGCCTTATCATCCAAAACACAACACAAAACCCACAAATATGACGTTTTAGTAATCTTCATTTTGTTATTTGTGGGTTTTATGCTTGACATTATGATGTTTTATGACTTTTTACGCTTTGTAGGAAAAATGGACTTTGTAGCCAACTCCCACCCTATATATATATATAGGGTAAGGTTCATGCGAGAACCACCTTTATTGCGAGAACCGCGAGAACCAATGTGAACACAACCTAAAATAGCTAAAAAAACCTAACCCACACCCCCCCCCCCCCCAAAAAAAAACCTAAACCCCCATCCTCCCAAGCTAAAATGCTAAAAACTAAACCCCAAAAAACCTAAAAAAATTAAAAACAAAAACACATAATTTTTTTTAATATTTTTTACACTAAAATCGCTACTTTTATTAGCTAAAAAAATTTTTAAAAACAATTTTTTTTTGCTACTAAAAGTAGCGATTTTTTTTATAAAAAATATTAAATTTTTTTTTGTGTTTTTTAGCTATTTTTATGTATTTTTGGTTGTGTTCACATTGGTTCTCGCAATAAAGGGTGGTTCCTAATGTATCATTCTCCTATAAATATATACTAGGTGTAGTACCCGTGTAACCACACGGGTAGGTTTAGTAATGATCGAAATCAAATACTAAAAAACAGATTATAATATATCATTTAAATTTTGGTCTTTATTTCTATATCTTTATAAAGTAATGTTGAAGACAGTATGTGTGACCACACAGGTAGTTTTAATAACCATCGAAATAGATTATAATACATCATTTAAATTATTTGTATTTAGTTCATGTTTGATATAGAAATTAGCTAACTAACTCAAAATTTCTTGTCTAAACTGAAAGCATGACCTAATTTTATATTGTCTAATAATTAAAGTCTGACCTAATTCAAATAACCAAATGTTATTAAACAGTTCAATAAAGCCCCTTATATTTGATCCAATTAAGCTTACTAATGGATTAGATTTTGTAGGCCCGTTAAAACCCTTCTATCAAATATGGATTAGATTTGTTAAAGACATGTATGAAATTTTCTTAATACCCTTATCCCTTAATATCCCTTAATATTCCTTAATACCCTTATCCCTTAATACCCGTAACATAGGCAGATTTACATCAGATTATAATATATCATTTAAATTTTGGTCTTTAGTTCTATTTATACTATATTAGACCATGTTTTATAGATAAGTATTATTTTAGTTTAATCTTTTCTAATTAATTTATATATAATCCTCCTACTAAATATTATTTAGTTTAATTTCTTATGGATAATTATTTTTTAGTTTAATCTCCTTGTCATCATCACACTTCTCCAAAAATGCAACTTGACTGTTATAAGTTGTATGAAATGACTAACATCATCACCGATCATTATCATCATCACACTTCTCCAAAAATCTCCGAATATCTCTCTCAACTCTCAACAGTCAACACAGATCTTCATCATCTTCATCCATCTTCATCTTGAAAACAGAGGTTTGAATCATCATCTTATCTATATATATTTTTGATATTTGTGATGTTTTTGTAAAAAAACAGAGGGTTGATTTGGGTATTTTGTTTCAGTTTTTGATAATGATAATCTGCGAATGCCGCATGATGATGATGATGATAATCAGTTTTTTGTGAATGTTTTTTTTTTGAAAAACAGAGGGTTGATTTGGGTATTTTGGTTTCAGTTTTTGATAATGATAATCTGAATGCCGCATGATGATGATGATGATAATCAGTTATTTGTGAATCAGTTTTTTTATAATCAGTTCTTTGATAGTTTTTGATAATCAGTTCTTTGATAATCTGAATGCCATATGATGATGATAATCACTTATTTGTGAATGGGTTGATTTGGGCATTTTGCTTTCAGTTTTTCAGGTTTGTTTGTTCTGTTCTGTTTTGTTCTGTTTGTTTGTTTTGTTTTTGTTCTGCTTTGTTATGTTTGTTTGTTTTGTTTGTTTTGCTTTGAAAAAACAGAGGGTTGATTTGTTTTGCTTTGTTCAGGTTTGTTTGTGATGTTTTTTGTGAAAATTTTGTACAGAATGGCTGTGGATGTAAATGTTGATACATGATGTCTAAAGCCTACGTCATAAGTTTAGGGTCTAAATATGTTAAGTGTAGGGGTCTAAATGTAAGTTTAATTTAGTGATGATAGGGTTTCGCTTCAGGGTCTTAATGTAACCCCAAGCGAAATCAAGTGATGAGATTTCGCTTGAGACATGTTGAAGCGAAATCATTATGCCTATAAATAGGCATGTTGTGTTCTCATTTGGTACGCATTCCGAGAAGTTGTAACGAAGTGCTGCCAGTTTTCCAAGTCAATATATAACAGAGAACAAGTGTTAAAAGTGAATCTATTCTGTTTTCTACTCCTTTCTGTCTGATTCTAAGCTGTTTAGATGTTTCCGCCATCTAAATAGTGTAAACACATTCAAATTGACTCATTCGGTCGTCAAATACGATCCTACAATTGGTATCAGAGTCAGTTATGAGTGTGTTTACTTGAATCAGTTGGTTTTTACTCACAAAAATTGATTTTTGGACGAAAACATGGACAAAATGGACTAAGACTTTCACAGTGTGTGTAAAAGTGTGTTTTAACAAAGCCTTGAGAAATTCAGATTAAAATTCGGACTAAAATTGACAAAAATGACTTGAAAACCAGATTTCGCTTGAGCGAGCAGATTAGTTGTTGGTATTTTGAAGCGAAAACGTGGATTTCGCTTGAAATATTCTGTTTGCTTGAAGCGAAATCGTATATTTCGCTTGAGGAGTCTGTGGTTAGCTGAAAATTTTGGTTTGAAGCGAAACCATAGATTTCGCTTGAGATCTTACTGTTTCAAGCGAAATCATACTGTGTTTGATTTGTAAGTTTCGCTTGAAATCTTCTGTGATTTCGCTTGTAGTTTGAGTGATTTCGCTTGAGATTACTAATAGTCCATAGTGTTCGTGAACTTGTTCGATAGTCTGATTTTGTGAAAAGTGTGTGTGTGAAAATTTTAAAAATACTCGGTAAATTTCTAAAAATGGAAAACCAAGAGTTTTATAACTTCTTCTCGGGAAGTGGTATGGTAGCAGGACAAACCTCGGGTAGTGTTTTACAAAACGTCAACATGGAGAACGAATTGGGAACAATGCAAAAGCCTCCCAAACTCATGAACATCGACGAATATTCGAGTTGGGCAGGAAGATTTAAAACGTGGGTTCAAGCTAATCATTTTGAGAGCTGGTTGAAGATTGAGGATAAATATGTAACTCCTGTTAATGCTATGGGTCATCCGAAAGGGATTGGAGGTTTGACTCAAACGGAACAAGCTGACTTTAAGGCTGAAAAGAAAATGATGAGCATCCTTCAACAAGCAATTAAAGAAGACATCTTGGTACTATTACATCACGAAGACAATTCAAAATCTCTTTGGGATAAATTGTTGTTAAAGTTTGAAGGAAGTGGAGAAATGATGAAAAGCAAGAAGGCATTGATAAACAAGCAGTTTGACATTTTCACGGGAATGAAAGGAGAGACCACAAAGCAATTGATTGAACGATACTGTCATTTGGTTTTGGAGATGGGTAGATTGAAGATAACCAAGACAAATGAAGAATGGATCGACAAATTAGCAGACGCGTTACCTTATGATGAATGGGGAACGTACCTGATGGTGTTGAAGAGCAATACAAATTTTGCTAGCATAAATTTGAGTGATTTCATTGAGAAAATTGAGGCACATGAATTGGAACTATCAAAGATCAAACAAATGAATTCAGCAAATGTGCAGCAAGACATATCTTTGTATTACAAAGGAAGTATTCCTATAACAACAAATCAAAGTCCAAAGATACAGACGGGTTTTAGTGCTGATGTAAATTTGGGTGGTTCTACAAACACTCCACAATCAAACAAGTCTTCACCATTTGTGAACTATGATCCAAATTTCAAAGTTCAAGAGCAGTCTTCACCTCAAAGCTCTACAAGTTCAAATAATCAGGCTTATGTTTCTGGGGTGCAGTGCAACATCGCGGTGAATATTAAGAATGGAAATGAAATTACTGAAACTGCCGCGAGACAACACATTGCGGTACTTGCTTCCGTTCTAGAGGCTTATGAAGGCTTAGTGGCGGGTAGGATTGGTAATCCTGATATGACCAAAGAGGATTATGACCAGATTGACCCGGAGGAACTTGAATTGATTGATATAAAATGGGGCATGGCAAGTTTGGTTAGAAGAGCACAACGGTTTATGGAGATTACAGGCCGGAACAGTTTATCAGGCCCTGATCAGAAGTTAGGGTTCGACAAATCGAAAGTTACGTGCTTCAAGTGTAAAGAACGTGGTCATTTTAAGAGAGAATGTCCGAATCGTGAAGTAAACAATCATCAAAACCCGTTCACCAATGACTACTACAAGCAAGCAATCTATCATCGATCAAATCAACAGCCTACTATTCAAAGACCACAAATTGAGAATAAACCAGAAAAGGCGATGATTGTAAATCAAGATGATGAGAAGGTAGCTGCAGGTTTCAGCTGGGATAAATATATTCCTAGTAGTGATGAACAAGCAATGATGGCTGAAGTTGTTGAAATTTCCGAACTGGTGTCTGAACCAGAAACAGTTACTGAAAATGGTTCTGTAGTTGTTGAAGAGGTTTCTGTTGAAAATGTGGACAATTTTGGAGAAATAGCTGATGAAGTTCATTACTCTCAATCTGAGAAGGTGGTATTAGCTAGTTCTTTGAAATCTATCATGCCTCCTAAAATTTTTGAATCTTTTGCAGGTTTCTTTGAAGAACCGACGACTGGATTGTGTCCAAGATATGAGGAGAAGAAAGAATTTGTTGAAGAAATGATAGATGTGACAAAGGAAATGACCGTAGACACTTTGAAAGAAATTGCTGACAAAGCTCTCATGGCAAAACTGAGAGAGGTAGACTCAGAATCTGAGGAGTCTAAGTCTGTCAGTAATGAGTCTGTCAAACGAGAGGAATCTGGAGTTCAGGGAAACGAATCAGTCAAACTGCTGAGTCAGAGTCTGAAAATGTCGGTAAACAAGATGTGAAAAATATTTGTCATGAACAGGTTGTTGAAGAAGTTGTTTCAATTCCTGAAACACCATGCCAGAAGTGTTTACAACCTTGCATGGAGTGTCTTGAGAAAGACACTAAGTATCAGGAAATGAAACATCATGTAGACATGCTAAAATTTGATCTGAGCGAAGTAAAAGAAGCATATGACAAATTGGCTAACTCTATCAAAATGATTCAAGATGAGAGTCTTGAAAATGACAAAGCCACGAAATTGCTAAAATTAACTGTTTTAGATAAACAAATGGAAGTCAATTTTCATTTGACACCATTGCTTCATTAAAAAGAGAATTGGAGTTAACAAAAATTGAAAATGAAAGAATTGATAAGAAGTTGATGAGTTATATAGCATCTTCATATGTGATTGAACAGATTGTTCCAAAACAACCTGATGAAACACCAATCTTTAACAGTGTTCCACCCCCAATGTGGAATCATTACACACAGAAATATCCAGATGGGGTGGAAGCTGCGTTGAATCTCAAATTGAGATCAATTGAGGATGATTTGCCTGAAAGCATTGATGTTACATTCTCTGCATCCGACACCGACAACGAATCACAGGTTATCAAAACAGTTGTCGATCAGGTGTTAGATGAAGAGATTGATAACTCTGTGAAGTCACATTCTGAGAAAGGTGTTACAGATTCTGAAGATGAAAGTAATTTCTTGGAACGGTTTATACCGAAATCGGACAAGAGTGCGAATGATGATTCGATTATGGTAGTGTATACTATGATTGGAACAGACAAACTTTATTCCGATTTCGAGTATCCTCTTCAGAATGTGAAAATTGAGAATGTTGAGAAAGTTTTTAGGTTGGTTGAAATGAACATTGATGAGGTTAATAACAAAGAATTCTTTTCAAAAACTAAAAAATCATTTGTTAAAACACGTGTCAACAACTTTGGGAAAAAGGAATGGGAAGGTAATGGTTACAAGAAAAATGGTAACAACTTTAAAAACAAAGGAATTGGTTTTGAGAAAAAATTGGCTAAGAAGGTTGTCAAGTCAAAAGATAAAATGAATGATGTTTTTGTTGCTGGTCCAAGTGTTGATGAAGAAAAGGAATACATTTTTAGTCAAAAAGCAGTTGACGATTTCAATGCAGCAAAGAAACTGAAAGAAGAGTCCTTCAAATCAACTTTTGTCGAATATGATAAAAGAGTTTGCTATCGCTGCAATGAAATCGGACACATGGCAAAACAATGCAAGAAAGTTTTTGAAAAACCTGTCATTAAACCATTTGTTAAAAAATTTCAACCTAAGTCACCAGTTAACACAAAGGGCAAAAAGCCGATGGTTTCTCCAATTCGCATTTTGAAAAGAGGAGAATCTTTGAAATCGGAAGATAAGCTGAAATCAACATTTGAGATTGGCGAATCTTCAAAGTCCCAAATGACTTCAAAGATTTATCCAAAAACGAAAACTTTTGAAAATCAATTTTGGGTTGTAAAATCAAAACCATCGGTTGAGAAGAAAAAGATGGAAAACATTTTGAAAAATGAAACAAAAGTTGTTGAAATTAAATCACAATCAGTTGAGGTAAAGAAAATGGAGAACGAGTTAAAGTTTGATTCAAAAGCTTTTAATCCTACTGTTCAAAATATTTTTGGAAAAATGGTTGACAGAAAAGTCAAAGGGGTAAAGGAATTTTATGAATCAAAGGTGGGTGTTAATGGTAATAAAAAATTTGAATCCGAGCTTGATAAGTTTCTTGCAGAGTTTCCTCCTATCAAAGAAAATGTGTTAAAATCAAAAGTGGAAACTGTTGTTCTAAACGTCACATTTGACTTTCCTAAGATTGATGAAAAGTGTGATGTAGTGTTTGGAAGTGTTTCAGAAGTCAAAAAGTCATGGAGTTCATTGTTTGAATGAAGTTGATATGATATGTGCAGGGGCTGCCCAAGTCAATTCTATCAAAATGGATCATGGATAATGGTGCGTCAAGGCACATGACTGGGACGCTTGCTTTGCTCTATGATGTAAAATCCATCAATGGAGGTCATGTAGGGTTTGCTGGGAGTCAAGGTGGAAGAATTGTTGGTCAAGGAACTTTGACAAATGGTGTGATATCCTTTGACAAAGTAAACTACATAGTGGAGTTGACTAACAATCTACTCAGTATTTCACAGATTTGTGATAAAGATTTCAGTGTACATTTTACAAAAACTGAATGTGTGGTTTTGAAACCAGGGTTTAAAATCCCTGATGAGATGGTGTTGTTGCGTGCTCCACGGGAGTATGATCTTTATTATCTTGATATGAGTACAGCAACGACAACGTCTCATCAGAAACAATGTTTTGTGTCTAAAAACAAAGCAAAAGAAAAGGATTCAATCATGTGGCATCGTAAGATGGGCCACATTCATGTTCGCAAAATGAATTTTTTGGTTCATAATGATTTAGTTGAAGGTGTGAACTTTAAAAATTTTCATTTAAATGATGATTGTATTGCATGTAAGAAAGGTAAGCAGGTTCGGAAGTCACATCCTTTGAAGGTCATGAATTCGGTCAGGTTACCTCTTGAGAGATTGCACATGGATCTCTTCGGGCCTGTCACTGTTAAAAGCATCAGCCGGGATTTGTATTGCTTGGTGGTTACAGATGATTTTTCAAGATTTTCCTGGGTTGTGTGCTTAGAACGGAAAGATCAAACATTTGAGTCTTTGATGATACTTTTCAAGAAGATGGAAACTGTATACAAACTGCCTATCCGGAGAATTAGAAGTGACAATGGAACTGAATTTAAAAACAACAGAATGTACGAGTTCTGCAATGAAAAGGGAATTCTTCATGAATTCAGTGCGCCGTATACTCCACAGCAAAACGGCGTAGCTGAAAGAAAGAATAGAACCCTAATCGAGACAGCGCGTACAATGTTAGCAGATTCCAAGTTACCTATTTTCTTTTGGAATGAAGCTGTATCTGCAGCGTGCTATACACTGAACAGAGTTCTTACTGTCAAGAAGTATGGAAAGACATGTTTTGAGTTACTGTATCGGTACAAGCCGAATCTTGAGTTCTTGGAACCTTTCGGATCACCGTGTACGTTTATTGATGAAGATGGAAAGTTTGGAGCAAAATCAAATGAAGGTTTCTTTGTAGGTTACGCCAGCCCACTAAAAAGGGTGTTCGTACCATGTCTGAGCAAAGTGATTCAGGTGCTTCATGTGGATTGTCAGAAGCATACTCCGTCACCTCAACTTCCCGGACAAAGATTCCTATTTGACTACGATAAACTCTGGGAATCGTTTCATATGCCGTCCGAGCCGAGTGAGGAGGAACTTGCTCTCATGTACTTGTATCAACAAAGTCATTTGCCAGAGCCGGAATCTAGTCCGCTAGATGTTCCTACGCCCAACGTGGGTATTCATGATGATGAAGCCGGACCAAGTGGAACCGTTCACATACCCCCAGAGGAACCAGAGGAACCAGCTCCGTCATTTGACGTTTCTGACGACTCAGAGGAGGAACCCGCTCCTACCTTTGACGAGGAACCAAATGAGACAACAGAAGAGGCTGTTGACCAAATTGTTGATCTTGACATTTCAAATCTGGAATCGGAAATTGTAGTGCCTGACAGTGCAATGCCACGAACATTATCCTATCATCCTTCAGAACAAATTATTGGCGACTTGCAAAGTGGTGTCAAAACTCGACATCAAATAGATCAAGCTCTTACATGTTTCTATTCATCTATTGCTGATATGCAAAAAGAAGTCTCATTGAAATGTTTTATTTCGCAGATAGAGCCCAAGACGTACAGGGAAGCATTGACCGAGGAGAGCTGGGTTAATGCAATGCAGGAGGAGTTACAACAATTCGAGAAGCTGGGCGTCTGGAGACTGGTAGATTTGCCTGAAAATCAGAAGTTAATCAAGACAAAGTGGGTTTTCAAATGTAAAAGAGATGATAGAGGAGTCGTGGTGAGAAACAAAGCAAGACTGGTCGTTCAAGGATTCAGTCAACAAGAAGGAATTGATTATGATGAAGTCTACGCACCAGTTGCAAGGCTAGAGGCAATTCGGATTTTTCTAGCCTTTGCATCATGGAAGAACTTTAAAGTATATCAACTTGACGTAAAATCTGCTTTTCTCTATGGAACTATCAAAGAGGAAGTGTATGTGGGGCAACCGCCAGGTTTTACAGACCCACAGCACAAAAACAAGGTGTTTCTACTGGACAAGGCGTTATACGGACTTCACCAGGCCCCGAGAGCCTGGTATGAAACGCTTTCGACATACTTGTTGGACAACGGGTTCACAAGAGGTACAGTAGATAGCACATTGTTTATTAAAGAAAAAGACAACCATTTGTTGATTGTGCAGATTTACGTGGATGATATTATTTTTGGATCCACCAACGACGATATGTGCAAAGAGTTTGAGCTAGTGATGAAGAAAAAGTTTGAGATGAGCTCAATGGGCGAAATGAAGTTTTTCCTCGGGTTGCAGGTAGAACAAATGCCCGACGGAATCTTCATTCATCAGTCAAAGTATGTGAAGGATGTGCTAGACAAGTTTGATATGGCCGATTGCAGTCCAGCATCTACTCCCCTTGCACAAAATCATGGGATTTGTCCAGATGAGAATGGAGTGAAGATGGATGAAACATTGTACCGATCAATCATTGGTTCCTTGATGTATCTCACAGCTTCCCGTCCGGACATCATGTATCCAACATGCTTATGTGCCAGATATCAGTCGAATCCGAAGCAGTCACACCTGACAATCGTGAAACGAATACTACGGTATTTGAAAGGCTGCCCAAACATCGGTTTGTGGTATCCTAGATTAGGTGACTTTACTTTATCCGGTTTCGCTGATTCAGATTTCGGAAGCTGCAAACAGAACGCAAAGTCCACCACTGCTGGGTGTCAGTTCTTAGGAACTCGACTTGTTACCTGGCAGTGTAAGAAACAAACCACTGTAGCGCTTTCTACTTGTGAAGCTGAATACGTTTCAGCTTCCAGCTGTTGTTCGCAGATCCTTTGGATCCAACAGCAAATGCGTGACTTTGGTTTGCAATTCTTAGATACTTCAATTTTCCTGGACAATGAAGCAGCCATTAATATTACTAAAAATCCGGTTCACCATTCAAAAACAAAACACATTGAAATCCGTCACCATTTTATTCGAGATTGTAACGAGAAAAAATTAATACGGATTGAATATGTGCACACCAATGAACAGAAAGCGGATTTCTATACCAAACCATTTGACAAAAAGAGGTTTTATTATCTTTTAAAATTGAATGGAATGAAAAATCTGCAATCTGGGAGGGTTGTTGAATGTGATGCCGAATTGGACGGCGATCTGACGTGAACCTTTGTCAAGTTGTTAATTTTGTTTGTATAGTTTATTTTCTGCTTTTCGATAAAAACAAAAACACAAAAATATGTTTTTATTTTTAGGGGGAGAAAGTTTGCAGAAAAATACAAAAACATGATAAAATCTATAAAAACCAAAAACATTTGAAAAAGATTGCAGAAAAATACAAAAACATGATAAAATCTATAAAAACCAAAAACATTTGAAAAAGTAAAAATGAGTTTGTGTATAAAAGGGAAATGATAGTACATCAGCTAGACAGGTGCAGTACGCTAAAGAATTGGAATGTATAAAATGTAATTAAGCAGTCTCGCTAAAGATGTGTCGATAGGTTTTTACAAAATCAGTAGATTAGTTTGGGATATAAACATAAAATTTACTTGCATCTGCGTGGGGAACATCTCCAGGATATATAGGTAACCCCTGAAATCCTGTTTGAAGGGTCCCATATTCTGAGATACTAGGTCTTTATGCTTAGTGATATCTGGGGTATTATCCCGGGACTTCTGCTGAAAGGAATTTCTGACCTAGTCCCCGGAGAATACTTTACGCTGCTTTGAAATATAAGCCTCCCCTCAGCATAAAAAATGATAACACATTGCAAAATTGTTAATCATGTGCTGTTGTAAAGAAGATCCCCAAAGGGGACCCACCAAAAGTCGAAGCCGTCATCTCTCTGCGTATCGAAAGATCGACCTGAGCTCTCACGGCCCTCGTACTATAATTTATTCCCTGACAGATATCATCTAGGTATACTCACCTGTAAGATTGAATACTGGGGTCTGGATACGGGAGTATATACTGAGGTGGGACACATGTAGATGTTTAAGTCTTAAAACATTAATTCTGTATCCTGAATAGATTGAAAGTTTTGTGAGAATTTAAGAGGATCAGTATATCGGCAATCTACGTGAATTGTTTAATGCTTAAAATGAAATAACAGCTTAACGGTACTTGTATTTCGTCGGCAGCTGATATGATCCCTTAACACACTCACAAAAAGATTGTGTGTACATAGTTTCAGCTTATTCAGTTTAAAATCCAAAAAGATTTTAGTTTCTCATTTTATTTTCGACAATTGACATTGGGAATCGAAAGTTCAAAGTCTTGTGCAGATCATGTCTGAGATTGATGAGGATTGGGCAAGCTTGTGATGCAGTACAATGTTTGGTACAAGTGTTTATTGATTAAAAAGAGATTGAAAGATCAAAATGATTCAAAAGTTCATTAATTTGAACTTAATTTTTTAAGAAATCTGGTATCTTCATAGTTTGGTCAGCCAAGGTCATTGAGTTGGACTTGGTAAGACTAGTCAGTTGACCAAGGTCATTAACTTGGACTTGGTTAACTGGGTGTGACATTAAAATCTGAAAAATTAAAAAAAAGGGTAAAACAAATGTTTTTTAAAGGTTTTCGCTTCAAGAAAAAATTGCGCTTAAATCTGTTTCAAGCGATACTTTTATGTTATGTTTTCGCTTCAAGGTTTTTAAGTAAGCCTCAAGCGAAACCTTCATGTTAACGTATTCGCTTCAAGGTGTTGTAAGTATGCCTGAAGCGAAATCTTCAGGAGTATAAAAGGATAACATTGCTTCGCTTCAGTCATTATTTTTCATATATTTCGCTTCAAGGTCTGTCAGAGCGACTTCAAGCGAACACTTCTGAATCTTTGTTTTTTCCTGCCGTTACTCTGCCCAAATTCACTCAAATCTTGTGTTTTTAGTTGGCATACACAACTATTAACATGGTGAATGTAAGTGATGGTGTTGATTTGTACTGTTTTTTTTGTTTTTATGTGTCGGCGACGGTTAGGGTTAGAACACATAGGTTTAGGGTTTTTAAATGGATAAAATCAAATCAAAACATATGTGTATAGTCGGAATCATGTGTAGATGATAGTATGTTGTTTGATTGATTCAGATCTGTGTGTTTAAGAAATTTGACGGATGAACAGATTTTTAATCTTAGATCTAGAACAAATGTGTAGGTTAAAATGAATGAAATTGATATCAGGTTACTCGGAATTGAAAGTAGAACAGGACTGTGTGATCAATTTGATCATATGTTTAAAATTTTTTTTTAGATGTTGAACAGTGTCGCTTCAAGGTGTTGTCAGTGTCGCTTCAAGGGACATGTTAGTGTCGCTTCAGAAGAATGTTTATCTAACATTTCGCTTGAACACATATTGGATGTTTTAAAAAAAAAATATTCAAGCGAAATGTTCAAATATCTATTTCGCTTGAAAAGATTTTATTTGCTCAGATGAGTTTTAAGCGAAATCTTGGATATCGCTTGAAATGATGAGTAAATTTGAAATTTTTATAAAAAATTGTCTAATGTGTTTGAATTTTTGTGGTATTTGATGTGCAGCCTTCGAATGTTCTGTTCAAAGCTCTTCACAATTCTTGTTGTGATCTTGATATGACAAGGAGTTCAAAATTGTCTGAGTTCTCTAGCATTCTGGAATTTATGAGAAGATTGCCAATTCAAAAAGCTTTAACAGATAGAAGAATGGTGTATGAGTCACACATCAAACGTTTTTGGAAGCATGCTGAGTATGATGAGAAAAACAAAGTAATTACTTCGCTTGTTAAGGTTGCTGATGAAAAGAAACAAATTCTGATAACTGAGGCATATGTTCGTGAGATTCTAGACTTTCCTGATACTGAAAATTCACCAACAGCATTTCCTGAAAGGATGGTGAAAGGATGTTTGCTTAGAATGGGATACATTGGAGATGTGAACGCTGCTAATGTTTTGAAATCAAAATTTACAAAGCCGTTCAAATTCTTTATTCATTCAGTGTTGATTGCTCTAAGTCATCAAAAGGGTAGTTACGATGCTATGCGTGATTATCACATGAACATGGTAGTTGCTCTTGTTTTAAACAAGAAGTACAATTTCTCTCATATTGTATTTCATTATCTTGTGGAAGAAGTGACATCAAAAAGAAGAAGCTGGATATATCCAAGATTCATTCAAATGATGATCGATCATGCTTATCCAGGAATTGCTCGAGATATGGAGAATGATTTGTTAGTTCTGGCTCACATGAATAATGATTCTATTGCTCAATTAGCAAGATATCATACAAATCATCCTGAACCAGAGAAAGAAGTTGCATTTTTTGGTTTTATAAGCAATCCAGATTATCAAGATCCTGATCCAGTTAATCATGAACACTGGAGGAATGAAGATGAAAGAACTGAAACTGGTTATGCTGATGAGTTAGAGAAGTTGAAAAAGTTTAAACCTTCAAGAAGTGTGTGGTTTGTAAAAGAACAAAAGAAGAGGAGTAAGAAAACAACTCCTAAAGTGCAAGCTGAAGAAGGTTCGTCTTCACAACTAAAGAAGCGTCGTAAGAAGGTTGCTAAAACACTATTGGTTGATGAACCTGAAGATGAAGTAGTTGAAGCTGTAGCAGAAGCTAATGTTGAAACTGAAGCTGAAATCAACATTGAAGCTGATACTGAAATTGAAACAAATGTTGAAGGAGATATTCATTTTTCTCCAAGATCTACAGAGTTTTTGAAAGGACTTACTGAATCTGTTCCTGAACAAAGTAAAGCTGCTGACAATGTAGTGATTGAAGATGTTGATGAAAGTTCTTCTAGTTCTTCTGATGAAACCATTGATGAAGTTGCACGTCAAAGAAGAATTAAAGAAGCAACTGAAAAAGAAAAGTTGTTAAAAAAGAGAAAGAGACTAGAGAAAGATGATGCTGTTTATGAACCTTCACCGGAACATGTATCGGAATCTCAAACTCCAGATAGTGGTAAAAAGAAGAGAGGAGCTCGAAAGAAAGTTGCTCAGAAGAAGATTAGAGTTGTTAGTCCAACAATCAAGATTCCTAAAATTGTCTTGAAGAAGAAAACATCTGAAGGAACCAGTCAATCTATACCACCATCTGAACCTATTCCACCTCATTCACCACCACATCAAACTTCACCACCAAATATCTCACCACCACATGAACCTATTTCTACTCCACAAGTTAACATCCAAACACCACCTTCTTCACAACCTATCCTTCAAACAACACCTGGTTCTTCTAGTTATAAAACTTTTCCTGGAATTCCTGAGAATGTTTCTCTTGATGATATTGGAAATATTACTTTTGCAACAGATGAACAAATCATACATGTTGAAAAGAGAATTGATGTTGTAGCTGATGAAAACAAGAAGTTAGTAGCTGAGTGTAAAAAGTTGGAGAATCGTGAGAAAATTCGTGATTTGAGATTAAAGGCTACTGAAGCTGAAAACAAGTCTTTGCTGAAGAAATTGGAATCTAATGAAGCAGAGATGGATATTATGAAAGTTCAGATTGCAGAATTGCTGGAAGAAAAGAAGAATAGGGATGAACATCTGAAATACTATGAGTTAAAAAATCAAGAGTTGGAGGAAATGAAAGCACGAAATGAACATGAAAGCAAAATGATGAAGAAAGTATTGGAAAAGTTGATGGGTACATCTCTAGAGTTGAAATACAATGAAATTGTTCGTGATGAAGAGAAAGCTAAGAAACAGGCTGAAATTGATAAGCAAATGAAGGATAAGGGAAAGGGTCCTGAAATTGAAGAAAAAGCTATTATTCCAGTTGATGTTTCTGAAGATATTCTGAATGTTCGTCCTCTTACATCGGTTTCTGGTATTTTTGATGCTGATGTTGAAATTGATGATCTTCTTATTGGAGAGAATGAAGAGGATGATGAAGAGGATGATGATGAAGATGAAGAAGAAGATGCAGAAGATGATGTGATCTCTGCAAGTAGTAGTGATGATGATGATGGAGATGATGATCAAGATCAAGGTGCTTCTGGTCTGAAAATTTCTGAGAAAACAACTGAAGAAGCAATTGATGATTTATTACAAGATGATGCAAATGTTGAACATGATAATGCAACAAGTGAGGGGGAGCGTGGTGATAATCAAAATGTTGATCAAGCTGAAAAATTGATTCTTAGACTGGATACATATCGGGAAGAAGGAGAGCATTTTCATAATTATTCGCTGGAAATCATAAAAGAAATGACTCGAAGAGATCATCCAGAGTTCAAGTTTGATTTTGAGGAAGAAATGAATTCTGATTTAGAAAGAGAGCTGAATGAGTTTGATGCTGATCATTATGATGATTATGAATATCGATATGTTGAAGATGCTGATTTGTATGATAGAGTAGAAGTTGAAGACTGGGAAGATGATGAAAGTGTTCATGAAGATACTTCTCAGTTGCCTACACTGATGGAATTTTTCTCTGAAGAGAATCGAGATGAGTTGAGGAGAAAAGTTGCTGAAGTTATTAAAAACTTTAATCCTGATGGTACAAAGAAAGATCTGGATAAAGAAGAGAAAAAGAAATGGTTCAAGGTTGATCATGAAAGAAAGTTCAAAAGACCATTGAAGTTTTATCAACGGGATCGAAGTATTTCTTTGGGAGATATTATTAGTTGGGGCTTTCTACCACACGTGAATGCTTATGCAGTCAGAAGAGAATGTGGTGTTCAGTATTTCGAAAAGTTATATGATCTTATGTCACTCCCATGGTGGGATGTTGAGGAGTTATCACAAGTCAAAGCTTTGGAATATCCTGTGAGGAAGAATGACATTCAAATGTGGGGGTTTATCAGATTTCAATCATTTAAGGGATTCAGATTCTGGAAACCTCATCGTCCAAAGATTATTCCAAGAGTTAATCCTGATACTGGTGCTGTAGAAAGGATTCTTAATATCAAGAAGCCAAAGACAATGAAGATTATACCAATACCTCCAATGGAACAAGAATTCTATAAAGGATTTATACATTGGGTATATAGTTGTCTGTCTACTGAAGCAGTGATCACGTATCGAGCAGGAGGTGAACTTAGAGAAATTCGTGTGTTTGATCTGATGTGTCTTGTTAATTGCTCGGCAAAAGATATAGAATGCTTGTTCATCAACAAGATTCATCATTCGCCAAAAGATAAAGATCAAGCAATGCAGTTTCAGAGAGTTGTGAATGTGTGTTTTCAAAAGAATATCAATTCTGAAACTAAATGGAAGTCATCTTGGTGGGCTTTGGAGGAGAAAGTTAAAAGGAAAGCTGAAAAGGAACGTAAAGCTCGAGAAGAAAAGGATAGATATCTTCGGGAGACATTTGCTCAAAGGCAAGCTGCTGAAGAAAAGAAAAGAGCTGATGATAATGAAAAGCTTAGGAAGTTGTTGTTGAGGAAACCTAAGCCTAGAGAAGAAAAGTTCAAGTCCATGTGAAGACCTAGACTGAAGACTCCGGCTTTATCCAAGGGGGAGTTTGTTGATACATGATGTCTAAAGCCGACGTCATAAGTTTAGGGTCTAAATATGTCAAGTATGTTAAGTGTAGGGGTCTAAATGTAAGTTTAATTTAGTGATGATAGGGTTTCGCTTCAGGGTCTTAATGTAAGCCTCAAGCGAAATCAAGTGATGAGATTTCGCTTGAGACATGTTGAAGCGAAATCATTATGCCTATAAATAGGCATGTTGTGTTCTCATTTGGTACGCATTCCGAGAAGTTGTAACGAAGTGCTGCCAGTTTTCCAAGTCAATATATAACAGAGAACAAGTGTTAAAAGTGAATCTATTCTGTTTTCTACTCCTTTCTGTCTGATTCTAAGCTGTTTAGATGTTTCCGCCATCTAAATAGTGTAAACACATTCAAATTGACTCATTCGGTCGTCAAATACGATCCTACAGTAAAGATACGCAAAACACAAACTACGAAGGCGAGAACACTTGACAACCTCCTAGAAGATAATACGGTGCACATAAGGAAGTGATTGATCAAAACGATCAATTGCATATGAATGAATACAACCCCAGTGGTAGATATGTAATTAGCGAGCTCTGGAATTTCAAGGAAAATCTAAGAGCTACACTGGCGTTATATTCATTCATATGAATGAATATAACCCAAGTGGCAGATATTTAATTAGCTACACTGGGGTTATATTCATTTATATCTGCTACATTCCGAAGTGCACCGTCAGTAAAGATCCACAATTGCTTGTGGTGGTATGACGTTTTGTCTCTGTATTGTATGTTACAGTCTTTTGTTATCTAGTCTGTAAGTTCCGTCAAGTCTACGAAGTTGGTATGACGTTTTGTCTCTGTATTGTATGTATTAAAACTTTACATTTAATATACAATTTAGGCTTTAATAATTTGTTATAAAAAATATTAACAATGCCAATACAACTTTCATCAACAACTCTCCTTAAATATCAGGTTATGTGAATGATATGAGAGAACCAACTGGATCAACTTTTTCTGTAATAAGCAACTCTTCTGGAAGATGTCCTCCTTTCATCAGTTACAATAGATAAATCAACATTCAATGAATGATTAATAGTTATAAGAAAACTCTATAGAGAATACAGTTTGTAATATTTGTTAATGGGCTGCTCTCAATGTTATGATTTGACGATTCAAGTTGTGTGACCATTGAAGATACAAACAATGATAGATTGGTGAATTATACTTAGTGTTGTTAGAAAACTGTTTTGAAAACACTTTTGGCTTATAACATTGGTTTCAAACACTGTCCTTAAATCAACAGTAGTTTCAAACAATGTTAACCCAAAAATGGTTTCAAAACATATCATTAACAACACTATTTTAACCGAACAGTGAAAAACTAAACTACTGCTTCTTCCTTCCATTGTTGCATGTCAAGCACTGATGTTTGACATTCAGTGGTTTCCTCAAAGTTGATCAGTCCTTGAGTGGGCACTACTTTAATCAACAACAGTACTTATATAGCATCAGTAGATTGAACCAGCAGTGTTTAATCCTTAACAGTCTTCAGGGCTTCATCAGCAGTTTGAAGGACAGCAACTGTTGTATAGAGACAATGGATAGAGTACATCGGATGTTATAAACACTTTCAAGGGGAAAGCCTGGTGTAAACTACTGCTTATGATGAATGATTAATAGTAATAAGAAAACTCTATACACCATACAGTTACTGAACTTAGGCACAAGTTATCAAATCCACCTGAGAAGGTTTCCACGACAGCGCCAAAAAATATAATTAACAACACTATTTTAGCCGAACAGTGGTTTCAAACACTGCTAACCTTAACCACTGATTCTATACAATATAAGTGACAAACTAAACTACTGCTTCTTCCTTCCATTATTGCATGTCAAGCACTGATGTTTGACATTCAGTGGTTTCCTCAAAGTTGATCAGTCCTTGAGTGGGCACTACTTTAATCAACAACAGTACTTATATAGCATCAGTAGATTGAACCAGCAGTGTTTAACCCTTAACAGTCTTCAGGGCTTCATCAGTAGTTTGAAGGACAACAACTGTTGTATAGAGACAATGGATAGAGGACATCGGATGTTATAAACACTTTCAAGGGGAAAGCCTGGTGTAAACTACTGCTTATGATGAATGATTAATAGTAATAAGAAAACTCTATAAACCATACAGTTACTGAATTTAGGCACAAGTTATCAAATCCACCTGAGAAGGTTTCCACGACAGCGCCAAAAAATATAATTAACAACACTATTTTAGCCGAACAGTGGTTTCAAACGCTGCTAACCTTAACCACTGATTCTATACAATATAAGTGACAAACTAAACTACTGCTTCTTCCTTCCATTGTTGCATGTCAAGCACTGATGTTTGACATTCAGTGGTTTCCTCAAAGTTGATCAGTCCTTGAGTGGACACTACTTTAATCAACAGCAGTACTTAGATAGTATCAGTAGATTGAACCATCAGTGTTTAATCCTTAACAGTCTTCAGGGCTTCATCAGTAGTTTGAAGGACAACAACTGTTGTATAGAGACAGTGGATAGAGGACATCAGATGTTATAAACACTTTCAAGGGGAAAGCCTGGTGTAAACTACTGCTTATGATGAATGATTAATAGTAATAAGAAAACTCTATACACCATACAGTTACTGAATTTAGGCACAAGTTATCAAATCCACCTGAGAAGGTTTCCACGACAGCGCCAAAAAATATCATTAACAACACTATTTTAACCGAACAGTGGTTTCAAACACTGCTAACCTTAACCACTGATTCTATACAATATAAGTGACAAACTAAACTACTGCTTCTTCCTTCCATGGTTGCAAGTCAAGCACTGATGTTTGACATTCAGTGGTTTCTTCAAAGTTGATCAGTCCTTAAGTGGGCAGTACTTTAATCAACAACAGTACTTAGATAGCATCAGTAGATTGAACCACCAGTGTTTAATCCTTAACAGTCTTCAGGACTTCATCAGCAGTTTGAAGGACAACAACTGTTGTATAGAGACAGTGGATAGAGGACATCAGATGTTATAAACACTTTCAAGGGGAAAGCCTGGTGTAAACTACTGCTTATGATAAATCCACTGTTGTGAACCAGTTTTGGCTTTAATTATCTGTTCCTCTGATAGGGTTCAATCCCAATACTCTTTAGATTATTTTTCAGTAGTGTAAAACTTATCAAAGTTTGAATTTTCTTCATTCATTCAATAATAAACCATAGTATTACAAAATTATGATTTTGAAAAATAATAAAAATTAAAAATTAAACATTACAATTAACACTTCCTAGAATATCTCGTTCTCTCGCCTTCTTCCATCCAATTTCATTTTTTGTTTTAATTTGCAGATCAGCTAGCATATCACAGGTCTTCTGATCCTGTTTCAGGAAATTTGTGATAATCTCTTCCGCTTTTTCTTTAAATTCTGTTGGAGTAGAAGAGGCAACTTCATCCAGCAGTACAATGCTACTCCAGGTTTGCTTATAATATTTATCACTAACCATACCAACTTTTTTGTTGAGTTCTTCAGCGTTTCTCTGTTCTTGGAGTGACCATGTTGAAAATTCGATTTTAAGATCAGTAGTATCCGACCAGTGGTAGAAGGTTTTGCTTGTCGTTTAGGAAGAATGTGAGTGTTTTTGGACGATTTGCTTTAGGATGAACGTTTTTTTTAAATTGAAGTGTTGATGTTTTCAAGTAAACTAATAATGATCCTTTATAGTGTTTAAAATGTTTGATAGGATAACTGAAGAGACGTCTCCTAATTATGATAACCTTTTTTTGAAGGTTTCAATTTTGTTCTTTGGTTTTCTAGATATTTAATTTTACTTGTTTTCCCATGAAAACTCATTTTTCAAAGGTGTAGGATCGTTTTCAGACCCGAACGAGTTGATCAGAAGAGTTTATCTCTATACGAAAGGCGGGAACAAACATGTAGAGGTCAATTCAGCTAGATTTCCTTTTCCGGGTCTTGAAGGATATTCTATGGAAAAAAGGAGGGAGCTGAATCACCGGAGCTCGATCTTGTCTGTCTTGCCATATCTTCGCCGGAACTTGAGAATAAGAAGAAGAAAAGGAATGAGGAAAGGGAGAAATGTTTTACCTTTTGATTTCTTGATGAAGATAAATGGCGATAAAGATGAGAAGATATAAGGGGGTGATGAGTGTTTATAGCCTGGGCGGTTACAAGTTGTCATATCAAAGTCCTATATCTTAATTACTTTGGAATTCATAAAAATGTAACCGTTAGGACTCAGGATCCTGAACGGTAACATTTTTGGGGACAATTGTTATGGGTGAAATTCCGAGCCCATATCCTGGATAATATCTTGGGTTATATCTGATGACTGTCGTTAGAGTCAATCAAAAACCTAAATAAACTACGTATATAGCGTAAGTAGGGTATCATATCCACAGGGAATTTGTGGTTAGTGTTTAGCTAAATTATTTAATTAACTACTACTAATCTAGAATTGGGGGTTTTGATTAATTTGAAAGAAAACTTTAAACTAATTACGAGAAAAGATATCAGATTTATAAAGCGTAACTTCCTCCAAAATTCAGGTTCTAGGTTTCACAAAACCCAGTTTACTCAGTTAATTGGCCAACACATAGACATGATGCTGGAAAGTTGATTAATTTAATATGGTAATAAAAAATAGGTCTTTGTCATCAGATCTTTTATAAGTTGATTAACCTTTTATAATTTGATTAACCCTATTTACAAGCGTGAGTCAACCTACTCTATGTCACCCAACAAGTTACTAAATTTTGTCACCAACCGAACAAGTTGTAAAGCAAAAACTCAAAACACATGTAAATAGTTCAAAGAAACCAACACATCAATGTATTCATACAACGTTGTCAAGGTCAAAAATACATCTAAACCTGAATATAAACTGAGAAACGTAAAAACCTAACTGAACCGTCCACCTGAAGAAAGTCACGAGAGAGCCTAGCCGCTCATGATAGTCTTCACAGCTTCGGTTGTCATCCTGAGTTGATCAAACATGTAGAAGTGGCTTGAGATATCGAATGATAATGCACAATTCGTTCCTTTTTTCTCTGTGTAATTGACGGCTGTGAATTGATTTCCCTCCAAATTTTTTGCGGCTCAAGTATTTATACAAAAATAAAATAATCATCCAATAAAAAAACCCAACGATATTGTAATTTGAGGCCCATACAATTTCTCGCCAACTTGGCCTGTTAAATGAATCGTAATACAATTTGGCAGATCACTAAACAACATATGGGCCAGCCTTATCTTAGTACTCCGTCGCCCAATCAAACAAGAAAAATCAGGTGGTGGTATTTGGATGTTAAAATCTTGAACTTTTAGGGCTAATTTGGTCTTTTAGCAGCCATCCTCACATAAACTTTAACCCTTCGTGGCCTTTTATTTGAATCTGCAGTAGCATGGTACACAAGAATCTCAAACCAATTTTGTTTATGACCAAATTACAACTACTTTTTAATTAAGTTTGTAATCTATCTATAAAGTAGAAACAAGTTAACAAAATAAATTAAATGCCTCATTAATTAATATTGATTTTGATTTTCTTTTGTTCTGCATCCCGCATTAACTTGTCGAATTTATTTCTAAGCTCGTTTGCTTTCGTTTAACCTCATTTACTACTTGTTAAGCATGAACACACCAACATATAATAAATGTATAAACACTAACGACTAAACGTATTTAACACACTAAAATCGACCTGAACTAGTATAAAATACATCGTGTTTTCGACCCAACATCAATATCTTGATTACATAATAGCTGTTCACAACCAGGATGCTGGATCAGGATATTGGTAACATCCTGATGCTGTATCCTGGTGTTTACTAACAATCTGCTTGCAGGTCTCGAGTGCAGGATGGTAACGTTCACCAAGACTTGTTCTCCTGAAGACTCGGTCTAAATGGTTAGAAGAAAGACGTTGAAGCCGTAATACCTGGTCAATAACGTTCACAAAGGAATATTCCAAGGCATCCCACCATTTTAGGAGAATTTGTTTTCTTTGTAACTATAAATACGTGGATAACCAGATCGATAGGTCACATCAGTCACACTCACTTCTCTCGAATTCTTACACTTTCTCTCGCAATCACACACTTCTAGCAAGCATTGTAACACTTAGCAACGATCTGGGCATTATCCTGCACTGTATCCCGAGTTTTGAAGTAATAAGAAGAACAAGGCAGCTGCGATTGTCAGCTCCCAAGGTTTTATGCCGGAGATCTAGATTGATCAAGGGCTTTCCTCGTACATCTCGTGTCAACCTTTACATTTTTGCTCATTGTTTGATTGTTGATATAGCTTGATATCCTGAGCTATATCCTAAGAACTGTTTTTGCAAACAACTAAATCACTTAATTGCTTCGGTAATTTTTGACCAAAACAATTAGCATCCACAAGTATCATCTTTAACATGGGAGCCTTAGGGACCTCTGGTATGGACTCCACAGATATCATCCTCAAAATGGGAGCTTCAGGGACCTCTAGTATGGACTCTATAGATATCATCTTCAAAATGGGAGGCTCAGGGACCTCCGCTATGGACTCCACAGATACAAACTTCAAAGTTTGAGTCTCAGGGACCTCCGGTATGGACTCGAAAGTCTGATTAATAGTTTCCTTTGGTTTGGTTTGGGGATAAGGTCCATAAAGGTCTTTCCTCCAAACCGGTCGGACGCTTATCCTAGCTGTGGTACGAAGCTTGGCATTTCTTGGCTTCGGACGAGGAGAATTTCCATCAATGGCTTCTTTCCTTGGCGACATATTCCTGAAATTCATAAAATCGAAAACAATGTATACTTAATAGGGATGAGAGGATTCCTATGTCAAGTCCAGATCAGAAAGTCTAAGGAATATGCTACAGTGTCATTTGAGATTAAACACAAAAGGCTAATGTTTAATTCACTCAGACGTTGGCTCTGATACCAACCTGTAACACCCCGATATTTACAACACAGCCCGGTGGGGAGTATCGTGACGTAAGATTGGTATCGTCATGGTCAAACATACACAAAATAGCACATCGGAAGTCTTGGAATATAAAATATTATTACAAACTCAATTGTCCAAAATACCAAAGTAATAATTACAGACGAGCTTGTAATAATAATCCACAGCCAGATCAATATATAAAAAAGGAGAACATCAGACTAATAGGCTTATGCAAAGGACTTGCAAATTCCTCTTCTAGCATTACCGAGCAGCTTCCGGCCTATTTACGTATTTGCACCTATAACTTAGTCTTTTGAAAATACGTCAGTTTTCACTGGTAAATACAATCAACCGACACATTTTGAAAACATTTTCAAAATTGATTTAAGTGCACAAGGCACATGAAAATCTTTTATAACTTGGGACAAACTATATCTTGTGTTGTCAGTTTTACAACAATTGACAATACATATGGGGCCCAGTATAGAAACCGAGACATGATTAACCGACACACCACTTATTCCCCTATTGGGAATACCCATATTGGGAGAACCTGTATTGGGTTATAAAAACATTTTAATAAGCATTAGCATCTGTCAGGTGTATGCCTACACCCCGCGCTTAGGTCGTGGCTATTAGTAAATAAAATGAGCTGAGGATATCTAGGACACGGTCGCGTTAACCCCCAATGTTTAAGTTAAGCAATACGAATCAAAACGGGTTATTTGAATTTCCTGACACATTGGTCTTCGAATCCCATACCCGACCACACGATAATAATTTACCGTATCCCAAGCCCGTATAGGGGAAATAGGTTAAGAGTATTTACCTGAGCTAACACTCGTCTTATAATGAAAGAATTACAATAACTCAGCCGTATTCAATTAAGTAAGCATAGGTGACAATTTACCGGAAGCTCTAGTCTGTAATGATGGTATAAATAACCAATTAGAATGTTAACGGGTCTTATTCAAGTCATAGACTTAGACCGGATAACTTATAATATCGAAAACGGTACGATACGCTTGATTAAGCGATGACTGGATTAGAATGTAGTTTAAACCCAACAAGTACTGAGACTTGTATAATATGGGTAAACAGATAACATTCTAGAAATTGAGATAAAAATGATAAGGTTAAACCCGTTTCGGTAAACTTATGCAAACTAGTTACATAAGCCTAACCGTACGCTTATAAGCGATAACGAGTAACCGGATGAGTCATGAACAAGTTCCATATGCCAATATACTTTAAACAAGTTATAATATCAGTAGGATATCAACTTGCATGCCCGTTAAGGTTTTAAAATCAAACTATGCCACAAAAGGGCGTTTTGGTCATTTAGCGACGTATAAAAGGAACTTGCATATAATCTGATCTTATGATCATAAACATTCTGTGAAAACACTTTATCAATGATATTATATCAGTAGGATATCAAGCATATGTGTGTTTTAAAGTTTAAGACCAAACTATGCTCCGTAGGGAATTTTGGTCATTTCACACATAGTTTTGAAAGCTAATTTGGGAATCTGAGTTTATAACATGTACCTACTATAAATTTTTTTAAATAAGTTATAAAATCAGTAGGTAACAAGTCTTGGTTGGTAAATATGGTTTAAAACCATACTACGCGCCGAAAAGGCGTTAAAGTCGTTAAATGATGATATTTGCGATGTTTTATGAAAACTGATGATATGATCAGATTTATATGGTCAAGATATGCTATTTAGTATAACACATCAGTAGGTAAAAAGGTTTTATATGAAAATCATGATTAAAACCATTTTATGTGCCATAAAGGCATTATCGTCATTTAAGAACGTAATACAAGATCTTGTACGTGAACTTAGTTTATAAACTGACTTGATATCCCAAAAGATCCTATTTATGATATTTCATCAGTAGGTAATGAGTTTGATATAAGAAATTATGCTTTAAACCGTTCTATGCGCCGAAAGGGCATTTTGGTCACTTTAAAGCATAATTTATGACATTATACGCAAACTCAGTTTATGATCAGATTTGTAACATTAAAATATGTTAAACATGTTAACATATCAGTATGCATATCATTTGCAAGTTCATTGGTGATTAAAACCTTATTTTTCCTAAAAAAGGGCAAAATAGTCGAAGTATGGCATAATAGCGTAAACTTACATAAAACTCAGATTACTATTACGA
Organism: Helianthus tuberosus; assembly: GCA_030545235.1. Classification (NCBI taxonomy): domain Eukaryota; kingdom Viridiplantae; phylum Streptophyta; class Magnoliopsida; order Asterales; family Asteraceae; genus Helianthus; species Helianthus tuberosus. The sequence goes on along the minus strand of CM060368.1, from coordinate 62,462,175 downwards.
TCGTGTAATATAACCTCAGAGGGTTATGCTACATCATATTACGATCATAACGGAACCCTAAATCAGTAGCAAACTAATCTAATTCGGGTCATAATCGAAAGTCAAAGCAGAAGTTAAACTTCACGACTTTCGGTTGCGAACCGACCCTAAAACTGGAATTGACGAGCCGAACATGTTTACACATGTTTTAATAATTATTACGGAGTTTTTTAAGTGTTAAAACGTATTTTAGAATGCTTTTAAACTCAGTTTATGAATATTTCAAAAACTAATCCGTTGACTTTTTAAAACATTAATATGTTGACTCGTCAATTTACCAAGCAAACATGATTCTTAGGAGGTGCACTTTTGAGGGATTAACACCTATCTAATTACGATCACGTAGCCATGTTCGTTGCGAACAATGGCTGGACCATTAAGGTCTAAACCGAAAGTCAAATCGTTTATCGAAAACGCTTGACTTTCGGCTTTAAAAGCCTAATAAATGAATAAGCCACGAAAGGAACACTTACAAGTGGTCTTAGGGACTGAATAAAACTCAAAGGGAAGTTCCCAATTGCTCCGGATCCTCTAGAGAAGAGTTATAGAAAGATTTCAAGAAAGGTGCAAGTTTTCAAATGAACAAGAACACCTATTTATAGTGTTTGGATGATTTCTAGGATGATTCCAGGTGTTAGGGGGCTTCATAGGATGGTAACAAGTGTCCCTAAACGTGTACAAAACAACTCACAAGCCCATAGATTCGTTTAGAAGGTTTTAGGCAGCTTGGAGTGGGGATCAAGGCATTTTTCGAGCAGCAGGTCCACCTTACGGACCATAAGGTCTGCTGTTTGCAGTCCGTATGGGGTGGCTGAACAGCAACAATCTTTCGCTCTTTGACAGTTTTAGCCCCTAAACTTCCAAACTCTCATGTTTTGTCATTTTTATTATAAAAGGCCATCCTTAGCCATTATTAGGCATACCCGGGAGTATGACTGAACATCCTAAAGCTCTCGGCTCGTTAAAAGGTCACTCAGAGGTATAAATTAACATGTTGATGCTTTTAACCCCTTTAACTTGCAAACTTGCATGTATTATCATTTAACGGCATAAAAGCCTTACATGGCCAATATTAGGCATTAACGAGAGTATGATCGAATATAATAAAGCTCCCGGTTTGTTAAAAGGTCATTTAGAGGTAAGAATTAACATGTTTACGCTTTTAACCCTTCGTCACACAAACTTTCAAACAATTACACAAACGGCTCCTCTCGTCCAACAAGTGGCTCATTTGAGAATACGGACACCGTGTAAGGTCACTCAGAGGCATAGTTTCAGCATGTTGACACTTTTAGTCCCTCCACATTCATAGTTTTTAATTTTGGCAAAAATAGTCCCTCCTAGCCAACATTAGGCACAATTAGGAATAGGGACATGTGTCAATACATTATTGGACATGATTTTACGAGGTGTTACAGAAAGCTTGTCTTGTATTTCTATTTTTGGAAACTTTTATTCCATATAATCGTATTTCGTGGTATCATTGTAAAATCCGAGACTTTGATCGTAATAATATTCGTTATTTCTTACAATTTATACTTTACTTATTCATGCATGCTTATACGTTTTAATTCATTATACATTGATACCTTATTCGTATTTCTTGTAAACTCATGTTAAACTTGCTAATACATACACAATTTATACGCTTTTCACTCATGTTTATACCTCTTTGGACGCTTACAATGCTTAATCACGATTCATATACTTATATCATACTTAATTATGAATGTTCATGTGTTAGGTTACATAAAATCACCTTATATTATGCCTTTTATACTTAAAACACCTTGAAACATAACTATATATAAACATCAGGGACTGAAAATGCCAAACATCAAACTTCTTTCCGGAAACCTAAGTCGTCGAGCTCCGCGACGGGGATGTCCCCTCATCGTCGTGCCCCGCCAACCCCCAAAATCCGCAGAAAGTTGTGATCAGGTCTTGGATTGGCCAAAGTTGTGTTTGTTTAGTGTGTTTCTTGCAATTAAGACTCACCTAACTAAACCCTAAACCTCAACTATAAAACCAATACTCCTAACACTCTTTTACCACTTTACAATCCTCTCTAAAACACTCTCAAATAACATCAATTCTCATATTATAATCAGAAAGTTCAAGACTTTCTAAGTGAGTTCTAGCTCACTTTTACTTCACTTTTCTACTTGTTTCTTTCTTCTTAACACTTGGATAAGCTCTAGGAAGGTTTTCATAAGATTACTTGGGTAATCTAAGGTGAAACCTCACCATATTTGAGGCCCAAAGTGTGATTAAGTTCCCATCAAGCTCACAAGCAAGTCTATGATTGTGGGTTTGTATTAGGGTGATTACCATCAAAGTTATGAGCTCAAATGCTCACTTTATTTCTGTTTAAACTTGCTAATCAAATGATGAAAATAAGCACAAGTCATCATCTTCCATATGATGAACTTGTGACTTGTGAAGTGTGAACAAATGGAAGTTTTGGCTTTCCAAACTAACTTCCACTCCTTCATTTGAACACTCTTATAACTTTTTAGATTAGATTTACTTTATTGTTATTCATGAACCTTCCACCATTTTCATGATGGTGTGTGTAGTGGTGAATCATATAATGAGGTTTGTAACCTCCATGATGCTACATGATAATACTTGTTTGAACTTAGTTTAGGATGTTAATATTATTATTGTTAGGGATGGATTTTCATAATGTATGGATCACGGATCCTCAAGTGCAGCCAGGATCACGGATCCTCAGTTCGGTTTGAATTAAGGAGCCTCAGAAGACGTTGCAGGATTAAGGATCCCGGATCCTCATTATTATCCTAACATTAACAATTGTTTCCTTTGTATTTGAACTTGTTTTGTAGGAGTATTCGAGTAAGACTTGTTCAACCGAGATTCCAGGGGAATATACCTTCCTTATTCTGCACGTGCATGGCCTTCGTGACCGTTGTGGTGAACGTGGGAGAGCTTGCACCTTTTGCGGATTGTTTGTTAGCTAGTTTATTTCTATTTTTAATGGGGATAACAAGCTTGATTAGACAGAAGAATTATTAGCAACACACGCTACATTCGAGCTCTCAACAACTCTCGGCGATTACACACATTTTGCACTATAGTTTACCTTGTACCAAGCTTGTTATCATCCCGACTTGTAAACATTGTTTGTTCAATATAGTTGGTGATCGGTAGTTTCCATCACCCGAGGTTTTTTGTGCCGGAGATCATACATTAATCAAGGGCTTTTTCCTCGTACAAATCCTTGTATCATTTGTTCATTTCATTCATTCATTGTTCATACATTTATTCATTTAAACAAGCATCACACCTCACAAAAATCAGATTTGGTTACATTATCCTTGTGTGATTTTTGACCAAAACATTTTGGCGCCCACCGTGGGGCAATTAGTGCTTCATTCTCTAAAAATCTCATTCATTTCACTCACTTCTGTTCATTACCATTGATCACATGGCTTCCCATGCGAAAAACACTTCAAACTCCATGCCGGCAATCACTTCTTCACAGGGCATTCCACCTTTGCCTCCTATACCTTCTGGATCCCAGAAGAATGCTGAGAATGCTGTGAAGAAATAAACCTCCGTTTTCTCAAAACCAGCTACTGCTGCTTCTTCTGGTCCTACTAACAATGATCTTTATTCTTTGATTTTGCAGATGAAGGATTACATGCAACACCAGGATAGGACTAATGACAGGATCCTTCGAGAAATTGATGAAATCAAGAAATTGAAGAGATCAGCGGAGGATCACTCTCCATTGATGCCCAGATCATTGAATTTTGATTCTCTAGTCATAACTACCCAGCACTCTACAGTGTCAGGCGTTCAATACCAAGGTGGATCATCAAGTATACGCTATGGATCATCGGCAATGACACAGGCTCAAGGATCCTACTTCCAGCCTTCAGGATCCTCTCTTCAGCCTCAAGGATCCTCTCTTCAGCATCAAGGATCCTTCTTCGGTTATGGAGGATATATGGGAACGCAGTCAATTCAAGGATCCTACTCTCAGTATCCAGGATCCTCATCCCAGGGTCAAGGATCCTCGTCTCAGGTTCAAGGATCCTCATCCCAGGGTCAAGGATCCTCATCTCAGATTTACGGATCCATGGATTATCCTCCGAGACCCCCAGCTTCGGTGAATCAAGGATCCAACATCTTTCAGGATCAAGGATCCTTAAGGAATGTACAACCCAGAAGTTCAGAAGTTCACTTGGGAGACTTCATGCCAATGCAGACTATTGCTTCGTCTGGTCCCTCAATCATGCCAGAGTCACATCAATATGGATTCACATCAGGAATTCCACCCTTGAATCCATCAGGAGGTAACACTTTGAATACTACTTATAATACTAACCATGGCTTTGTGCAGGATACATGAATCAATCAAGCTATGGCTAGGAAATTACAAAAAATTAAGGATATGATATCTAGTGTTCCAGGAATAGTGAAGCCCATTCCTGAGATTCCAGATGGGAGTCATAGGGTATCTCATTTTGCACCACCTATTTGTGATGAAGAGATACCAAAGAGGTTTCAAGCACTAAACATGAAGCTCTATGATGGTTCAACTGATCTAGAGGAGCATGTAGCTCAATACAGGGAAAGAATGGAGATCAATCCCATTCCTGAAAGGTTAAAAGAAGCGTGTCTATGCAAGGGTTTCGGACCCACATTGACAGGATCAGCTTTTAAATGGCTGCTAAGTCTTCCTCCTTACTCCGTTACTTCATTTGCTAATCTAGTTAATTTGTTTAATAGCCAATTTTCATGCAGTAGGGGATTTGAACGATTAACTAGTGATTTGTATAGGGTAACACAGGGTTAAAATGAATCACTTAGAGACTATATCACTAAATTTAGTAGATAATCCTTATAAATTCCTAACTTAGATATTGCAACGGCTGTAGAAGCCTTCAAAATGGGTTTGCTTAAGGATTCACAATTCTATGATGATCTCGTTATGACACCATGCAGGAACCTTGATGAAGTAAGAACCAGGGCCCTTAGATTTATCTGTTTAGAAGATGATAAAAGGATCCAGGAGAGACTTTCAGGATCCTCAAAGCAGGAAAAACAAGGATCCTATTTTAGGAATAACAAATCTAAACCATTCAACAAGTTTGATAGTCAAAACGTGCATGTTATGGGTCATTTTCTAAGCATACTTATCTTGAACTATATCCTGCTTTTAATTGTTTATCTATGGTCAGGATACTGGACGGGGATATTGCTAACATCTTGGGTGATATCCTGAGACATATCGAATTAATCACGTGCAGGTTAAAGACTGGGACTTGCCAACGGTCAAATGGACTCCATCTCCTCAAGACTCGGGCGTATTTGTTAAAGGAGAGACGTTGAACCCGAAAGACCAGGTCTACAACGTTCGACTAAGGAATATTCGTTGGATCCCGGTTATGTAGGATAGTTAGTTACATTTGTTTTACTATAAATAGATGGGGGCGGATCAGATTAAGGCACGACGCAACTTTCACACACTCTCGAACACTTCTGCTTTCTAGCTTTCAACAATCACTATACACAAACACTTGTAATCAAATTACATTGTAACACCTAGTTGATCCGCACCACATCCTGCACTGTATCCTGATATTTGAAGCAATAGAAGAACAAGGCAGCTGCGATTGTCAGCTCCCGAGGTTTTATGCCGGCGATCTAGATTGATCAAGGGCTTTCCTCGTACATCACGTGTCAACCTTTACATTTTTGCTCATTGTTTGATTGTAGATATAGCTCGATATCCTGAGCCGCATCCTGAAACTGTTTTCATAACTAATTTGGTTAACACATTTTTCACACGTAATTTTAGCACACTACCTCACTTAACTATTTTGATCACTAAATTGCTTCGGTAATTTTTGACCAAAACAATTTGGCGCCCACCGTGGGGCAAGTGGTGCTACTTTTACTAAAAATCTTTGTGAAATCGTTAATCGGTTTTCTATTTTCAAAACTTTTTGCCACATTGTTTACAATGGCCTCAAGATCAAACATGAGCTCCTCCACTATGTCCGCTGCAACCTCTGCTACTACCGGTTCAGTGCTTCCACCACCTCCTCCAAGGATGCCATTTTCTTCCCAACCTCAAGATGTTATCCCTACTCGGAGTGTTCAGGGATCTGCTCCCGTTTTAGCCTCTAATGATGAAATTCTAACTTTATTTGGAAGTGTGCAGGAACAAATTAGGCAGCAACAGGAAACTAACCAAATGCTATTAAGAGAAATACAACTCTTAAAAGCTAGCTCGAGTAGACCTGCTGAAGAAACTGTCACTCCCATACAGCCCAGGGCTTTTAATTTTAGTTCCGCAGTTTACACTGAGGATAACAGGGGGAATATCGTCCCAAGCCATTCTCAGAATCGTACCCCTGAGATACCCTCCTCGGTCAGGATGTCGACTGTGAGGAGTTCAGGATATGCTTCAGGATATGGCCAAAATCCTCAGACCGGTAATGTGTCTAATAATAATATTCTTGCTACTAACAACAATGGCTCTTTGCAGGATGCAGGTATGACGTCAACATTTACCAAGGAGCTCCAGAAATTGAAGGACATGATATCCAGTGTACCTGGAGTGGTCCAGCCAATTCCGGAAGTATCCCAAGACAGCCACAGGATATCCCGCTTTGCATATCCTATCTGTGATGCTGAAATCCCAAAAAGATTTCAGACTCCCAACATGAAGCTGTACGATGGGACTACGGATCCTGAAGAGCATATTGCCCAGTATAGGGAAAGAATGGAGATTAACCCTATCCCTCCGGAGCTCAAGGAAGCATGGTTATGCAAGGGATTCGGTGCTACCCTGACAGGATCAGCCTTAAAATGGCTGTTAAACGTCCCTCCTCACTCAATTACTTCGTTTGCTTATTTGGTTAATTTATTTAACAGTCAATTTTCTTGTAGTCGGAGTTTTGAGAAACTAACCAGTGATCTTTACAGGATAACTCAAGGGCCTCAGGAATCCTTGAGGGATTATGTGAACAAATTCAGTCGAGAATCCTTGGATATCCTACATCTTGATGTTGCAACAGCTGTGCAAGCTTTTAAGATGGGATTACAAAAGGATTCTCAGTTTTATCAGGATCTTGTAATGAATCCCTGCAGGAATCTCGACGAAGCTCGTAACAGGGCTTTGAGATATATCCGTTTGGAAGATGACAAGAAGATGCAGGAGAGGATGAATTCTACCTCAACCTATGAATCAACTAACAGGAAATCAGAATCCTCATATAAGCCATATCTCTCCAAGCCATATGGCAGAAATGATAACAAGAAAGTGAATGCTGTTGAAGATGAGGATCCTGAAGAATATCCTGACTTATCTGAATACTGCTTTTCTGTCAATATACCTGAGTTAATGTATGCTATGCAGGGTTTAGGGGACAAAGCTAGGTGGCCTCGAAAGAACCAGCAGAAAGCTGATTGGAAGGATAAATCTAAATGGTGTGCCTTCCATGAAGACTTCGGACATATGACTGAGGATTGCATTGCTCTGAGGAAAGAGATAAGTTACCTGTTAAGCAAGGGGTATCTGAAGGACTTACTGGGAAGAAAGAAGAATAAAGGGCAGGATCCCGAGAAGGATCCTGAACGAGCAGCATCACCCCCAGCAGATGCCAAGATAATTAACTTTATTTCAGGAGGATCCGACATTTGTGGGACTTCGTATTCGGCGGCTAAGAGACATGCAAAGGAAGCTAAGAGTGAAAGGGGAGACAAACCAGTCAGGATGACTACCCTCACAACTGATAAAGTGATCACTTTCGATAGTGATGACAGGGATACTGTTCAGGATCCTCACCACGATGCTTTGGTAATAACATTATATGTGGCTAACCATTTTGTACGCAGGATATTGGTGGACAACGGTAGTTCTGTCAATATAATTCAGCTGGAAACATTGAAAAGGATGAATGTATCTCCGATGAACATTACTTCGAAGTCCACTGTGCTCGTTGGTTTCAGTGGAGAAGCTAGGAATACCGTAGGGGAGATAAAGTTACCAGTATATGTTGAAGGGGTCAACTCGATACAACGCTTCTGTGTGATGGACTCCTTATCCTGCTATAACATCATACTGGGAAGACCATGGATTCACGATATGAAGGCTGTGCCATCAACATATCACCAATGCATCAAGATCCCTACCCCTTGGGGAGTTGTCAAGGTTGAAAGTGATCAGCAGGAAGCGAAAGAATTCTATTCATCCTCGATGAAATCTTCAACCAAGCCTAATCAAGCATAGCAATTAAAGATGCGGGCCCGGGATACCTTGGAAGCTTCGGAGCAAGATGTGAAGAAAATTATCCTGGATCAGGATAATCCTGATATCTTGGTGCTCGTAGGAACCAATATCCCTCATGATATTGAAGTGCAGTTAACTAACTTTTTGAAATGCAGGATGTCAACGTTTTCATGGAAGCATGAGGATAAGACAGGCATATCCAAAGACATTATCACTCACAAGCTTGGAATTGACAGATCATTCAAGCCTGTTCAGCAAAAAAGAAGAAAATTTGCTCCTGAGCGGAATACGATTATCCAAGAAGAAGTTGAAAGATTGTTGAAGTCCAAGATGATTAGAGAAGTCAAGTTTCCAAGATGGCTAGCAAACGTAGTTGTGGTACAGAAGAAAAACGGGAAATGGAGAGTCTGTGTAGACTACACGGACTTGAACAAGGCTTGTCCTAAAGACCCATTTCCTCTCCCTCATATCAATGCAATGGTAGATGCTACTGCTGGACATTGAAATGTTAACGTTCATGGACGCATCCTCAGGATTTCAGCAGATTCAAATAGAGCCTTCGGACCAGGAGGATACTGCTTTCATGACACCAACAGGTATATATTGCTATACTGCCATGCCTTTCGGTTTGAAAAATGCAGGTGCAACATACCAGAGATTAGTGAACATGATGTTAAAAGATAAGCTGGGGGACACCATGGAGGTATATATTGACGATATGGTGGTAAAATCTAAAAAGGCTGAGGATCACCTCCAGGATATCAAGGGCGCATTTGATATCCTGGACCAATACAACATGAAGCTGAATCCTGCCAAGTGCCATTTCGGGGTGGGGGCAGGAAAGTTTCTAGGATATATGGTGACAAAAAGGGGGATAGAGGCAAGCCCGGAGCAGATTAAAGCTATCCTGGATATAAAATCACCCTCGAATATGAAGGACGTACAACGGTTAACAGGCCGAGTAGCAGCTTTGAATAGATTTATTTCAAGATCCTCGGAAACATGGAAGGAATTCTATGATATCCTCAAGAAGAATAAGAAATTTGAATGGGGAGCAAAGCATGAAGCAGCCTTGCAGGATTTGAAGCGATATCTCTCAATTGCACCTCTATTGATGAAGCCTGAAAATGGTGAACCACTATCCCTATACGTCGCTGTATCAGGGAATGCTGTAAGTGCCGTTCTTATAAAAGACCATGAAGGTCAGCAATATCCTGTTTATTATGTTAGTAAAAGTTTGTTAGATGCTGAAACTAGGTATTCTCATTTAGAAAAATTGATATTAGCTCTAGTCATGGCATCGACAAAGCTTAGACATTATTTTGAGACACATAGGATCCATGTTAAAACCAACTATCCTGTTAAAAATGTGCTTAGGAAACCCGAGATGTCAGGCAGGATGGCCAAGTGGTCAGTAAAGTTAAGTGCTTATGATTTAGTATACGAACCTAGAAATGCCATAAAGTCTCAGGCTTTAGCTGACTTTGTGGCTGATTTCAGTAGTGATATTCAGGACGAGGTAGACCTAGAAGTTCAACAGTTGGGAGAATCTTCAGGATCCTGGACGTTATATACTGATGGTGCATCCAATATAAGAGGTGTAGGTTTAGGTATACTACTAAAATCTCCACAGGGGGACATATTACCCCAGGCTATTAGGTGTGAATTTCCTGCTACTAATAATGAGGCAGAATATGAAGCTTTAATTGCAGGATTAGAATTGGCTAAGAATATGAGTATCAAGAATTTGCAAGTATATGTTGACTCCTTGTTAATTACTAACCATTTTAATGGATCCTATGCAGTTAAGGGTAAGAAATTAATCAAATACCTCGATATTCTCAAAAAATTAGCAGGATATTTCGATGTTTTTACACTTGAACAGGTACCAAGGGAGGATAATGCTGAAGCAGATGCCTTAGCAAATCTGGGATCATCGATCAGGATACCAGAAGGAACCCAAATACCAATATTACATGTCTTGTATCCTGCAACGAATCCTCGGGATAAAGAAGTAGCGGGTATTCAGGATCCTGGAGCAGAGTATCCTGAAGAGGATCCTAGATCCTGGACGGCTCTAATCATGAGATATCTCAAAGAAGGACACATCCCTAGAAATGAAAATCCTAAGGCATTTAGGATGAATGTATCACGATTCACTATTTTAAATAATGTTTTATACAAGAAATCTCTTGCAGGACCGTATTTGAGGTGCTTGGAGGATCCTGAAGCCAAGGAAGTACTTCAGGATATACATGAAGGGGATTGTGGTAACCATACTCGGGGCAGGTCATTATTCTCAAAAGCATTAAGGACAGGATATTATTGGCCGACAATAAGGAGAGATGCCACAGAATATGTTCGAAGATGTGATGCATGTCAAAGACATAGTAACATACTGCATCAGCCTGCTGAACCATTATATCCTATTGTTTCCCCTTGGCCATTTATGAAGTGGGGTATGGATATAGTGGGAAAGCTTCCAAAGGCTCCAGGAGGGAAGGTTTTTATGTTGGCAATGACAGATTATTTCTCCAAATGGGTTGAAGCCGAGGCATTTGTCCAAGTCAGGGATCAAGAAGTAGTATCCTTCATAAAGAGAAATATCCTGACCAGATTCGGAATACCAGCCGAGATAATCTGTGACAATGGTTCTCAGTTTATAAGCAAGAGAACTACTGACTTTTGCAAGAGTTGGGGAATCAAAATGATAACATCTACTCCGGTACATCCTCAAGCGAATGGACAAGCAGAATCCTCAAACAAGATAATTGTCAATAACTTAAAGAAGAGACTTGGAGCCAAAAAAGGAAGATGGGCAGAAGAATTACCCTTTGTTTTGTGGGCTGATAGGACAACGGTAAAGAATGCAACAGGCCAAACCCCGTTTTCCTTAGTATTTGGAGCAGAAGCAGTGATCCCGACAGAAATGGTGGTACCTACAGCAAGATCCAACCTCTGTGATCCTGAAAAGAATCCTGAAGTCCTATGCCAGGAGTTGGATACTATTGACGAGACAAGAGATGTAGCAAGGATGAGGATGGCAGCATATCAACAAAGAATATCCAGAGCATATAACAAGAATATTAGGACCAGAAGATTTAAGGGTGGAGATTGGGTGTTAAGAAAGGCTTTTCAGAATACTACTAATCCTGCCGATGGCAAGCTAGCTCCAAAATGGGAAGGACCATATGAAGTTGAATCAGAAGCAGGGAAAGGAGCATATAGACTCAAGAATATGGAAGGGGATATGCTACCGAGATCTTGGAATGCTATACACCTTAAGCTTTATTTCAAGTGAGTTTAGAATTTGATTTCTAACTCAGGATGGTATGAATTCTATCTTTTTTAAATATGTTTGGTTTAATTTATTCTTTGAAACCCAATACTAACTTAAGCATCGGAGGGGTGTTAGCCAAGCTAACACCCACCTTAGTTTAAGGATGTTTTGCAGTATATGCTTCGGGATATAGCTCCAGGATGCTCACTCAGGATACTTCAGAAGATTAGAGGATTGGCCCCCTCTCTCACGTACAAGGGATCCCGATACCTTCACAGGTTTAAAGGTATTCACCTTTCTTCCGAATTGGGTTTAAACACTCCGCCTGGAGCGCAAGTTATTCAGGGATAGTTCAAGGTGGCGGGACCAGTCCATGTAAAAGTGGCTGACAATTTCGTCACTATTGGCTATATCCTGAATCCTAAAGGTATATAAGGATTGATCACCCTCTCTCACGAAAGGGTATTTTCATACTCTCTAAGTTTTAAAGGTTTTCACCTTTCTAAGTCTTGGAGTTTATACACTCCCGCCTGTAGCGCACGAAAATTCGGGATTTTCCCCAGAATGCAAGGGATTCATCCCCAATATATTTTTTGGGTTTTACCCCTGTAACATGAAAAATTGTCTATACAATGGGAACTGGTATCCAGAAGATTTCTAAGTATTTGAAGACATTGTACACAGGGGACATTCCTACTAAAGCGATGGTGTAAAGCTCAAAGGATCAGGCTCGGAACTAGTGCACTAAGTGTCTCAATCAGGGGACATCTTCATTAGAAAAGTTGCAAAGGGATTGTGGTTTGATAATAGGGTTATACCCTATTCCTGGTATGATCTTTCCTTTGTAAACGTTGTTTAAGTTTTTGACAATACTATGCTTGGTAAAAGGTTAAATGTCCTGATATATTCTCAAAATATATTTTTAAAATACTTTTCAGGATATTTGATTAAGTTAGAAACTTTGATATTTTAGTATTATCAAAACAGGTTTTGGAAAGGTGGACTGTTCTTCACTCTTTAAAAAGCTTTCTACAAAGTTGAACGAATGTTTGGAAGTCCTATCTAATAACAGTTTTTATAATATATCTCTGAGCATATTGATCAGAATATTTTTAAAAGATAGTTGTATGAAATTTTGCAAAGCTAAGATCTGTACTAAGAAAGACGGAAGACAATAGCAAGAAAAATGAAAGATGAAATAAGCAATACTAGTTGATAACCGAAGGTTTCATCCTGAAACCCAGGACCCATCCACCTTCGGCTATCAAATTGTTTTGATGCAGAAATAAAAATTGTTCATAAGACATAAAATTGTTCAAACAATTTAAAGGAAATAAGCTTTAGGGGGCAGTGCCTTCTTCATCCATGACGATTTCAGCAGCATCCGTATTGGGATCCGCCTCAGCATCCTTCTCAGCATCGGTTGCTTTTTCAACTGCTTTGGAAGATTCTTCGGCAGCTGGTCTGGTAGAAGTGCCGCCGAGGTTCTTTAGCTTGGTCTCCCAGGCACCAACATCCCAAGAAGGGCATTCAAAACCTAATGTTTTGGCTTCATGGGCCATCTTCAACCTGGCTTGGAGGAGAGAAGTGACGACGGAACTCTTAAGGCTTTCCCGGTAGGTGACCATATCCCGTTCATGTTGCACATGGGCAGCTTCAAGATCAGCTTGGGCTTGGAGAGTAGCTTTGTTGAGAGCGGTCTGATGTTCTTGAGTCATAGCCTTGAATTTCTCCTCGTAATGACGAGATTTAGCGGCAGCAATTATGCCTTGATCGGAGATCGTGACTTCCGCCTTCTTTAACTTGGACTCGAGCGTCTTGTTGAGCCCGCAGGATTCTTGATATAGATGAACCAAATGCTCAAGACCCTGCAAAAAATAGGAGGACAGGTATCGATTTTGATAAATACGTGTGAATGGTATAAGCTGCAGGATATGGTTCAAGAATACTAACCTGGTTAAGAAAGGAATTCATAAACCCGCTTGCTTCGATGAACCCATAATTCTCATAAGGAAATGTGTCAGAAATGACAGGGGTATCAGGCTCTTTCCTTTTACGGGAACTTGAACTCCGGGGCTTAGTAGCCGGCGAAGGTTTGGGAATGACGATGGCTTTGGAACTGCTGGGTTTGGAAGAGGCTGTGGCCTTGGGACTAGGTTCCTTCTTGACCTGAACCTGATCAGAATAACTGTCCAACTCGTCGAGGTCAAAGACTTCAGGGATCTTGGCCGGTGCTGCATAAAGGGAAAAGTTTTGCACTATTATTACTTTTCATACTAACTAATTATTTTGAAAGTAATCCTTACCAGACATTTCAGATGACGAGTATTGACTGGAACTCGGGACGTGTATGGTGAAAGTCCTGTCTATCACAGGTAATTGGTAAACAGTTTTGATTCTTTCCTCTGATTCAGCGGTAGGGGGAGCTACTTCCTTGAAATTCACTGCATAAGGATCGAAAAGAAGGATATTAGTAAAAGATAGAAACTTAAAGGTACATAAGAACATTTATGACCCTACCGGTGGTTAACCACTCCACCGGAAGGTTGGCACCCTCAGCAATGGAGTCTCGTCTGACAAAGAAAAATTTGCGTTGCCATCCGTCTTCGTTTTTGGTGGCTTTAAGAATAAGGGGTTTGCTAGAGGTCGAGAAAAGCAAGAACCGGCTAGAGCCGTGGGATCGGAGGCGATAAGCAATAGGCAGATCCTCGATGTAGAGGTCGGGACAATGAAGGTTTTTGATTTGGTTAAGTACGATTAATACTCTCCAAACCATGGGCATGGTTTGAGCAAAAGAGATGCCAGTGGTTCGGAAGAATTGCATCATGAATTCAGGAAAGGGATATCGAAGACCCAGCGAAAAGGGGTATGCTGGAAAGCAAACCCAATCTGTGGAAGAAACATCCGATCGAATTGACCGATCGAACGGTCTAAAGACTGTGTTATCTGGGAAAGCACCGGAAGCTCTTAAAGCCGCGATGTCTGCGTTGTCGAAAGTGCAGACCTCCTTTTCAGGATTTTTGAGGAGATTCTGCTGGGTGAAGGTCTCGGCAGCCATTATGAATAAGCCAAGAAAAATTGATAGAAAGTGAATGAGAAATGGGGAATTACCTGGACACTCTGTTGGAGATATCGGCTTTTCAAACAAGAAGAGAGAAGATATAGGGGCATTGTGGATCTCCATTGAGCAAAAAGCGCGTTGGAGGTTATGATGTGATCTTGACCGTCGCTTCGTTTTAAATGCCTTGAATTATGGATAAAACTTTTAAAATATATCCGTTGGATTGGTATACCAACCGATATATTTGGGGATAATTGTTATGGGTCATTTTCTAAGCATACTTATCTTGAACTATATCCTGCTTTTAATTGTTTATCTGTGGTCAGGATACTGGACGGGGATATTGCTAACATCTTGGGTGATATCCTGAGACATATCGAATTAATCACGTGCAGGTTAAAGACTGGGACTTGCCAACGGTCAAATGGACTCCATCTCCTCAAGACTCGGGCGTATTTGTTAAAGGAGAGACGTTGAACCCGAAAGACCAGGTCTACAACGTTCGACTAAGGAATATTCGTTGGATCCCGGTTATGTAGGATAGTTAGTTACATTTGTTTTACTATAAATAGATGGGGGTGGATCAGATTAAGGCACGACGCAACTTTCACACACTCTCGAACACTTATGCTTTCTAGCTTTCAACAATCACTATACACAAACACTTGTAATCAAATTACATTGTAACACCTAGTTGATCCGCACCACATCCTGCACTGTATCCTGATATTTGAAGCAATAGAAGAACAAGGCAGCTGCGATTGTCAGCTCCCGAGGTTTTATGCCGGCTATCTAGATTGATCAAGGGCTTTCCTCGTACATCACGTGTCAACCTTTACATTTTTGCTCATTGTTTGATTGTAGATATAGCTCGATATCCTGAGCCGTATCCTGAAACTGTTTTCATAACTAATTTGGTTAACACATTTTTCACACGTAATTTTAGCACACTACCCCACTTAACTAATTTGATCACTAAATTGCTTCGGTAATTTTTGACCAAAACTGTGCATGCAGTGGAGCAAGAAGAGGATGATGAAGATTACCCATCCATTTCTGATTATTGTTTTGCTGTTGATAACAATGAACTAATCCTTGCCATGCAGAATTTAGGTGAAGAGGCTAGATGGCCTAGAAAGAATGATAAGCCAGCTTCTACAAAGGATAAATCCAAGTGGTGTGCCTATCATGAATATTTTGGTCATCTCATTGATGAATGCATAGCACTCAGGAAAGAGATTGGTTACGTGTTAAGCAAAGGATATTTGAAGGAGCTACTGGGAAGAAAAAAGTCAAGGATCCAGGATCCTGAAAAAGTTCCAGAAAGAGCTCCTGCTCCTCCAGCTGATGCTCAGATTATCAACTTTATCTCTGGTGGATCAGATATATGTGGAACTTCATTTTCAGCAGCCAAAAGGCATGCTAAGGAGACAAAGATGGAAAATGGAGATAGACCTATTCGAACCTCAATCCTTACACAGGAGAAAGTCATATCCTTTAATGAGGATGATCCTGTGGATATTCAGGATCCTCATCACGATGGTCTTGTCATTACTTTGTTTATATCTAACCATTTTGTTTGCATGATTCTCATAGATGGGGGAAGCTCAGTGAACATCATTTAACTTGATATCCTCAAAAAGATGAACATTCCTGAATCAGAAATTATTCCAAGATCATCAGTTCTTATGGGATTCAGTGGAGAAACCAAGAATACATTGGGGGACATCAAACTTCCAATCTACATAGAGGGAGTTAATTCTTTTAAAAAATTTTGGGTTATAGATTGCTTATCCTGTTGCAATGTTATCCTTGGTAGGCCATGGATACACGACATGAAGGCAGTTCCATCAACATATCATCAATGTGTCAAACTCCCTACTCCATGGGGTGTGGTAAAGATTGAAAGTGACCAACAAGAGGCTAAAAATTGTTATACTTCATCAATAAAGCTAGCCTCAAGACATACGGAGCAATAGCAATTAAAGTATCCTCCAAGAGAAGTCTTGGAGGCAAGAGAACAAGATGTGAAGAATATCCTGCTGGATCCTGAATCCAAAATTTTTATATGATCCGGGATCCTCAATGACATTGAGCATGATCTGGTATCCTTTCTAAAGAGGAAAAAAGCTACCTTTGCCTAGAAACATGAGGACATGACAGGTATTTCTAAAGATGTTATTACTCATAAACTTGGCATTGACAGGTCATTCAAGCCCATACATCAAAAAGGAGAAAGTTTGCACCTGAAAGGAATGCCATTATCCACGAAGAGGTAGATAAACTGCTCAGAGCAGGTATGATTAGAGAGGTTAAGTATCCAAGATGGTTAGCCAATGTGGTTGTTGTTCAAAAGAAAAATGGAAAGTGGAGGGTATGTGTCGATTTCACTGATTTAAATAAGGCATGACCCAAGGATCCTTTCTCATTACCCCACATTGACTCCATGGTGGATGCTACAGCGGGTCATGAGTTGTTAACTTTTATGGATGCTTCATCTGGATTCCAACAAATTCAGATGGAACCATCTGATCAAGAGGATACAGCCTTTATGACCCCTACTGGTATCTATTGCTATATTGCTATGCCGTTTGGACTAAGAAATGCAGGTGCTACATACCAAAGGCAAGTAAATATGATGTTCAAAGAACAAATTGGACACACAATGGAAGTCTATATAGATGACATGGTTGTTAAGTCCAAGAAAGTTGAGGATCACCTTGGAGATTTGGAGGAAGCATTCAATATCCTTGACAAATTCAATATGAAATTGAATCCTTCCAAGTGCCACTTTGGTGTGAAAGCTGGCAAGTTTCTAGGGTATATGGTGACAAAAAGAGGCATAGCGGAAAGTCCAGAGCAAATCAAGGCAATTGTGAACATCAAGTCTCCTGCCAATGTTAAGGATGTTCAAAGATTGACAGGGAGGATCACAGCCTTGAACAGGTTCATCTCAAAATCATCAGAGAAATGCAAAGAATTCTATGACATTTTGAGAAAGAACAAAAAAATTGAATGGACTGACAAGCATGAGAATGCTCTCAAGGCCCTTAAGGATTACCTATCCTCAGCCCCAGCATTAATGAAACCAGAAAAAGGGGATATATTATCCTTATATTTGGCAGTATCTTCTAAGGCAGTAAGTGCAGTCCTTGTTAAGGATCATGAAGGTACACAACATCCTGTATATTATGTAAGTAAAAGTTTGCTTGATGCTGAATCCAGGTATTCTCATTTAGAAAAACTTATCCTTGCTTTAATTATGGCATCTACTAAACTACGCCATTATTTTGAAACTCATGCTATTGTTGTTAAAACTAACTTTCCAATTAAGAATGTTCTCAGGAAACCCGATATGTCAGGGAGATTGGCAAAGTGGACTATTAAAGTTAGTGCTTTTGATATCAGATATGAACCAAGAACAACCATCAAATCTCAAGCCTTAGCTGACTTTGTGGCTGATTTCAGTAGTGATCTACAAAGGGAAGCTGAATTGGAAGTTCAACAACTTGAAGAGACCAAGGATCCTTGGATACTCTTCACAGATGGAGCCTCTAATGTTAAAGGAACTGGACTAGGCATACTACTAAAATCGCCAGAAGGGGACATAATACCCCACTCAATTTCTTATGAGTTTCAAACTACTAACAATGAGGCTGAGTATGAAGCCTTAATAGCTGGTTTGCAAATTACCAAGCACATGAGGATCAGGTATCTTGAGGTACATGTAGATTCATTATTAATTACTAACCACTTTAATGGTTCTTATGCTGTTAAAGGTGAAAGACTAATCAAATATCTAGAGATAGTCAAGAAATTGGCAGACTCTTTTGCTTATTTTAGTTTGACACAAGTACCTAGGGAAGAGAATGCAGAAGCTGATGTATTAGCCAACCTTAGATCATTATTAAAGATTCCAGAGGATATTAAAATTCCCATCATCCACATTTTGGCTCCTGCTATTGAGGATCACACAGCTATGGAAATAGTGGAGGATTCTGCAATCATACCTAGTGATGACTCACAATCAAATTCAGGATCATGGATCCTTCCAATCCTAAGATATATACAACATGGAGAGATCCCTACCGAAGAAAATCCTAGAGCCTTTAAAGTCAAGGTATCTCAATTTATAATATTAAATAACATGTTATATAAACGATCTCTTGCAGGTCCATATCTAAGATGCATTGAGGATCCTGAAATCCAAGAAGTCCTAAAGGATTTTCATGAAGGAGATTGTGGAAACCACACTGGGGGCAGAGCACTGTTTTCAAGGATCCTTAGAACAGGATACTACTGGCCTACTATGAAGAAGGATGTTGTGGATTATGCAAAGAAATGTGATGCTTGTCAAAGTCATAGCAATATCCTTCATCAACCAGCAGAGCTCCTACATCCTATATCCTCTTCTTGGCCATTCATGAGATGGGGAATGGATATAGTTGGTAAACTCCCAAAAGCACCAGGAGGAAAAGTGTTTATGCTTGCCGTGACTGATTACTTCTCCAAATGGATAGAAGCTGAAGCATTTGCTCAAGTCAGAGAAAAAGAAGTGATATCCTTTATTAAAAGAAACATTATTACCAGATTTGGTATTCCTTCTAAAATTGTTTATGATAATGGATCCCAATTTATTGGGAGTAGAACTACTAACTTTTGTGACA
The DNA here is from genome assembly GCA_030545235.1 of Helianthus tuberosus. Lineage (NCBI taxonomy): Eukaryota > Viridiplantae > Streptophyta > Magnoliopsida > Asterales > Asteraceae > Helianthus > Helianthus tuberosus. The sequence goes on along the minus strand of CM060368.1, from coordinate 62,442,856 downwards.
GTTGGGGGATTAAGATGATAACTGTTAGGGGAGGATTTTCTAACAATTAGTGATCCTTACTTGTTATCCTAATTAATGATCCTTACTTCTGTGACAGATAGTGATCCTTAGAAGAGCTTCAGGATCAGGATCATGGACCACTTTAAGGATCCTCATACTAATGATTGTTTGTTTGTGTTTCGTATTATTTTGCAGGAGTAACAAGCTTGACTTGGTCTTGGCAACGTTACTATGGAATATTCCACGGGTATTTCGCACACGTTTGACTGGAAATGGACGTTGTGGAGAACGTGGGAGCATGGCACAAAAGTCGGATAGTTTGTTAGCGTAGTTAACTTCTATTTTTAAAAGGGGTGACGAGCTAGTATTTAGAACACTTAGCCATTTTTCAGCTACACACACTCTCGTACAATTGCACTCTTGAAGCTTTCGGCAAACACTTAACAGTTTTCGCTCACTTTTACACATTTCACCATAGTGATCCTTGTACCTAGCTCGTTGCTATCCGAAGTTGTAAACATTTATTGATTTATTTGAGCTTGGTGATCGGTAGTTTCCATCACCCGGGATTTTTTGTGCCGGAGATCAACTCTTGATCAAGGGCTTTTTCCCCGTATAAACCTTGTGTCACTTATTATTTATTTTTCATAGTGATCCTTATTGCTACAAAGTAATTCAAGCATCATACCCCGTAGCAGAGAGTTTGGTTGCATTATCCTCATCAGATTTTTTGACCAAAACAGTTTGGCGCCCACCGTGGGGCAATTGGTGCTTCATTCCTAAGAAGTTTTTCTGTTGGTGATCATTTCGGTTCATTGCATACAAATACATGGCTTCATCATTGAAAAATACCTCTACTGCAATGTCTGCGGTCAATTCATCTCAGGTCATTCCACCTTTGCCTCCACCACCTTCTGGACCTCAGAAAAATGCCGAGAAGAAACCAACTCCCATTTTCTCCAAACCTCCAACTTCTTCTGCTTCTTACACTCCCACTACTAGTGACATGTTTACTTTGATTTTGCAGATGAAGGATCATATTCAGCAACAGGATAAGACCAATGAAAGGATTCTCAAAGAAATCGGAGATCTCAAGAAACAAAAGAAAACGACAGAGGATCATTCCCCACTGGTGCCCAGATCTTTGAATTTTGATACTCCGGTGATTACTTCTCAGCCATCAGTGGTTCCAGATGTTCAATATGTGGGTGGACCAAAAGGAGTGCACTACGGAGCAACAACAGTGACCCAGGCATCAGGTTCATATTTCCAGCCAGCAGGATCCTATCCTCAGCATATGGGATCCTTCATGAATTCAGGAGGATACTCAGGAGCGCAGCAGATTCAAGGATCTTCCTTTATTCCAGGATCATTCCAGGTTCAAGGATCCTCATTTGTTCCAGGATCATCCCAGGTTCAAGGATCCTCCTTTGTTCCAGGATCATCCCAGGTTCAAGGATCCTCCTTTGTTCCAAGATCATCCCAGGTTCAAGGATCCTCCTTTGTTCCAGGATCGTCCCAGTTTCAGGGATCCTTCCAGATGCCAGGATCCTTGAGGAGTTTGCAAACAGGAAGTTCAGATGTCCATCAGGGAGATTTTATTCCGATGCAGACCATTGCTTCTACTGGTCCTTCGATCATTCCAGAGCCCCAACAATATGGATTAACATCCATTCTTCCTAATTTGAATCCAATGGGAGGTAACACTTTTAATAATTCTTATACTACTAACCATGGCCTTATGCAGGATCCAGGTATCAACCACGCCATGGCCAGAGAGTTGCAAAAGTTGAAGGATATGATATCAAGTGTTCCAGGAGTGGTCAAACCTATCCCAGAGATTGCAGATGGGAGCCACAAGATATCTCGTTTTGCACCACCAATCTGTGATGCTGAGATACCCAAGAGGTTCCATGTGCCAACCATGAAGCTGTATGATGGTTCGACGGATCCTGAAGAACACATAGCACAATATAGGGAGAGGATGGAGATCAATCCAATCCCAGAAAGGTTAAAGGAAGCATGCCTGTGCAAGGGATTCGGATCCACTCTTACTGGATCAGCTCTCAAATGGCTGCTAAGTCTTCCCCCCTACTCTATTAACTCATTTGCTAATCTAGTTAACCTATTTAATAATCAGTTTTCTTGTAGTAGAAAATTTGAACGATTAACTAGTGATCTATATAGGATAACCCAGGGTCATAATGAATCATTAAGGGATTACATTACCAAATTTAGTAAAGAATCCTTAGACATTCCCAACTTGGATATAGCCACGGCTGTTGAGGCCTTCAAAATGGGATTGCTTAGGGATTCATTGTTCTATGATGATCTTGTTATGACACCATGCAGGAACCTAGATGAGGTAAGAACCCGGGCACTCAGGTTCATCCGGCTAGAGGACGATAAGAGGATCCAGGAAAGATTAGCAGGATCCTCAAAACAAGAGAAGCAAGGATCCTCGTTCAAGAACAACAAGTTCAGATCCTATAACAGATCTGATAACCAGAACGTGCATGCTGTTGATCAGGAAGAGGATGATGTCACACCCTGGCTTTGCGGAAGCGTGGTTAATTTTGGTGTGACTTCTTAATACCATAGCTTAATCATAACAAAGCTATATGAATTAAAAACCATGCAAGTCATCCATTAAGTTTTGAAAATCAAACACATTACCATTGTTTTAACATACAACCATAACCTTGTTCAGTAGACATTACAACTTATAACATAACATAAACGTGGGTTAAGGACTGTGTCTTGTCCAGGAAAGAGACACATCCCCTAAACCCTGATGACTCCATGACAAGTGTAGCGGAAAACGTTCCATACCGTGCCAGATCCGTTTTAATTTCCTGAAATACATGTGAGTTGAAAAATCAACAATAATGTTGAGCGAGTTCATGTGTAAGTGAGTATGTAAAACACTTGTGAGTATAAAAATAGTTGTGGTATGTAGCAGTGTAAGAGGACTTGTGATCACCAATGGTTTGCAAGGCCACTGACATATGTGAAGTGCAAATAGGGAGACTCAAACCTAGCAGATTTCGCCACGGCAAAGTATGTGGACAAAGTCACCCCACGGTCCGTTTCTAGTTTGGCCGGGGGCTGGGCTCGCTACACCCAGATAGATCTACCGCTCCTGTCCCTCGGTCCCTCCATGAGGACTAATGGCCCCATGTTGTTCCTATCCACTCACATGATCGTATAACACCTCCTTACGTTAAACATACCGTTGTAAAGTACTCGTAAATCATAGTAACATGTATTTCACCCCCGCAGTTAAGTAAACTGAAAACAGTTAGAGAAAAGGGGGACATGAACTCACAGTGAATGCGCGTCTCTACCAAGTGTCTCCAATACAGTAAGCTGTGCAACGACCTACAAGTGCTAATTCTATTAGACGGACGGCCGTGCCTTAGCTTTACAGTTTATGTCTTTGGGAAATAGTTAGACAACTATTTCGTGTTTATGTTCCGTATACACTTGGTAGTTATGCTTCTTCCCAAGGATGGGGGATACAATACATGTGCGTAAGTTACGTTTTATCAATCTTGTGGTAATGTAATTACCGGTGTAACTTATATGTTTGTGGAAGCGTTCGTAAAGTTTTGGAATCATTAACGCTTGTAAATATTATTTTCACTCTAAAATAATATTTATGTATGTTCACAAAATAATCATAAACAGTGTTGTGACAAATATATTTATCACGTTAATCTTTGTGAAAACCCCACCTCCGAATATTTAGTAAAATATAGTGTCGGCGAAATTTATGTTTTGAAAATATGTCTAAAAATAGTTCTAACACTTGTTGTGTAAATAATTCTAAGTGTTAGGTTTTTAGAAAATTTCGCCAGAGTTTCCTCTGTAATTGGAGGTGGCCACGCTTTCAAGCGTATCATTTTCTTTTAACAAATCAATTCAACAACTTCTTTATTCAATCAACAATTTCCGACACATCAAACTAGTCGACAAGTATGTAAATCGCATAATCGCATGAACTTGTAGTTTTTCCGAATCTATAGTGTAAATCCCCTTTATATATGTAGATCATTATATAAAGTAACTTTAATCTTGTAAAAACCTCGTGTTTAGAGAAATCCGTCTTTACAACTTCTAGTCATTTTTCCCAAAAATAGTTATTTGTCGGATCTTTTCATTTCACAAGTGTTCACACACTTGTGGTTTATAAAACCATGTTTATTAGTACAAGATTTATTCTTTAGAATACACGATTCTTTTAAAGTGTGGTCCTTCAAAGATACCACTTGCAGATACGTAGATCCGCTAGTTTTAAACACCATTATACCGGTTAGATCACTTTTACACAAGTAAAATATTTTTACACAAGTTCATGTATCTTGTGTGGTAGAGTTTCGCCTTTTAACCCTTGCGGTAACCAAAAACGAGCTTATGTGAAGATACATGATCTTACAAAGTCGGGTTAAACGGAGATCCGAGCTACCACAACATAGATCGGGTCTAGATAAACACAAATTCCAAATACTACATCTTTTACACAAGTTACTAGCTATTAACCACCACTTTTATAGTTTTTACTAGACTTTTGATCATCACCTTTCATTTTAACGAGATTCAACCGTCATAATTTCTTTTAACCACTTTAGATGAGTGTAAAAACAAGTTTTAAATGATATACCTCTAGCTCAAGGCTAGGGAAGATTCTTGACGGAAAGTGGGTGGATAAAAGCTAACGGGAGTGGTCCTTCGCGTTCCGAGTGCACCAAAGCTCCTTATACGTGACCCGTGAAGCTTGAATGATCTTGGAATGATGAGATCAAGAGCCGAAAATGTGGTGGTGTAGTGGAGGGGGTTCGGCCGAGAGGTAGAGAAGAGAAGAGAGTGTGAGTGAGTTGGTGATGATTTGTGGATAAACTCTCATGTGTTAGTGTGTATTATTTATAAACAAATTAGGTGTTATTAACCTTTGGATAATATGTCTCATGGATATTAGGCAAAGCAAGATTTAGCTAATCACTAATGTACTAGTGTGTCCCCCTTAGTTAGGGGACGGTTATGATGGGGGGTGGGGGTTGGTTCAATTTAAACTAGTAATTAGGATTATTAGTCATGTTAACTAGGTTAGATAAGTAGTTAACTCCGTTGGTAATATATAGCGTGTTATGACGGGTGTTAGGGTAATCAGAGACCCTAACTGGCTCAGAAAAATATAAATAGTGAAAATAGTAATATTTTCATGTTCCGGGTAAAGTCCGGGTGTCCAGTTGGATAGTAATCCGTTAAAGCGTTACAAAAACTTTAAAGTGTCGTTATTGTTACTTTTAGTGACACAATTTGTTTTCCCGATACTTTGGAAAGTGTCTAGTGTTATTTTCTCATGTTCTGGCACTTTACTAGTCAGCTAGAAGCTGGATTAATTATTAAAGTGCTGTGTTTGGTACTTAAAGTACGTTTTTGGCACATCCGAATCAGTGTATCTTATTCCTAGAGACGCGGTAACACAACCCTTATATCCCTACACTCACTACCAGTGTAGCCAAAATATATGAGGCTCTTAACAGGCCTTAGAGGCAGTGTCTGCCTGGTGCTGGTCATATCAGCATGTTCGCCGTGTATCCGTTTAGTGCTACTGTGCTTTTTGTGCATCAGGTTTGTCACTAGGGTTCAGTATGTAATTAATGTAGTGACAGCAAATAAAGTATGATGCAAGTAAGTGCATGTATCAGTATGCAGGTAGCAGTTTATCAGCTAGTTCAAACAAGCACAGTAATCAAGTAGTAATTAATCATTAATTAAGTTGTACGGATACCTGGTTTAGTGCGGGTTGTCACATTCTCCCCCCGTTAAATAAATTTCGTCCCGAAATTTAAGTTCTGCTTGTAGATGCAGAGTTCTTAGGAAATAGGTGGGGGTATTTCTCTTTCATCCGGTCCTCACGTTCCCAGGTAATTTCAGGACCATGTCTGGCATTCCAACGTACTTTGACGAGTTTGACACTGCTCCGGCGGGTCTTGTTAACTTTCCAATCCGTGACCTCAACAGGTTCTTCAACGAAGTGGAGCGTGTCGTCAATATGAATCTCGTCGATAGGAATGGCAACGTCAACTTGAGTTGGACTTTTCTTTAGATTGGACACATGAAATGTATCGTGAACACCATTCAGTTCAGCAGGTAGTTCCAACTTGTATGCTACTGTCCCAATTCTTTCCAGAATTCTGAAAGGACCAATGTAGCGCGGATTTAACTTCCCACGCTTTCCAAAGCGTGCCACCCCTTTCCAGGGTGATACCTTCAGTAAAACCATTTCTCCAACTTGAAAATCCACATGCTTCCGGTTTGGATCCGCGTAGGCCTTTTGTCTGTGGCGAGCTGCTTCGATGCGTTTAAGTATTTGCGCGATCTTGTCTGTCGTCTCTTGGACGATTTCGGGACCAGCAAGCTGCCTATCACCCGCGTCAGACCAACATAGTGGTGATCGGCACTTGCGTCCGTATAGGGCCTCAAATGGCGCGACACCAATACTGGTGTGGTAGCTGTTGTTGTATGAAAATTCGACCAAAGGTAAGTGTTTATCCCAGCTACCGCCTAAATCCATAACACATGCCCTCAGCATGTCTTCCAAAGTTTGTATCGTTCGCTCGCTCTGGCCGTCAGTTTGCGGATGGAACGCAGTGCTCAGATTCAATTGTGAGCCAAAAGATTCTTGGAAGGATTGCCATATTCTTGACACAAACCTTCCGTCTCTATCAGAGATGATCGAGAGAGGTACTCCATGACGTGCTACGATCTCTCTCAAGTAAATTTCCGCAAGTTTACTAGTACTGTCTTTCTCCTTGATTGGCAGAAAGTGTGCGGACTTTGTTAGGCGGTCAACAATCACCCAAATCATATCATGGCCTCTTGGCGTTCTTGGCAGTTTGGTAATAAAATCCATTGAGATTTGTTCCCATTTCCACTTGGGAATCTCAGGTTGTTGCAGAAGTCCCGAAGGCTTCTGGTATTCCGCCTTGACCTTAGCGCACGTTAAACATTTGCTCACGTAAACAGCAACGTCGCCTTTCATCCTAGGCCACCAATAGTAATCTTTGAGATCCTGGTACATCTTATCCGATCCAGGGTGGATAGAGTACCGTGACTTGTGCGCTTCGTCGAAAATAACTTCCCTTAATCCACCAAACAGAGGAACCCAAATCCTTTTCTCAAAACGTAACGTCCCTTCCTCGTTTGGTACCAAAAGCTTCTCCATTCCACGGAGATATTCTTCCTCAAGGTTTCCCTCCTTGAGAGCTTCCTTTTGTGCAGCACGAATGCGCAAGGAAAGATCGGTTCGTATAATCATTTCCAAAGCTCTAACCCTTATGGGCTTGATTCTTTCTTTACGACTTAGGGCATCGGCGACTACATTCGCCTTCCCTGGATGATATTTTATCTCGCAGTCGTAGTCGTTTAACAATTCAACCCATCGTCTTTGCCTCATATTCAACTCCTTCTGGTTGAATATATGCTGTAGGCTTTTGTGATCTGTGAAGATTGTGCACTTCGTACCATACAGGTAGTGTCTCCAGATCTTTAGTGCAAAAACCACTGCGCCAAGCTCTAAATCGTGTGTGGTATAATTCTTTTCGTGCACTTTCAGTTGGCGTGATGCGTAAGCAATGACCTTTTGGCGTTGCATCAACACACAACCCAATCCTTGACGCGATGCGTCGCAGTACACCACAAAGTCATCAGTACCTTCTGGTAGAGCTAAGATTGGTGCGTTACAAAGCTTACCCTTTAATATCTGAAACGCTTCATCCTGTTTGATTCCCCAATCAAACGTCTTGTCCTTCTGCGTGAGGAGCGTCAAAGGTTGAGCGATTTTCGAGAAATCCTCGATGAACCTTCGATAGTAGCCAGCCAAACCCAAGAATTGTCGAATCTCGGTTGGCGTTGTAGGCGTCTTCCAATTCTTGATTGCCTCGACCTTTGTGGGATCAACATGAATTCCATCCCCATTAACCACATGTCCAAGAAACTGGACTTCGCGTAGCCAAAACTCGCACTTGGAGAATTTGGCGTACAGCTGTTCCTTCTTTAGCAGCTCCAATATGGTTCTAAGATGTTGTTCGTGTTCAGCCTTCGTCTTTGAGTAAATCAAGATGTCGTCGATGAATACAATCACGAACTTGTCCAGGTATGGCTTGCAAACCCTATTCATTAGGTCCATGAATACCGCAGGTGCGTTTGTCAAACCAAATGGCATAACGAGGAACTCGTAGTGTCCATAGCGAGTTCGGAAGGCTGTTTTCGGGATACTTTCCTCCTGTATCCTTAATTGATGGTATCCAGATCGAAGATCGATCTTAGAGTAACAGCTTGAACCTTGAAGTTGATCGAACAGATCGTCGAATCTTGGCAGAGGATACCTGTTCTTGATCGTCAGCTTGTTCAATTCTCTGTAGTCAATACACATGCGGAAACTTCCGTCCTTCTTCTTGACAAACAGGACCGGAGCTCCCCAAGGCGAGAAGCTTGGTCGGATAAAACCCTTGTCTAATAACTCTTGAAGTTGCGTCGACAATTCCTGCATCTCAGACGGAGCAAGTCTGTACGGTGCCTTAGCCACAGGCGCGGCGCCTGGAACTAAGTCAATGTGAAACTCCACTTGCCTCTGAGGTGGCAGTCCGGGTAAGTCTTCTGGGAAGACTTCTGGATACTCCCTTACAACAGGGATGTCCTCGATTGTTGGCTCAGCAGCCTTCTTGTCTACGATGTGTGCCAGAAAAGCAACACATCCTTTCTGTAAACACTTCCTTGCTTTCAAGCAGCTGATAAATCTTAGCGGTGTGTCACGCTTCTCTCCGTGAACCACAATTGTCTCACCATCATCAGTTGGGATACGAACAACTTTCTCGTGACATACTATCTCAGCCTTGTTTCCGGATAACCAATCCATTCCTACCACCACGTCGAAGCTTCCCAATTGGACTGGTAGTAGATCCAGAGTAAACTCGCGTTCTCCCAATTCTATCACACAACCTCTGATTACTTCGTCGGCTCCAACTAACTTTCCATTAGCTAATTCGATCGAGTAGGGAATGTCTAACTTATTAGCAGCTAACCCAAGCATATTCTTAAATTCTAACGATACGAAGCTATAATCGGCACCAGTATCAAATAAAACGGATGCATAGCGTTGATTGGTAGGGAACGTACCCGTAACAACATTTGGATCTTGGCGTGCTTCCCTAGCTTCGAGTTGGAATACTCTACCGCGGGCCTGATTCAACGTTGGGCAGTTCTTCTTAAAATGCCCGATTTCCCCGCAGTTATAGCATCCGAGTTTCTGCCCGTTTCCATCCCCGTTTCCAGCTGGGGTGTTGTTCTGGTTGGCATTGCCAGCCTGGTTTGCATTGTAGCCTCGGTTTCTGTTTCCTCCAAAATTTCCTGGTAGGCGGTTTCCATTTCCACCACGGTTATCATTCCTATTTCCATATCCTCCCTGGCCTCCGCGGCCTGCACTAGCCCAACATGATTCCTTTGTGTGGCCCGGTTTTCCACAAGATTCACAAACTCTCATGTTACAATGGCCAGTATGGTGGCGTTGGCAGTTGTTGCATCTGGGCTGGGTGCCCTGGTACCCTTTTCCTCTCTTGGTACTGCCAGCTGATTTTCCTTTCTTTACTGCCATACTGACGCCTTGTTTGAAGTTTGAAAACTTCCTTTTGTTATCTCCTGAGGACTCAACGTGAGTCTCTGTCTTCTTCGCCTTGACTTCATCAAACTTGTTTAGACGAATCGCCTCCTCGGTGAGAGCCACGCTCAAATCGATGGCTTCAGTGATAGTCGCTGGTTTGGAGGAGGTTACCATGCTTATTATTTGGGGAGCCAAACCCCAAATGAAGCGCTCGATTCGCTTGTATTCTGGCGTGACCATATAAGGAACCACTTGAGATAAGTCGTGAAACCTCTGGACGTATTCTGCAATCTTTGGTCCATCCATCTTTAGGTGCCAAAATTCAGTCTCCAACCTTTGAATTTTTGCGCGTGAACAGTACTTTTTGCGCATTAGTTCTTTCAACTCGGCCCAAGTCAGGGCGTAGGCGGCAGCTTCGCCTAGTGTTTGGACTTGTAAGTTCCACCAAGATAGGGCTCCATCTAGAAACAGCCCTGAAATGTATGTGACTTGCTGATCCTCTGCACACTTGCTCATGCGTAAAACAGAATCGGTTTTCTCAGCCCAGCGGGTAAAGGCAACTGCACCTCCTATGCCATCGAAGTTAACTGGTTTGCAGTCTAAGAACTGCTTGTAGGTGCATCCTGCACGTATGTTAAAACATGTGTTTGGCATTAGCATCATCGCTAAAATCTCCAACTAGTTCATGGTAGGTCCGAATGGCGTGGTATTACCGTGAGGTGGATTGTTATTGCCTTGGTTAACACTTCCGCTTGCTCCTGGCTGAGATGCTACGTACTGTGCTATGGCAGCAGCAATAATCTGCTGGAGTTCTGCCTCGTTAGTGGGCATGTTTGGTTCGCGTCTTGGCGGCATCTTCTAAAAGATGGTTTAAGTTGGTTAGGCCATAGTAAGGCTCCGTTGTTATAATACGTAAATCAGTTCGTAATATAGTGTACGTATATAACGGTAGTAATAGTATAATCACATAACATCTCATGTCATCACACATCACAATTATCAATCACACAACATCCCATGTCATAAAATATAAACAAGTAATCAAGCGAATCCAAATATGGTGAGAAAACTGCGATTGCCATATAAATGAGACCACATCGTAAGTGTGTACATACAATCATCAATCACTAGGGGCTACATCACCCCTGTCAAAAGCTACATCAGTATCAATACAACATCAAGTACATAACAAAAGTCAAGTCATAACGTAGTCTCCCCAAAATGCTGTGTAGTCAAAAAGCAATCGCCGCCTTCTCACCTCGCCTACCCAAGTGGCACCGATGAGCTCTAAGCAGATGGTGGTGGAGGAGGGGGAAAACGGGTATAAAACAAACGGCGCAACTGTAACCAGTCCGCCTCCATCGCCTGCTGTGTGCGAATAATGGAAGCAATCTGCTGCTCCAAGGTAGTAAGACGAGCAGCATAGTCAGGGGGTAAAGGTCGTGATGGCTGCAACGGAGAGGGTACCCGGCCATGGCACTGACATGGCTGCAGATGGGCTCTCTCCAACTCCTGTAGTCGCTGCTCATGCGACTCATGCTGGTATACAAATGACATCAATACATCCTCAATGGTATGTCCCACGTAGGACCTGTGGTATGGATCAGTGGGTGGCATGGGGGAAAACGGTGACCACAGCAGTGGCTCACGTGTAGGGTCAAAGGGTGCCACCCCAAAAGGAGCTGTAGTGGGTGGAACAAAAGGAATCTGAGGCATGAAAGGAATGGGCATCGGTACATGCCCTGATGGGTGTGCTGAAGAACCCTCTCCAGGCCCTGCTGGAGGTATAAACATAGGAACCTGAAACGAAAAGTCAATATGTGGTGCAACAGGAATCTGTGGAGGAAATGGTGGAACATCCTCATCAGCCGGTATCCAACCGTGCTGTGCGGACTCATCCGGTGGATCCATATGTGCCGCGAACAGTGCATGTCCGGGCTCTAGGGGAACGGGATCAAATAAGGGAGCAACAACAGGGTGAACGGGTGCCAAGTGCTCGAAAGGGGGGTCAACTGGTACAGCAACAATGGGTAAAGGACCAATGGGATCAACAGGAACATCTATGTGGTGATCATCAGCAATGGGCTCAAAAGGTACATCAGCATGCACAGGGTCATGCTCTGGTAAAGGGTCAAGGGCAGCTGCCTGCTCAGGAGCAATGGCAGGCTCAAAGTCATCAAACGCCATGTCAAAATCAAAATCGGGATCAATCGGATCAAAAGGGTCAATAGGATCTGCTGGATCCTCCATCAACTCGTCCATCGGGACAAACTCTAAATCACGGTCAGGATCAAATCCTGGTGGAAACACAGGATCTGAATCCCCCTCGTCGTCATGGTCAAAAACAAGTCCAGGTATGGGAGCAACAGAAAAAAGCCTGGTCAGAATCGGACCCATGGGAGAAGTGCTGCGCACTATGAGCAGGTGTGGGTACAGAAGCCACAGACTCAAAGGAGTCCGGGACTGGGGAATGTGCAGGTGACTCCGCAGCCGGAGCATCTGCGATCAGTAAGGGAGCAACAGCGGGTAGGGCCTCGCCCTGAGCATCCTCCAAAGGCTCCTCCTCAAACATATCGACGTCGTCCTCCTCGTCGTCGATGGGTAAAACAGGGTATGATGCAAGGGGTACTGGAGCAGGGATCACAACGAGTGGTAGATCCCCGGCTGGAAGATCAACTGGGAGCTCATCAACGCCGTCGGGTAAGGCGAATGGCTGAAAGTCATCATCATCCGTGCTGGTGAAGTCTGACATATAAACCTCGTGCTCCGATGACTCAATGTCGTCTGAAACGATAGGCCTCGGGCCTGTGGTGCCTGAACCACCAGTGTCTGCAGAATCCATGTGTCTGTAACATATACACAAATATGCACAAGTAGTCAATCATAAATCAAGTAATCACATAAGTCATCAAGTAAGGCATCACATAATCCTCCTAGTCTTACTAGCCAATTTCATCCAGTCTACAAGACTGCTCTATCCTTCACTTAAACCAAACCTTCACTTAAACCAAACCTTGATCCTCCAGATCGATCCTCAGCCCTCCAAGCTGAGCCTTTTCTTCCTAGCCTTGCTAGCCCACTACCTCGGTCACCTAGACCGAGCCTCGATCCTCCAGATCGATCCTATAACAAACCAACGTGCTTAACTACCTTGATCACCTCGGTCCTCCAGACCGATCCTCAGCCCTCCAAGCTGAGCCTATAAATAAAATGTGCTCAACATTTGTTTGTAAAAAGTTGTGGATCTGGACTTAAGTGGTATGCAGAAAAAAATGTTTTCGTGAGAGCCCTAGTGATCATAGTCTAGACTCGAGACAGAATCCTAGTTCGCTATGATCAGAGCTCTGATACCAAGCTGTCACACCCTGGCTTTGCGGAAGCGTGGTTAATTTTGGTGTGACTTCTTAATACCATAGCTTAATCATAACAAAGCTATATGAATTAAAAACCATGCAAGTCATCCATTAAGTTTTGAAAATCAAACACATTACCATTGTTTTAACATACAACCATAACCTTGTTCAGTAGACATTACAACTTATAACATAACATAAACGTGGGTTAAGGACTGTGTCTTGTCCAGGAAAGAGACACATCCCCTAAACCCTGATGACTCCATGACAAGTGCAGCGGAAAACGTTCCATACCGTGCCAGATCCGTTTTAATTTCCTGAAATACATGTGAGTTGAAAAATCAACAATAATGTTGAGCGAGTTCATGTGTAAGTGAGTATGTAAAACACTTGTGAGTATAAAAATAGTTGTGGTATGTAGCAGTGTAAGAGGACTTGTGATCACCAATGGTTTGCAAGGCCACTGACATATGTGAAGTGCAAATAGGGAGACTCAAACCTAGCAGATTTCGCCACGGCAAAGTATGTGGACAAAGTCACCCCACGGTCCGTTTCTAGTTTGGCCGGGGGCTGGGCTCGCTACACCCAGATAGATCTACCGCTCCTGTCCCTCGGTCCCTCCATGAGGACTAATGGCCCCATGTTGTTCCTATCCACTCACATGATCGTATAACACCTCCTTACGTTAAACATACCGTTGTAAAGTACTCGTAAATCATAGTAACATGTATTTCACCCCCGCAGTTAAGTAAACTGAAAACAGTTAGAGAAAAGGGGGACATGAACTCACAGTGAATGCGCGTCTCTACCAAGTGTCTCCAATACAGTAAGCTGTGCAACGACCTACAAGTGCTAATTCTATTAGACGGACGGCCGTGCCTTAGCTTTACAGTTTATGTCTTTGGGAAATAGTTAGACAACTATTTCGTGTTTATGTTCCGTATACACTTGGTAGTTATGCTTCTTCCCAAGGATGGGGGATACAATACATGTGCGTAAGTTACGTTTTATCAATCTTGTGGTAATGTAATTACCGGTGTAACTTATATGTTTGTGGAAGCGTTCGTAAAGTTTTGGAATCATTAACGCTTGTAAATATTATTTTCACTCTAAAATAATATTTATGTATGTTCACAAAATAATCATAAACAGTGTTGTGACAAATATATTTATCACGTTAATCTTTGTGAAAACCCCACCTCCGAATATTTAGTAAAATATAGTGTCGGCGAAATTTATGTTTTGAAAATATGTCTAAAAATAGTTCTAACACTTGTTGTGTAAATAATTCTAAGTGTTAGGTTTTTAGAAAATTTCGCCAGAGTTTCCTATGTAATTGGAGGTGGCCACGCTTTCAAGCGTATCATTTTCTTTTAACAAATCAATTCAACAACTTCTTTATTCAATCAACAATTTCCGACACATCAAACTAGTCGACAAGTATGTAAATCGCATAATCGCATGAACTTGTAGTTTTTCCGAATCTATAGTGTAAATCCCCTTTATATATGTAGATCATTATATAAAGTAACTTTAATCTTGTAAAAACCTCGTGTTTAGAGAAATCCGTCTTTACAACTTCTAGTCATTTTTCCCAAAAATAGTTATTTGTCGGATCTTTTCATTTCACAAGTGTTCACACACTTGTGGTTTATAAAACCATGTTTATTAGTACAAGATTTATTCTTTAGAATACACGATTCTTTTAAAGTGTGGTCCTTCAAAGATACCACTTGCAGATACGTAGATCCGCTAGTTTTAAACACCACTGTACCGGTTAAATCACTTTTACACAAGTAAAATATTTTTACACAAGTTCATGTATCTTGTGTGGTAGAGTTTCGCCTTTTAACCCTTGCGGTAACCAAAAACGAGCTTATGTGAAGATACATGATCTTACAAAGTCGGGTTAAACGGAGATCCGAGCTACCACATCATAGATCGGGTCTAGATAAACACAAATTCCAAATACTACATCTTTTACACAAGTTACTAGCTATTAACCACCACTTTTATAGTTTTTACTAGACTTTTGATCATCACCTTTCATTTTAACGAGATTCAACCGTCATAATTTCTTTTAACCACTTTAGATGAGTGTAAAAACAAGTTTTAAATGATATACCTCTAGCTCAAGGCTAGGGAAGATTCTTGACGGAAAGTGGGTGGATAAAAGCTAACGGGAGTGGTCCTTCGCGTTCCGAGTGCACCAAAGCTCCTTATACGTGACCCGTGAAGCTTGAATGATCTTGGAATGATGAGATCAAGAGCCGAAAATGTGGTGGTGTAGTGGAGGGGGTTCGGCCGAGAGGTAGAGAAGAGAAGAGAGTGTGAGTGAGTTGGTGATGATTTGTGGATAAACTCTCATGTGTTAGTGTGTATTATTTATAAACAAATTAGGTGTTATTAACCTTTGGATAATATGTCTCATGGATATTAGGCAAAGCAAGATTTAGCTAATCACTAATGTACTAGTGTGTCCCCCTTAGTTAGGGGACGGTTATGATGGGGGGTGGGGGTTGGTTCAATTTAAACTAGTAATTAGGATTATTAGTCATGTTAACTAGGTTAGATAAGTAGTTAACTCCGTTGGTAATATATAGCGTGTTATGACGGGTGTTAGGGTAATCAGAGACCCTAACTGGCTCAGAAAAATATAAATAGTGAAAATAGTAATATTTTCATGTTCCGGGTAAAGTCCGGGTGTCCAGTTGGATAGTAATCCGTTAAAGCGTTACAAAAACTTTAAAGTGTCGTTATTGTTACTTTTAGTGACACAATTTGTTTTCCCGATACTTTGGAAAGTGTCTAGTGTTATTTTCTCATGTTCTGGCACTTTACTAGTCAGCTAGAAGCTGGATTAATTATTAAAGTGCTGTGTTTGGTACTTAAAGTACGTTTTTGGCACATCCGAATCAGTGTATCTTATTCCTAGAGACGCGGTAACACAACCCTTATATCCCTACACTCACTACCAGTGTAGCCAAAATATATGAGGCTCTTAACAGGCCTTAGAGGCAGTGTCTGCCTGGTGCTGGTCATATCAGCATGTTCGCCGTGTATCCGTTTAGTGCTACTGTGCTTTTTGTGCATCAGGTTTGTCACTAGGGTTCAGTATGTAATTAATGTAGTGACAGCAAATAAAGTATGATGCAAGTAAGTGCATGTATCAGTATGCAGGTAGCAGTTTATCAGCTAGTTCAAACAAGCACAGTAATCAAGTAGTAATTAATCATTAATTAAGTTGTACGGATACCTGGTTTAGTGCGGGTTGTCACAGATGATGAGGATTATCCTCCAATCTCTGAATATTGTTTTTCTGTTGATAACTATGAACTAATCCTTGCGATGCAAAATCTATGTGATAAAGCCAGATGGCCCAGAAAAAATGACAGACCAGCTGCAACCAAAGATAAATCAAAGTGGTGTGCATACCATGAAGATTTTGGGCATCTCACAGAAGAATGCATTGCACTAAGAAAGGAAATTGGATACTTGTTGAGCAAGGGGCATCTAAAAGAATTGTTGGGTAGAAAAAAGTCAAAGACTCA
Organism: Helianthus tuberosus; assembly: GCA_030545235.1. Lineage (NCBI taxonomy): Eukaryota > Viridiplantae > Streptophyta > Magnoliopsida > Asterales > Asteraceae > Helianthus > Helianthus tuberosus. The sequence goes on along the minus strand of CM060368.1, from coordinate 62,426,288 downwards.
GGATCCTGAAAGGATCCCTAAGAAAGCTCCGGCCCCTCCAGCAGATGCACAAGTAATAAACTTTATTTCTGGAGGATCAGACATTTGTGGCACATCCTTCTCAGCAGCTAAAAGGCATGCAAAGGAAACTAAAATGGATAATGGAGAAAGACTCGTTCGAACATCAAGTGTCTCCGAAGGAAAAGTCATAACCTTTGATGAGGATGATCGTATTGATATCCAGGATCCTCATCACGATGGCTTAGTTATTACTCTTTTCATTTCTAACCATTTTGTCCGCAGGATCCTTATAGACGGAGGAAGCTCAGTAAACATTATCCAGCTTGATGTTCTAAAGAAGATGGGTATCCCTGAATCAGATATCATACCAAGATCCTCCGTGCTCGTGGGATTTAGTGGCGAAACTAAGAATACCCTGGGGGACATTAAGCTCCCAATATACATCGAAGGCCTACATTCTTATCAAAAATTTTGTGTTATTGACTGTTTATCTTGTTGTAATGTTATCCTTGGCAGGCCTTGGATACACGATATGAAGGCAGTCCCATCTACTTACCATCAATATGTGAAGCTCCCTAGTCCTTGGGGAATAGTCAAGATTGATAGTGATCAGCAGGAGGCTAAGAATTGCTATACTTCATCGATGAAACCAGCCTCGAAGTCAAGGGAACAATAGCAATCAAAGTATCCTCCAAGGGATGTCTTGGAGGCAAGAGAGCAGGATGTGGTAGAAATCCTCATGGATCCTTATAATCCTGAATCCAAAATCTATATCGGATCAGGGATCCTTGGCAAAATGAAAGAAGACCTCGTATCCTTCCTCAAAAGGAGAAAGACTACCTTTGCATGGAAACACGAAGACATGACAGGTATATCTAAAGATGTAATCACTCACAAACTTGGCATTGATAGGTCCTTCAAACCAATACATCAAAGGAGAAGAAAGTTTGCACCGGAAAGAAATGCCATTATCCAGGAAGAGGTAGAGAAATTGCTCCGGGCAGGTATGATTAGAGAGGTCAAGTATCCAAGATGGTTGGCCAATGTGGTTGTTGTTCAAAATAAAAATGGAAAGTGGAGGGTATGTGTCGATTTCACAGATTTAAATAAGGCATGTCCCAAGGATCCTTTCCCATTACCCCACATTGACTCCATGGTGGATGCAACTGCGGGTCATGAACTGTTAACTTTTATGGATGCTTCATCTGGATTTCAACAAATCCAAATGGAACCATCCGATCAAGAGGATACAGCCTTCATGACTCCAACTGGTATATACTGCTATATTGCTATGCCGTTCGGACTAAGAAATGAAGGTGCAACTTATCAAAGGCTAGTGAATATGATGTTCAAGGACCAGATTGGACAAACTATGGAGGTTTACATAGACGATATGGTGGTAAAATCAATAAAGGCTGAGGATCACCTAAGAGACTTGGTGGAAGCATTCAATATCCTTGATAAATATAATATGAAACTTAATCCTTCAAAATGTCACTTTGGTGTTAAAGCAGGAAAATTCTTAGGATACATGGTGACCAAGAGAGGCATTGAAGCCAGTCCAGAACAAATCAAAGCAATAGTGAACATCAAATCTCCGGCCAATGCTAAGGATGTCCAAAGGCTAACAGGCAGGATAGCAGCTTTGAACAGATTTATATCCAAATCCTCAGAGAAGTGCAAAGAATTCTATCATATCCTAAGGAAGAACAAGAAATTTGAGTGGACTGAGAAGCATGAAAATGCCTTAAGAGCTCTCAAAGATTACCTATCCTCAGCCCCGGCCTTGATGAAACCAGAAAAAGGCGATGTGCTATCCTTGTATCTTGCAGTATCCTCAAAAGCAGTAAGTGCGGTCCTTGTTAAGGATCATGAAGGTACACAACATCCTGTCTATTATGTAAGTAAAAGTTTACTTGATGCCGAATCCAGGTATTCACACCTTGAAAAGCTTATTCTTGCATTAATTATGGCATCTACTAAGTTGAGACATTATTTTGAAACTCATGTTATTGTTGTTAAAACTAATTTTCCAATTAAGAATGTCCTCAGGAAACCAGAGATGTCAGGAAGGATGGCTAAGTGGGCAGTGAAGCTTAGTGCCTATGATATAAGATATGAGCCTAGGACAGCCATCAAATCCCAAGCATTAGCTGACTTTGTGGCTGATTTCAGTAGTGATTTACAAAAAAGAAGCTGAGTTAGAAGTCCAGCAGCTAGAGGAGACCAAGGATCCTTGGATACTCTATACTGATGGATCCTCAAATGTCAAAGGCACAGGGCTTGAAATACTACTAAAATCGCCACAGGGGGACATAATACCCCACTCTATAGCTTGTAAGTTCCAAACCACTAACAATGAGGCTGAATATGAAGCCTTAATTGCTGGTTTGCAAATTGCTAAGCATATGGGGATCAGGTATCTTGAGGTACATGTAGATTTATTGTTAATTACAAACCACTTTAATGGATCCTATGCTGTTAAAGGTGAAAAGCTAACCAAATATTTAGAGATAGTCAAAGAATTGGCACTCTCCTTTGTTTCCTTTAGTTTGACACAGGTACCAAGGGAAGAAAATACAGAAGCTGATGCATTGGCTAACTTAGGATCATCTTTGAAGATCCCGGAGGATATCAAAATCCCTATTATCCATATCCTGACCCCGACTATCGAGGATCATGTGGCTATGGAGATAGGAAAGAATTCTGCAATTATCCCTAGTGAGGATACTCAATCCCATTCAGGATCAGGATCATGGATCTCACCAATCATGAGATACTTTCAACATGGAGAGATTCCTACAGGAGAAAACCCTAGGGCTTTCAAAATTAAGGTATCTCAATTCACAATTTTAAATAATATGTTGTATAGACGATCTCTTGCAGGACCATACTTAAGATGCATTGAGGATCCTAAAATCCAAGAAGTTTTAAAAGACTTCCATGAAGGAGATTGTGGAAACCGCACTGGGGGCAGGGCATTATTCTCAAGGATCCTGAGGACAGGATACTACTGGCCAACCATGAAGAGAGATGCTGTGGAGTATGCTAAGAGATGTGATCCTTGTCAGAGACACAGCAATATCCTTCATCAACCAGCTGAATTTTTGCATCCGATATCCTCCTCTTGGCTATTTATGAGATGGGGTATGGATATAGTTGGTAAGCTCCCTAAGGCACCTGGTGGAAAAGTATTCATGCTTGCTATGACTGATTACTTCTCCAAGTGGATAGAGGCTGAAGCTTTTGCCCAAGTCAGAGAAAAGGAAGTTATATCCTTCATTAAAAGAAATATTATAACTAGATTCGGTATTCCTTCTGAAATTATATGTGATAATGGTTCCCAATTTATTGGGGGCAGAACTACTAACTTTTGTGACAGCTGGGGGGATTAAGATGATAACATTAACACCAGTCCACCCACAAGCTAATGGTCAAGCAGAATCATCCAACAAGATCATCATCAACAATTTGAATAAGAAGCTTGGATCCAAGAAAGGGAAATAGGCAGAAGAATTACCTTATGTGCTTTGGGCTGATAGGACAACCCCTAAGAATGCTACTGGTCAAACGCCATTCTCTTTGGTATTTGGGGCAGAATCAGTGATCCCAACAGAAATGGTGGTTCCAACTGCTAGAACAAGTACCCGTGATCCTGAGGAAAATGATGAGAACTTGGCTCAAGACCTGGATACTATTGAAGAAATCAGGGATCTGGCTAGGATAAGGATGGCCAGTTATCAACAAAGAATGGCTGGTGCTTACAACAAAAATGTCAGGATCAGGAAGTTTCAAGTTGGAGATATGGTATTAAGGAAAGCGTTTCAGAATACCACCAATCCTGCTGATGGAAAATTGGCTCCAAAATGGGAAGGCCCTTATTTGATTGAAGCTGAAGCAGGAAAGGGGGCATATAGATTGCTAACCATGGAAGGTGATTTGCTACCAAGAGCTTGGAATGCTGTCCACTTGAAGAAATATTTCATGTGTGCAGGATCTTCATGGCACAGATGATCCTTACGTTAGGGGTATCCTTGAAGGATCCTTAAAGTATCGGTGATCCTTACTTTGGTAATATCCTAATCTTGAACTATTTCATTTCTTTATTTTCTCATATAAGGATAAGGATCATGTTTCCTTTATCCATCTCTCATGTGATTTTAAGTTTTGAAAGTTCAGGTATCCTTAGCAAAATATTGGTTATCTGAAGAAGCAATCCGTTCCTTGGGTTTAACCCCAGTTATTTGGGCTTGACCCCAGTTCCGCCTGTAGCGCATGATGATCCTGGTATAGTTCAAGGCAGTGGGACCAGTACTCGCTTTAGGGGCTGATAATTCAATTGTACTGGCTATACCTAGGATCCTACGTATAATGGTAGACGTACCATACATCCGTTCTTAAGGTTTCTAACGTTTTCACGTTAGCTAAGGTTTTGGCATTTTCATGTCACTAAGTTTAGATAGTCGCCAGTTAGGGCCATACTCCAGTTTACATACGATCCTTGGGCTTGTCCCCAGTTATCCTTGGGCTTGTCCCCAGTTATCCTTGGGCTTGTCCCCAGTTATCCTTGGGCTTGTCCCCAGTTGCTAACTCTTATCTCATATTGGCTTAGTCCCAAGTTATGCTCTATTTTCAGGTCCTTGAAGATAAGCAACTAGGGATCCTTGATCCTTACTTCTCTTTAAGGTTTATCTTATAGTTATCCTGATTATGGTTAGGATCCTAACTTGGATCCTCAGGTATGATCCTTAACTATTTTTAATTCTATTCATTGTTTATTTGAATAACCCTTAAAATTTGACAACTAAACTTGTGATCCTTAAAATATATTACTTTTTGGGATTCTTTAACTATAGGATATTTGATCATGGATCATATCCTAAATATTTTCAATCTGACTTATTCAAAATTGCTTATTCAATAAGTGTACATCAAAACAATTGAGAATTAAAGAGACAAAAAGGATAACAATACAAGATAAGCGACAAAAGATTAAGGTTTTATTTATTAACAAAAGATTAACCCTTAAAAGGTTGTCAAAATTACCTACCCCGAGCATCTACCAGCAATACGTGGCCCGTTCGCTGGGGTAGGTAAAGGGTGTCCATGATAATAGGTTCAAAGTAGTGCAGGAATATAAAGGCGGCAGGATCACCATGGCTTCATCCCCCAAACAGAGGATCCCTCCACCATTTGCGATCCTACCTATTGTCCAAAGGATCATACATGATCCTTAATCCTAAAAACTATTGTTCAGTACAAACCATCAAATTGTTCAACAAAACAACCATCAAACTAAAAAATTGGGCTCAGGCTATGTCTAGAAATTTCCATCATCGCCCAATCATGCAGCCTAAACCTTCGCTGCATCACCACCTCCGACTCCACTTGCATCACCACCTTCACCCTTGCCTCCAGCCTCGATCGCCAAAACCTCCTCAGCCTCATCATCATCTTCAAGATCAGCCAACCTTGCTTCCCAGCCCTCAACATCCCAGCTGCTTCTGTCGAAGTTAGGATCTTGAGCTTCCTGGGCCATCTTTAGTTTTGTCTGATACATTGCTATGGCGGCAGAGACCTTGGCGTCTTCGGTGATCTCATGCTTCTCGTAGTCAGCATTAACCAGCACCTTGGCCGTCTCCTGTTTGGCATCCTGGAGTTCCTTCTGAAGATCAGCAATCTTGAGGTCCTTTAGCAATGCAACCTGCTGGAGGTCGGCAATCTTCCTATCCTGATCCTCAACGTGGCCAACATAGTCCTCAATCTCAGCGAATTTCTGCAAAGGGGATAAAAGATAAGGTCAGGACCAAGTGATCCTCAAATCAGCAGGATATGTCAGCAGGATATACGAGCAGATACATTGATCCTTACATCATTGAAGTACTCGAGGAATTGGTGGCGGATCAGAGGCAGACCCTACAGATCCTCAGCCTCGGAGGCCTTTCTCTTCTTGATTCCCTTTCCTTTGGGGGGTGCCTTGGGGACTGAAGCTGTCGGGCTGGTAGGAGCCTTTCTTTTGGAGGATCTGACGGTGGTGAGATCGGTGACATTGAACTTTGAAGCAGACTTGGTGGATTTTCCAGCACCTACACAACCAAAACAAGATAAGTATCTTTACTTCACTTATATTTCACTATTTATTTAAATTTTTAAACAAAGATACTTACTTGACATCGTGACAGAGCCTGAGGATACCTCCTGAGAATCCTGGGTGGTTGTCTTGAAAGTTCTTGTTTCAGGATCAAGTCTCTTGAAAGTGGCGAGTCTCTCTTTGGCAGCAGGAGACAGTCTGAGGTGTGAAATGGTGATAGCTGCATAAAAAGAAAGCAAAAGTATATAAGTGATCCTTATATCAAAAGAAAGTTCTTTGGTGATCCTTCTCAGGATCCTCCATCCTACCATGGGTAGCCCATTTCCTGGGTAGATCCTTCCCGTCAGAGATAGAATCTCTCTTGACGAAAAAGAAACGCCGCTTCCAGTTAGCATCATTCTTGGTAGCTTTGAAGATTGGGTGTTCCTCACCAGGTTTACGTTTGAACAAATAACGATGAGAACCAAAGGTAGTAAGATCATACAGCTCTCCCAGCTCTGACATTCCTAGGTCTATCCCTTCCTGCTCGATGATCCTTTCAAGGGTATACAAAACCCTCCATATCATCGGCATGGCTTGGATATAAGAGATGCCGGTTAGGGAAACGAAAGATTGGGTGAAGGCTGGAAAAGGATATGTATAGCCTATGGTGAACGGAGTGACAGGAAAAGCAACCCAGTTGTTGGAAATATGATCACTCAGGGCATTGGGATCAAAATATTTAAACACGGTGTTCGCCGGGAAACAGTGGCGGATCCTATCAATCTGCGGATCGGTGAAACAACAGCATTCTTTTATGGAATCTTCGATGATCCCGTGGCTCTTCAGTGGGCTGTTTTTCGGGTGATCCTTAGCTGGGGAGTTCCGGAGTAACATTTTTGACAGAATGATGGAAAGAGACGGAAAACAGAGCAAAAGAAGGAAGAAGATGAAGAGAGAATACCTGTTTATCTTCGGATGCAGTTATAAAGGGAGTATCTCTGAAATTTAAATGCAGACGATCCTATCTATATCTCCTATTTATAATCATGATTGTGCAGGGTTGTCACTTCTGTGATGTCATAGTTGCAACGGATAGTGCTACATCAACGACTATATTTACGATAGTTAGTTGCGGATAAGATCAAGAAAATATAATTCGTTCATTTTACATATAACTCCTTATATTTTGGGGGCAATTGTTAGGGGAGGATTTTCTAACAATTAGTGATCCTTACTTGTTATCCTAATTAATGATCCTTACTTCTGTGACAGATAGTGATACTTAGAAGAGCTTCAGGGCCAGGATCATGGATCACTTTAAGGATCCTTATACTAATGATTGTTTGTTTGTGTTTCGTATTATTTTGCAGGAGTAACAAGCTTGACTTGGTCTTGGCAACGTTACTATGGAATATTCCACGGGTATTTCGCACACGTTTGACTGGAAATGGACGTTGTGGAGAACGTGGGAGCATGGCACAAAAGTCGGATAGTTTGTTAGCGTAGTTAACTTCTATTTTTAAAAGGGGTGATGAGCTAGTATTTAGAACACTTAGCCATTTTTCAGCTACACACACTCTCGTACAATTGCACTCTTGAAGCTTTCGGCAAACACTTAACAGTTTTCGCTCACTTTTACACATTTCACCATAGTGATCCTTGTACCTAGCTCGTTGCTATCCGAAGTTGTAAACATTTATTGATTTATTTGAGCTTGGTGATCGGTAGTTTCCATCACCCGGGGTTTTTTGTGCCGGAGATCAACTCTTGATCAAGGGCTTTTTCCCCGTATAAACCTTGTGTCACTTATTATTTATTTTTCATAGTGATCCTTATTGCTACAAAGCATGGTTGCAAAAGTCGCTAGGCGCTCCCTAGTCGGTCGACCGGGGAGTTGAGAGTACTCGGCCTCGGCGGAGAGTACACGGGGAGTACTCGGACATGCTAAATTATAAAGAAATTAGTTTTCGAAAATTAAATATATGTCAAATAACATAAGTTTACTAATATTTATAAGAAAATATGTGAAATTGATATTCATTCTTTAATATGATAGGCATAGAAATTATGTTTTATTTTATTTTAAGTCAAACTCGGCCTAAGTTGACCTACTAGATCCGATTTTGGCCGATGTTGACCGCATTTGATCGATTCCGAGTAATTAGTCGGAGTTGAAGAAAGTCGCCTCGGCAACCTACCTTGTAGCGACTACTCGGGGAGTACTCGGCCTTGGAGACCTTATTTTACAACCATGCTACAAAGTAATTCAAGCATCATACCCCATAGCAGAGAGTTTGGTTGCATTATCCTCATCAGATTTTTTGACCAAAACAATAACATCAACACCAGTCCATCCACAAGCTAATGGTCAAGCAGAATCATCCAACAAGATCATCATCAACAACTTGAAGAAAAAGCTTGGATCCAAGAAAGGGAAATGGGCAGAAGAGCTACCTTATGTGTTATGGGCTGATAGAACAACTCCCAAGAATGCCACTGGTCAGACTCCATTCTCCTTAGTGTTTGGAGTAGAATCAGTGATCCCTACAGAGATGGTGGTTCCTACTGCTAGAACAAGCATCGGTGATCCTGAAGGAAATGCTGAAAACTTGGTTCAAGACTTGGATACTGTTTTGGTTAAAAATCAGGCAATGATAATGCAACCAAACTTTCCGTTGTGAGGTATGATGCTTGAATCAATGAACAACACTAAGGATCACTCAGAAATGAAATGAATAAGTGACACAAAGATTTATACGAGGAAAAAGCCCTTGATCAATGAATGATCTCCGGCATAAAAAACCTCGGGTGATGGAAACTACCGATCACCAACTCAAATTAAACAAGAAATGTATTACAACTTCGGATGATAGCGAGCTAATTACAAGGATCACTATAGTGTAATGTGCAAAAAAGTATGTAATCGCCAAATGAATTGTTAAGAGCTGGTGAGAGCAGTTGCGAGTGTGTGTGTTAAGCTAAAAATAGCCAAGTGTTTTCTATTTAGCTCGCTACCCCTTTTAAAAATGGAAAATATCTAAGCTAACAAACATTCCGCAAATGGTGCAAGTCCTCCACGACCTCCACAACGTCCATTTCAGCCATGCACGTGCGGAATAAAAATGGAATATGCTCCAGGAATGTCGCCAAGACCAAGTCCAAGCTCGTACTCCTGCAAAACAACACCATATTCAAAGTAGAAAATCGTTAGTATAAGGATCCTTATGATGATCCATGATCCTGATCCTGCAACACTTCTGAGGATCACCAATTCAAACAGAAGTGAGGATCACTAAACCCAACAGTAATTGAGGATCACTGATCATTGGAAAATCCTCCCCTAACAATTGCCCCCAAATATAAGGAGTAAATTGTAAATAACGAGTTATATTTTCTGTTCTTATCCGTAACAAATCAACGGATAACTAGCCGTTCTAGTCGGACTAGCCGTTACCATCCTGACGTCACTGAAGTGACTACCCTGCAAGATCATTATTATAAATTGAAGTTAGGGATAGGGATCAATTTGCATTTAAAATCAAGAGAGACTCCCTTTAAATCTACATTCGAAGATCAAGCAGGTATCTCTTTTCCTCTTCTCCCTTTACGTTTTCTTTCTCCGTTCATCTTCTTTTCTACCATCACGAGCAAGATGATGCTAAGATCCTCTCCAGCTAAGGATCACACAAAAGACAGTCCTCTTAAGAGCCAGGGGATCATCAAAGACTCGGCGAAAGAAAGATGCTGCTTTAACGATCCACAGATAGATAGGATCCGACACTGCTTTTCGGCAAACATCGATTTCAAACCATTTGATCCCACCGTTCTCAGTGATTATATTTCTGAAACCTGGGTAGCCTTTCCAGTCACACCATTCATAATAGGATACTCGTATCCTTTCCCTGAATTCACCCAGTCTTTCTTCTCTCTCACCGGCATCTCCTACATTCAAGCGATGCCAATGATCTGGAGGGTCCTATATACCCTTGAAAGGATCATTGAGCAAGAAGGAATTGATATGGGAATGTCGGAGTTTGCGGAGATGTATGACCTCGTTAGCCATGGATCCCACCGATATCTACTAAAACATAAACCTGGTGAAGAACACCCCATCTTCAAAGCAACTAAGAATGACACCAACTGGAAGCGGCGATTCTTCTTTGTCAGAAGGGATTCCATCCCTGATGGAAAGGATCTGCCAAGGAAGTGGACCACCCATGGTAGGATAGAGGATCTTTAGAAGGATCACCGAATAAGCTTGTTTCTGTTTAAGGATTACTAACATCCTTTTGTCTCTATTTTGCAGCTATCACTGTCGCACACCTCATCACAACACCTGCAACACAGGAAAGGCTTGCCGCTTTTCGGAGACTAGATCCTGCAAAAAGATCATTTAAAACAAACACCCAGGATTCTCAAGAAGTATCCTCAGGTTCTGTCACTATGTCGAGTAAGTATCCTGTTTTTTGCATAATTAAATGTTTAAATAAATAGTTAAATAGAAATAGGATAAGGATACCTATCTGTTTTGGGTGTGTAGGCGCTGGAAAACCTTCAAGATCTGCCTCCAAATTCAGTGTCACTGATCTTGACACTGTCCGATCCTCAAAGAAAAAGTCTGCTGCTAGCCCCTCCATCATAGTCCCCAAAGCAACTACTTCAAAGGGAAGAGGAGGAAAGAAAAGGAAGACCTCTGAAGCTGACAACCTAGAAGGCTTGCCTCTGATCCGTCATCAGTTCCTCGAGTACTTTGTTGATGTAAGGATCACTGACTTAACTTGATTATCCTGCCCATTTGAGGATCACGTGATCCTGAACTTTACATTATCTTCTCTGCAGAAATTTGCTGAAATCGAGGACTATGTTGGGAACGTCGAAGAGCTTGAGGAGAAATACTCTGATCTCCAAAAAGTGGCAGTGCTCAAGGATCACAAGATTGCTTCCCTCGAAAAGGACCTCAATGATGCCAAAACTCAGGCAGTTGCAGCTCAGATTAATGCTGACTATGAGAAGCACGAGATCACGGAGGATGCTAAAGTCTCCGCTGCCATTGCCATGTACAAGGCCAAGTTGTAGATGGCCCAAGAAGCTCAGGATCCTACTTTTGACAGGAGCAACTGGGACATGGAGGGCTGGAAGGCTAGGCTGGCTGAGTTGGAGGATGAAGAAGAGGCTGATGAGGTTTTGGCAATCGAGGCTGGTGGCAGTGGCAAGGATCAGGTGAAGGATGCTGGAGCTGGAGGAGATGGTGATGCAGCCAAGGTGTAAGCTGCATGGATGGGCGATGAAGGACATTTCTAGACGTAGCCGGAGCCCATTTTTTAAATTTGATAGTTTATTTTGGTTATGGTGTTTTTGTTGAACAATGATGGGTTGTATTTGAACAATAGTAATTAGGGCTAAGGATCATGAATCCTTGAACAATAGGCAGGATAATGGGTGGTGGATGGATCCTCTGTTTGGGGGATGAAGCCACTTGTTATCCTTCCGTCTTTTATTTCCTACACTTGTTAGACCTATGAACAATGGACACCCTTTGCCAACCCATGTGGACGGGCCACGTTTTGCTGGTAGAAACGTGGGTTGGCAATTTTGACAACCTTAAAGGCTTTTAATGTTTTGTGAATAAAATAACTTTAAATTTTTGGCTATCTCCCGTGTTGCTATCCTTGTTAGTACTTTTCTTTTCAATTGTTGTGATATTCATTTTGTCTAAACTTACCAAGTAAAGAAAAAATTTAATAAGTATTCTCAAAAAGTTTAGGATATGATCAGGGATCACTTATCTGTTGGTGCACTTGTGTCTGTACTTTGTCTGTATTTCGTCATGATACAAAACGATGTCTTTAATGTAAGGTTGATGTAAGTTTGACCAAGTCAACCATCCTCCTGGTTTGACTTGACCAAACAGTTAGAAAAATGTTGTAAGCTGGTTGTGTCGAAGGATGTGTCATCGAAGGATTGTTTTATATCCTTCGATGAGCTCGAAAGATGAACATTCGAAAGATGAGCTCGAAACATAAACCTTCGATGGATGAACTCGAAGGATATCTCGAAGGATATCATCCTTCGAGGTATTTGTGAATCTTTCGATGGCTGTCTGGTCGACAGATGATCTTTCGATCAATCTGTCTGATCCTTCGACCAGACCTGCTGTGTCGGGTATAAATACCCATGTGTTGTGTTCACTTCAGTAGTTAGACAAGAGAGACACAAGAGAAAGGAGAGCACACACACGAGAGAACTTTGAGAGTTTGCAGAATACATCTGTGAACATTGGACTTGTAACCGAACCTTTCATACGCATTAATACAAGTGGTGTTAATCGTTGAATGTTGTGTGTTGTGTTTTTGCTTGTTCTCGTACAAAGTCTCGGTTGCATGCTAGCTTGGATTCCGCACTCGCTAGTGTGTTTGATATAACAAGGATAAGGTTTGATCTCATCCTCGAGAGGGACCTACAAGTGGTATCAGAGCTTTGGCTCTTCTCCTTGTTAAAACCGAGGTGTTCTTGCTGTTTTTCGGGTTTTGAAAAGTTATATTTTTCTGAAAAACATTGTTAATCGGGTTTAAATCTTGTTGTTTTGCTGGAAGTTCTTATAAAAATCACTTTTTCTTTCATGTTCACATTTTAGAAGTTGATTTTTAGTGAAGTTTCAAGCAAAACCGGGTTTCGGAAGTTTGTAGTTTTACCGGAATACCCATTGTGTTCATAATATCTTCAAGTGTTCTTCAAAGTTTACATCTTTTGATCTTGTTTAGTTATTTTCGAAAGTTGTTGGTGTATTGGAAAGGGTGAACTGTTTAAAATAATCATACAAAATCTGTTTTTGCAGAAAATGATGGTCTGAACCATACTTTCTGCCGATAGATTTACCAACCCATCACCTTTTTCACCAACCTGTCACCTGTTTGTCTGCTGTGTCAGTACTCATCGAAAGATATCCTTCGAAGTCGAAAGATCAGCTTTCGATCAAGGAGGTTCGACAGATACCCATCCTTCGAACATCTTTCGAAGTCAGTGAGTTATCTTTCGAGCCAAGGAATCGTGTCGAAGGATATATTGTTCGAGCTACTGTTACATTTCGAAAGATAAGGATCCTTCGTCTTGGTGAATCTTTCGAAGTCAATTGTTCGAAATTCAACAGTGATCTTTCGAACACTGTTGATCCTTCGAACAAGTGTCTATCTTTCGAACAGGTGTTATCTTTCGATCCTTGTCTGTTTAAGTTTAACAGGTTGTGCTTTTCAGGTCTTTCGATTCTTGATCCTTCGGCTGGTTGTTATCCTTCGAGATTTTAACATAGTTTGTGAAAATTAAATTTTTAAAAGGAGAAAACTTATTTTTCAAATTTTAAATCAATTTTCACTTAATATATTAATTTTCATAAAATGGGAACAAACGGTCAGTGGGATCCAACCGCGTGGACTCAACTAACTTCGACTCCACAATCATCAGCTATGCAATCTACGCAATCTACGTCAGATTTCGACAAAACTGCATGGATGCGAGCTATTGCCCCACCTCAAGCTGCAATGATAACTGCAAATCAATGGGCTTTGGTCACAAATCAAAGCAACAGCATTCAATCTATGATGCAGAACGACAGTGAAACTGGTACAAGCACAAAACCGCCAAAGTTAAATCACATCAATGATTGGGGATGGTGGAAAGAAAGGCTGAGAACTTATGTTCAGGGACAAGGTCAAGATCTATGGATGTGCTTCTTCACAGCTTTTGAAAATGAGTTGGAAGTTGCAGGATCTAATCCACAAACTTACAGCACTTTGTCTGAAGAAGATAAGAAGAAGTTTGAGTTAGAAAAGAAAGCATTCATGATTCTCACACAAGCTCTTCACAAAGACATTTACCACCAGTTTGTTTACTGCACGACTACTAAAAGCTTGTGGGATATGCTCACGTTACGTTGTGAAGGAAATGCTCAATCTAGAAAGATCAAGCAAGAATTACTGAAGAAAGAGTTTGAAGGATTCACGTGTTTGGAGAATGAGACTTTGGCAGAGTTATCTACAAGGTTCCATCACTTGTTGAGCGAGATGTTTGCTTTTAAAGTCACTGCCACTCCACAAGAATTGGTGAAGAGATTCGCTGATAGCTTACCAGCAAAGTGGAGTAGTTATCTTGAAATTCTCAAAGAAAATGGTGTTCTAGACACAATCACCGTTTATGAATTAATTCAAAGATTGGAGAATAAGGATGTAGAAGAAAAGCTTAAAGCAAAAAGAACACAAACTCCTCAAAATCCAGAAATGTACTTTGGGATTGCAGGAGGTATCAGTGGAGAAAAACCAGCTTCTGAACACGCGAAGCTTCAAACAGCTTTCATCTCAAGCACCGGACCTTCCACAACAGATCAGTTTGATCCTTCAGTATACACGATGATGTATTCAAGACCAGATGTGCAACCGAAAGTTCAGCAGCAACAACCGCAACAGCAAGGGTTTTATGGAAGCTCTTCAAACTTTCAAGCCACTTCCAATCCTAACACAGTCAGATTAGACACTTCCAACTTTTCCAAAGTCAGTGTCGAAGTAGCCAAGGAGCATATGGAGATGTTGAATACCTTGGTTAGTGCTTATAGTGGATTGATCGCAGGTCAGATTGGGAATATCAATCTAACCAATGAAGATTATCAGCAAGTGGATAAAGAAGAGTTTGAAATGATGGATATCAAATGGGCTCTTGCTAGTGCAATTCGAAGATCAAAGGAGTTTATGGAAAGGACGGGGATAACCAACTTGGAAAACAAGAAAGACACCAAGTATGGGTTCGACAAGCAAGCTGTCAAGTGCTTTAACTGTGGCGAACGGGGTCATTTCAAAAGGGAATGCACAAGACCAGCTCAGCATGGAAATCAAAATCCGTTCAGAAATCAAGGCAACCAGCAGAACCAGAACGGGAACAATGTTCGTACGTTGATACCTGTCAACAACCAAGGCCAAGCAGGGTCATCAAATGCCAACCGGGGGCTGGTGGTTCAAATAGATGAGGGTTGTGATTGGTCGCTTCAGCTTGGAGAAGGAGGAAATGGTGGAACAGCATGTTTTGCTGAAGTCGTAAAGGATTTAAAGCATGCCAGTGGTGGAGAATCTTCCACCAATGGTGCTGCATTTTCTGAAGATGAAGACAGTTCTGGTTATAGTGGAAGCTCAGATGAAGAATCCTCCACTTCAGGAAATGATCATGTGGATGAGACATCAAGTGCGTCAGTCGATGCAAATATTGATGAGCTTTTGGAAGAAGCTGCAGCAGGAACTGAAAGAAGATCTAATTTGATGGATCAAGCTGCTTACTCTTCGTCTTCTCTCCATTCAGCCTTTATGGCTAATGTCGACAGTTCATCAGGTCAGGTATGTGTCGATGAACCCACTGTAGTTAGTTGTGATAACTGTGATAGTTTGCGTGTTAAAAATGCTGATTTAGAGGCAAACATGTCTGAGTTGCAAGGCAAACATGATGCTTTACAAGATAGTTTGTTTGACTTGCAAGACAAACATGTTTCGATGAATGATAAGTGTTGCGATTTGCAAAACAAACACGAGGGTTTGCAAGAGAAATTTGAAATCACACACAAACACAATCAAGAATTGATTGTAGATCTTTCTAAAGCAACTGAAGCTAACTTGTTTTTAACCAGAAATGAAAAGGAATTTAAAGCAACAATTGCGTCATTAAAACATGATGTTTCAGAATTACAAAAGGCTGTTTTACGAAAACAACATGCTAACAATAATCTTATTGACACAATTGAAAAGCAAATGGTAGAATTGGCAACAGCTCGATGTGAATGTGAAACAATTAAGCAGAAACTAGAAAGCTATTCCAATTCCCGCTTTGTATTGGATCACATCATTGACGTTCAAGAGAGAAAGAAAAAGGGGGATAAACCATGTATTGGATTCAAATCATGTCCTCCCCCAATGAATCACAATTACTCCAAATTGCCTGATGACGAGGATATGCCCCGTTTTGAACCCACTGTGCCACTCGATCTAGATGACTTTGCAGCAGGCCTCGGGTTCACAACTGGTACATCATCCTCGGGTCAATCAGAATCTGAATCTGAGAATGAGACAGATTCATCGTGTGTTAAGGAACAGAGTCCTCCCATTGTTGAGGATGCTGATTCTTCAGATGATGAATCTGAAGAGATTGTGAAACAACAGTCTAACTCGGTTACAACAGATATTCCAATCGAAAATCACATCCTGTGTGATCCACCAGTGAAACCGAGTAAGACTGAAATGCCAAAAGAAATGGAGTC
This sequence comes from Helianthus tuberosus, assembly GCA_030545235.1. Taxonomy (NCBI): domain Eukaryota; kingdom Viridiplantae; phylum Streptophyta; class Magnoliopsida; order Asterales; family Asteraceae; genus Helianthus; species Helianthus tuberosus. The sequence continues at coordinate 62,409,930 of CM060368.1, read as the reverse complement.
GATTGTATCAAGTTTTGAAGGGAGTAACTTGTTGTACACGCTCAAAGGAGATAGCAAAATCTACTCTAACAAAGATTTTCCAATTAAAAATGTAAATCAAGATTTAATTGAGCAAATTTTTGAAGGATGCACTGATAAGTTTTTGGGGAACAAAAGTGGCAAAGTTACCGTCACTCAATGTGACCTAATTCCGTGTGTACAAATTAGAAAACAATACGGAAACCAAAAACTACAAGTTGAGCGAAAACAACAAGTCAATTCCGAAAAGGGTAAGGTAAAGGGAAAGAAGGCTCAGAACAAGAATGTTCAAGCACCTAAGGTTCAACAACAATGGGTGCAAAACAAAAGAGCTCCTGTTAAGAAAAGAGAACCGAAAGTGAACTTTGTTGGATCCACGGGTTCAGATAAACTTGAAACATTTCAGGATAAATCTAACATTGATTTTGTAAAACAAGTTAAAATTTTAAAACGAAATGATCAGAATAACTACACCCAACACACCAACGGAGGTGATTTAGGTCCAAGCACGTCTAGATCACAAAGTTCATTGTCTGGTTCTCCGTCTGATCATCAACATGTTTCTCCGAGGTTTGTAGAGCGGAGAATGTGTTTTGAGTGTGGCACAATTGGGCATATTGTAAGATACTGCCCATACCTGCAAAAGTTGAAGGCAAAAACAAGTGCTCCCCAAGAAACCAATTACCAAAAACGATCATTTTCCCCGAAACAAGACCCACGTGTCTTGAAAGAAAGGGAAAAGAAGTTAAAACAAAAGAATCAAAAGGTAATTGAAAAGGCCTTAAAATCAGAGGTCAAAGAAGAAAAACCTGTTCAAGCAAAACCTAAAACTGTAAAACCAGTAAATGCTAAAACAATTAATACAAATACTGGTAAAGGACAAACAGCTTGGAAACAAAAACAGGTAATTCAGTCAGGGGGAGCACCACAGATTCTTTTTCCTAATCATCAAGTGATTGAAATCACTTTTCTTGATGATCAAGGACGACCCAAGTCCACAAAGGCTTGGGTCCCTCTCTCCAACTAATTTTTGAGTGAGTGTGTAGGATATTCCAGGAGGAACTTTCGATAGTCGTAAGATTGTTGATAGTGGAGCATCCTTGCACAAAATAGGCAACAGAAGAAATTGCTGCCTTTGATGGAGAGAAAAGGTAAAGGGAAACAGAAATGTCTGTTGAAAGAGATTGAAAAGCTTCGACAAAATGAAAATCATTTCAAAATATGAATGTTCAAGGCTTTGATCGGGTCCCCGGGATAGATTCAAATCAAAATCCAACCAGGTGTGCGGATGCCTTGGCATGGGTTGAACAACCGCACACTACTTCTCAAAGAGGAAGACAAAGACCTTCGCTGGTACAATGTGGAAGACCAGCCGGACCCAGAGGTTTTTGATCTTGTTGCTGTGAAGAGACTTCTCAGTAGCTACAAAGAATCGACTTTGAAATCCACACCGGGTGGATATTCAGTTTGGGAGAGCACTCAGATTTCTTGCAATGCACGATGCAGTGCAGGATACGGTTTTACATTTCTAATCTCTCCTTTACTTGTCGATATTTAAGCTGCTTTGTGAATTATTATCTCGTTCAGCACTCTTTGGCCAGACAATGTTGTCATGGTCCGCACCGCTTACCGACATGCCAACTGATTTTTCCAAAATTCGCTAAATCATTTCTGATTAAAACTTAATTTTGGTAAACGGCATTGAGGTAAAACATGAGTTAACCAACATCGAAATTTTTTTTTTTGTAAATATCTTTGTCTTTTAAATTTATCTTAGTTTGTTGATTTTAGGGGGAGTAAATCCAAAATTTGAAAATCCAAAAACATTGAAAAATTTCAAAAACTCAAAAACAATAGAAAAACAAAAATGAGTTTCCTGGCGAGAAAAGGAGAATATGATAATACATCAGTGGTCTGTCTAAACCGCTTTAAACCCAAAATGAAAAACGATAAGCAGCTCTATATAAGATGTATCGGTAGGCTCACAATCATTTTAAAGTGTGCAGGGTGATATAAACTTAAATCTGACTGAAGACCAGGTGGGAACCATTCATTGGCATATGGTCTTAGTACCGAAATTTCGTTAGAGAGATTGCCGAGGTTCTGAAATATTCGGTCTTTATGCTGCTTATCATCTGGGTATCATGGTTGTATCTTTTACCGAAAAATAACGGGGACGCAAGTCTAGATCTTCCATGATACTATACATACATGTACATATTGCATACGACCTCAATAAGTGATCAACAATCACATGTCCCCTCAAAATAAGTGATAAAATATCACAAATTCTTTCCGGGAGTCAAGTTCGTCTCTCTGCTGTACGAAAGTACTGACCTGTTCACGGACTTGCTCCTGTGCCTTCATGCATATGAAAATCAAGTTCCTCATCAATAAGTGATTATATCACATAGGGCTTGTTTTCAATCAAAATAAGTGAGAATCTCACATCATATACGGTCAAACAGATGATAATCGGTATACTCACCGGTAAGATGAATCCTCGTGCATACCTTGATACGGGAATGTATCGTGATGTGGATGAACACCGGTCGGTAAGTATAAATTATACCTTAACGTATCCCCTCGCCATGATTACAAATGATAAGTTGAGCTTATGTGGACAACAATACCGATAATTGTTATAGGATGCTTATCTTAATGTTAACTAATTGAAAAACAAGAGCGTTTTGGCATGACCGTACACTGATATGATTCTCTTACCCTCGAAACTCGCAAAAAGAATGTCTGTAAATATTTATTTAATGTTTCCTGTTTGTGCATTTTTGTATATATTTATCTATTGCTTTCCGTCTTTACATTTGAAAAATGAAAATTTCAAAAAGATTTTAGGTGTGTTTTAATTTAAACTTTATAAAATCCAAAAAGATTTTTCTTCTAGTTTATTTTTGATTGACCGATGTTGGAACTCGAGTCTATCCTACCCAAAATCCTGATCGTAAGCTGGAAAACAATTGCATCTTCATAAACAGTCGAAGTTAACGAGTTTTGAAAGTTAAAGGATTAAAATGAATATTTTTCTAAACTTTCAAACTGCTGTCGGTTGGTGTTTGATTGAGATTTGATCTCATATGTGTCGTTAGTTTAAATGTTAACTATATTCCAAGCGGTTGTTCTCATTATGCGTTTAGCTTTCTTGCATGTGCAGATGCTAAAGGCGAGGAGAACATGTTCGATGAAAAGCTTTGGAATGAAGACACGAAGTGGAGGCACTCAAGTGATGAAAATGATCGAGTTGCCGCTGTCCCTTCATCAACACCACAAGGATCTGAAGAATTGACAAGTCAAAAGATTCACGAGCATGACTCATGGAGAGTTCAATCTAAGGGGGAGTTTATTGACACACTACCTAAGTTAAATGGGGAGTTTGTTGATACACTTTCTACTTACGACGCGTGAAGACTTTGAAGATCCTCCGACATGAAAGTCAAAGAAGACGAACCATCACGAGTAGCGTCCAAGGGGGAGTTTGTTGATACACTTTGTGTGGACGCGACTCGGCTCGGTTCGACTCGGCCTTGAAGACTTGAAGACACGAAGATCGAGACAAAGCTACAGCCAAGGGGGAGTTTGTTGGTGCACTTGTGTCTGTACTTTGTCTGTATTTCGTCATGATACAAAACGATGTCTTTAATGTAAGGTTGATGTAAGTTTGACCAAGTCAACCATCCTCCTGGTTTGACTTGACCAAACAGTTAGAAAAATGTTGTAAGCTGGTTGTGTCGAAGGATGTGTCATCGAAGGATTGTTTTATATCCTTCGATGAGCTCGAAAGATGAACATTCGAAAGATGAGCTCGAAACATAAACCTTCGATGGATGAACTCGAAGGATATCTCGAAGGATATCATCCTTCGAGGTATTTGTGAATCTTTCGATGGCTGTCTGGTCGACAGATGATCTTTCGATCAATCTGTCTGATCCTTCGACCAGACCTGCTGTGTCGGGTATAAATACCCATGTGTTGTGTTCACTTCAGTAGTTAGACAAGAGAGACACAAGAGAAAGGAGAGCACACACACGAGAGAACTTTGAGAGTTTGCAGAATACATCTGTGAACATTGGACTTGTAACCGAACCTTTCATACGCATTAATACAAGTGGTGTTAATCGTTGAATGTTGTGTGTTGTGTTTTTGCTTGTTCTCGTACAAAGTCTCGGTTGCATGCTAGCTTGGATTCCGCACTCGCTAGTGTGTTTGATATAACAAGGATAAGGTTTGATCTCATCCTCGAGAGGGACCTACAATATACTATAGTCGACAAGTTCCGAAAAGTAGTATATTTTAAGGATCATAAGTTCAGTTGTCAAAGGATAAGGGTCACTCAAATGAATAATGAATAAAATCAAAATAATTAAGGATCATACCTGAGAATCCAAGTTAGGATCCTAACCTTTAACACTTATAATCAGGATAACCCAAAGGACAAACCTTAGTAGAAGGTAAGGATCAAGGATCCTTGGTCGTTTGTTTCCAAAAACCTGAAATAGGATACAGCTTGGGACTAAGCCAATATAAGATAAGAGTTATGTCACACCCCTATTTTCCACGTGTCACCGGTGGGCCCGGTGGGGGAGTATCGTGACGTGGTTGGTAACATAATAAGTCAAACAACACAATATATAAATGCACAGCGGAAGCAAAGATAGATTCATTTCAACTTTAATAAAGTGTAATATTAAATATCACAATAGTTGAAACGGATCCACAGGCGGATCAAAATAAAAGAAGATATTGTTCAACAGCTTTATTGACATCCAAGCTTGCAGACTTATTGTGGACGCTTAGAAGACAGCCAGCCTAGTACGAGTAGTACCTGCACTTAACCTTTTGGAAAAATACGTTAGTTTACACTGGTAAATACAATTTAACTGACTCATTTTGAAAAGGTTGAAAATTGATTTGAATGCACGTGGCACAAAAATATTTTATAACCTGGGATAATTATGTGAAAATAATCTTGTAAGGGATTTACATGTTATTTATGCATTCAGTAGCCCAATCCATAGACCGGGTTAAAGATTAATAGACACACCACAATATTGAGTTATGCACTGAAAGGTGTACGCCTACACCCCGTGCTCAGGTCGTGGCCATCTCGTAAGATGATGCCAAGGATATCCGGGACATGGTCATTAACCCCCCAAAGGCTTTAAGCAAACAAAACACATTCAAAACATAGCATATCAATAAATTTAACCTCTATTCGATTAAAGAATTCAATGCCGGACCATGCGGTATTTTATATACCGTACCCCAAGCTCGTATAGGGAAAATAAGTTAAAAGTATTTACCTTGGTAAGTATAAATCACAATTAGCGAGTGAAGGTAGCTTTTACTGGTTCTTCTATTCTGGAACAAAGGTTTATAATAACCTATTAGATTTCTAACGGGTCTTTATTTAAGCCTAAGCTTAGACCGGCTAGTTTTAAGGACGATACGGTTCAAACGCATGATTAAGCGAAGACCGGAAAGAATGTGATTTAGACCCGACAAGTTTGAATACTGGTATAATATGGGTATACTAAATAGATTCTGGATTTTGAGACAAAAATGATGATGTTTGACCCGTTTCGGTCAATTTATGCAAACTAGTTACATAAACCGAACCGAACGCGAAAAGGGCGTCACGGGTAACCAAAAGAGTCATATGCAAGTTCCCTGAGTTAAAATGCCTTAAATATGTTATAATATCAATAAGATATCTTCTATTATGCCCAAAATGGATTTAAACACAATTTATGCCTTATAAGGGCATTATGGTCATTTAAAAGATTATAAAAGAGTTTAATTCGCAATCTGAGTTACAGGTCTGATTTATACAGTAAATACACTTAATTTAACATGCTATAACAGTAGGGTATGACCTATATGTGAAACTTATCATTTAAAACTAAACTATGCTCCTTAGGGGTATTTTGGTAATTTCACAAGGGCTAAAAAGGTCAAAACTGGAAACCTGAGTTCAAAAAATTTTACTTACTGTTATTATCTCAAAATATACTAAAAACATCAGTAGGTATCAACCTTATATATTTAATATGGTTATAGTACATACTATGCGTTAAAACGCTTTAAAAGGCGATTTGGAGCCATATCCGGGTTTTTAAAAGAAAGCTGATATTTTTATAATTCCAGAAGGCTCAAAATATTTTATTTAACAAATGAAATCAGTAGAAAAAGGTTTGGGGTCAAAAGGATTTGTAAAACTCATTTTATGGCTTAAAAGGGTAAAATCGGTATTAACCGAATTAAACTTAGAGACCTATGTTATGCTCAGCCAAAAATTAAATAAAAATCTTCAAAAATCCCAAAATATTATATTACGTCAGTGGGTAAAAAGTTTGATATCAAAAAGTGAGGTTAAATAGGTTATACGCTAATTACGCCAATTAATTAACATAAAGCTTTCAAATTACGCTAATGAGCATAACTCTTAATCTAGACCTCAAACTGATGTCAAATTTTAGGTGCAAGTTTATAAATCAGTAACTAATGTTTCTACTCTTTCACTTTTTCAATAGTCAACATTTAAGCATTAATCGGAAACATGCATATGAATCGGAAAAGGGCATAATAGTCAACATTTAAGCATTTAAGGGCATAATAGTCAACATTTAAGCATTAATCGGAAACATGCATATGAATCGGAAAAGTATTGAACCAAGTTGTATAATCTCAGAGAGTTATACTTATATGAAACCTGGTCCAAAATAAGCTCTAAGGCAGATCTTAAACATGCATAAACGGGTCAGAACTGAAAGTCAAAGCAAAAGTCAAATTATGCGACTTTCGGTTCCGATCCGGGTTTAAACTGAAAATTGTCGAGTTGAACATGTTGAGACATGTTCTTACATTAGTTACCATGTTATTTTAATGATCAAACAGGTTGCATATACCCTACATTGCTAATTATGCTAAATTTTGAAAATACACATTCTGTTGACTTTTTAAAGTAAGCTTTGACTCGACAATTAACATAGTTAGAGTGGGAATCTGAAAGTACCCTTTTACGGGTTTGTTACCCACATAAATACCTACTTGTAGGTACTTTCAATTCGATAAATGAGTGAGCAAATTTCATTTAATCGCGAAGTCAAACTTAATTTACGACGGATTGACTTTTAGTTAATTAACTAAGCTAGAACAAATTAGAAAGGGTTATGAACACTTACAAGAGTCCTAATTACGATTTGAGATCACTAGAAAGCCTGAGGTTGATCAGAGGAGCTCCAGAAGTGGGTCTTGTGAGTTTTGAAAATGCAAGTGATGAATGTTGCCACTTCAAGTCCCTTTTATAACATCTTTGATCTTCTAGGATGATGCCACAAGAGTCTATAAATGTTATCAGATGTGTCCAAGTGCCCCTCTATGCATGTAAAACCATTGGAGAGCATATGGTATCAGATAACAGCTGTTTAGCATCGTTTCAGACTTGAAAACTGACATATGCGCGCTGTTTGTCGCTGGCAGCTTGTAGGCGGGCCGCGAGACCCCTTACGCGGGCCGCGTACAAGTGGCGACCAGGTTAACAAGTTTCTCATGAATTGCAATTCAGTCCTTGGTCCTTTGTAACGTGGTTTTGGCTATTTATCTTGCACTCTTGACCCTCAAACCTGATTTTTAAGGGCCTTAGGACATCTACAAACTTGGTTAGGTCCTTGGTTAACTTTGTGCTTACCCGAAAAGTCACGAATTTCAACGTTAACGCATTTAAGCCTTCGTGCACGGTTTTGATCATAACTTTCTCATACGATAACGAAACTTTATGAAATTTTTACCACATATTCTAGTGAGTATATTTTACCATTAAAAAGCTTCGGGTTTGCTAAAAGGTCACTCAGATGTATATTTTCAACATGTTGACACATTTAGCCCCTGTAGTTTGTAATTCCTCACTTTCTTTCATTTTTCCGCTTTGTATGATCCATGATTTAATTGTTTAAGATTATAAACACCATGTAGGGTTATTGTAGAGCCTATTTATCCATTGTTGACACTTTGGACCCTTATATTCACATAGTTTCACTGTTTGTCAACTTTAGTCCCTCTAAAGTACTTTTTCACATATTCCAAGCTTATGACACGTGTCAATACATTATTGGACGTAAATTTTCGAGGTGTTACATCCTCACCCCCTTAAAAGAAATCTCAACCTCGAGATTTACTGAAACTAATGAGGGTATTTTTCTTTCATCGTGGATTCTACCTCGCATGTGTATTCGGGACCTCTACGAACATCCCATTTGACCTTTACAATAGGCACATGCTTCCTTCGAAGCTTCTTTACCTGTCGATCCTTAATCGACAATGGTTTCTCCACAAATTTCAAGCTCTCATCTATATGTATTTTCGTATGTGGTATGACCAGTGATTCATCAGCGAAACACTTCTTCAGATTACAGATGTGAAAAACATTGTGGATAACACTGAGCTCTTCTGGCAACTGACCCGACGCGTTCGATAACCTCGAAAGGTCCTATGTATCTCGGGCTTAACTTGCCTTTCTTACCAAATCGCATTACCCCCTTCCAGGGTGATACTTTAAGCAACACCTTGTCACCTACTTCGAAGTGAAAAGATTTACGCTTTGGATCCGCATAGCTTTTTTGCCTATCCCTGGCAGCTTTCAAACGATCGCGAATCTGGACAATCTTGTCCGTCGTTTCAAAGACCAAATCTGGTCCTGACAATTGAACTTCTCCTACTTCTGCCCAACAAATGGGTGTTCTGCATTCTCTACCATATACTGCCTCAAAAGGCGCAACCTTAATACTAGTATGGTAGCTATTATTATAGGAGAACTTGACTAATGGCAGATGCTTATCCCAACTTCCACCTAAATCAATCACACATGCACGAAGCATGTCTTCCAATGTTTGGATGGTACGCTCACTCTGTCCGTCTGTCTGTGGGTGGTAAGCCGTACTAAAATTCAAGCGCGTGCCCAGAGACTGTTGGAAACTTTTCCAAAAATGAGAGGTGTATCTCGTATCTCTATCCGAGATAATTGACAATGGCACGCCATGCAATGCTACAATTTTATCTACGTACAATTGAGCTAAGATGTCTGAGCTGTAAGTTTCTTTAATGGGTAGGAAATGTGCTTTCTTCGTTAGTCTGTCCACTATGACCCATACAGTATCATTTCCCTTCCTCGTCTTTGGCATCTTGGTGATGAAATCCATAGTCACCATCTCCCACTTCCATGTGGGAATTTCAGGTTGTTGTAACAAACCTGACGGCTTCTGATGCTCAGCTTTGACTTGCGCACAAGTCAAACATTTAGCTACATAAGCAGCTACAGACTTTAGTTTGCCTTTAGATCCTGGTACATTTTATCGGCTCTAGGATGAACGGAATATTTGGAACTGTGGGCTTCCTGGAGGATAACATCTCGAAGTCCTCCATAAACTGGAACCCATATTCGTCCATTCAATCTTAGCATTCCGTCCTTGTCATAGGATAACTGCTCCTCAGTTACTCCTAGTTTTTCTTCAAGATAGTTAGCTTCTAACACAGCTTCCTTCTGTGCAGCTAACACCCTTTCGTTCAAACTATTCCTTATTTCAATGCGCTTAGCATTGATTCTTATCGGCTTCACTCTTTCTTTTCTGCTTAAGGCGTCAGCAACTACATTTGCCTTGCCTGGATGGTATCTTATTTCACAATCATAGTCATTTAGAGTTTCCATCCAGCATCGCTGCCTTATGTTCAAGTCCTTCTGATTGAACAAGTGTTGAAGGCTTTGTGATCTGAATAGATCACATACTTGGTTCCATACAAGTAATGCCTCCATAATTTTAATGCAAATACAACGGCACCCAGCTCCAAGTCATGGGTGGTGTATTTCTTCTTGTGTACCTTTAATTGTCGTGAAGTGTAGGCAATAACCTTGCCTTTCTGCATGAGTACACAGCCCATACCGGTGTGGGATGCATCACAATACACCACGAATTCTTCTATACCATCGGGCAATGTTAATACTGGTGCATTGCTCAACTTTTTCTTCAAAATGTCAAAGGATTCCTGCTGCTTAGGGCCCCAATCAAACTTAACCTTCTTACGTGTCAACGAAGTTAGGGGCGCAGCAATCCTTGAAAAGTTTTTGATAAAGCGCCTATAATATCCTGCTAAACCCAGGAAGCTACGAATCTCAGTAGGTGTCTTCGGCTCTTGCCAATTCATAACTGCTTCTACCTTAGCGGGATCCACTTGGATACCACGCTCACTTACCATATGTCCAAGGAATTGGACTTCGAAAATTTGGCGTAGAGTTTCTCATGATGTAGAAGTTTGAGAATACAACGAAGGTGTTTCTCGTGGTCGGCTTGGTTCTTCGAGTAAATAAGGATGTCGTCAATAAAGACGATGACGAATTTGTCCAAGTAAGGCTTGCAGACGCGATTCATGAGATCCATGAATGCGGTCGGTGCACTAGTGAGCCCAAAAGGCATCACTAGGAACTCGTAATGACCATAAAGAGTCCTAAATGCAGTCTTGTGCACATCTTCATCCTTGACCTTCAACTGATGATAGCCTGACCTCAAGTCGATCTTAGAGAAGTAGCTTGCCCCTTGCAATTGATCGAATAGATCGTCGATCCTGGGCAAATGATACCTATTCTTGATAGTGACTTTATTAAGCTCACGGTAATCGATGCACAGGCGCATCGATCCATCCTTCTTTTTGACAAACAAGAACGGCGCTCCCCAAGGAGACGAACTAGGTCTAATAAAACCTTTGGCTAGCAGATCATCTAATTGTGTCCTTAACTCCTTCATCTCCGTTGGTGCTAACCTATAAGGTGATCTCGCTACTGGTGCAGCACCAGGGATGATGTCAATTCGGAATTCTACTTGCCTATCTGGTGGTAAGCCAGGTAGCTCTTCAGGGAAAACTTCAGGATATTCCGAAATGACAGGGATGTCTTCAATCTTAGGCTTTGGCTCATCAATAGTAACTTGTGCCATATAAATGACACAACCCTTCTGCAGACACCTGGATGCCTTGAGCATGGACACTTGCTCAGGCAATCCATGCTGGGTATCCCCCTGAATGGTAAGTGACTCACCAGACGGAGTTTTGACTACCACTTGCTTTCTGTTGCACATAATCTGGGCTTGGTTATGCGATAACCAATCCATGCCTATAACTATATCAAAACCGGCTAGCTTAAAGGGAAGTAAGGACAAAGGAAAAGAGTGATTCCTAATGGATATAACACATCCATCTAAAATAGTTGAGGCGGTTTCTATGGTTCCATCAGCTAATTCCACCTCATACTTCACACTTAAGGCTTTTACAGGCATTTTTAACAACTCACAAAACTTATTATCCACAAAAGACTTATCTGCTCCAGAATCAAACAATACTCTAGCAAAAACATCATTTACGAGAAAAGTACCTGTAATTACGTTGTCATCCTGAACAGCTTCCTTAGCGTCCATCTTGAAGACCCTCGCATTGGTCTTTTTCCCATCTTCGGTTTTCTTGGTGGTCTTTGGGCAATTGGACTTAATGTGCCCTTTTTCATTGCAACCGTAACATGTTGCATCTTTCAGCTTCTGACACTCCAAAGTCTTATGATCCGTGGATTTGCAAATTCCACAGGGTCTCGAGTGAGACTGGGATTTCGACTCAAGTCCACACCTCCCAAAATGGTTCTTCTTACAAGTTTTACATTTGGGCTTATCCCCCGATTGTTGCCCATCCTTCTTAGATCCTGACCCTTTCTTGTGGTCGTTATTTCCTCGGTGTTTCTTATCTGATCTTCGTGAGATATCGTCCTCACGCTTCCTCTTACCTTCTTCTGAGTTCCTGAGAGCTCTCAACCTGACTACGTCTAAGGTAAGAGATAGAGATAGATCAGCTGCTGATCTGAAGGTTGCAGGCCTTGATGCCTTAACACTTGCTTTAATTTCTGGGGCTAAACCCCCGATGAAGCGAGCAATCCTTTTAGGTTCTGGGGTTACCAAGTACGGAACCAACCTAGATAGGGTATTGAAAGTGGTAAGGTATGCTTGGCAATCTAAATTCTTCATCACCAAAGATAAGAAATCTGATTCGATTCTTTCAACTTCGTGCTGCGGGCAATAATTCTCTTTAATAAGAGCAACGAACTGATCCCATGACAAGTTGTAAAGTGGGATCTTTCCAGCAGCTTGTATGAGAGACTTCCACCACGCCAGTGCTTCTCCTTTGAACGATTGGGATACATATTTCACTACATCCCTTTCAGCACAACCGCTGATGTCTACAACCGTGTCCATTTCATCCAGCCAAGTCATACAATCTATTGCTCCTTTCTCCCCGGTAAAGTCCCGGGGTTTACATGAGACGAAGTATTTGTATGTACATGACTTACCACGCGGTTCCTGTTTATGCTCGACCTTCCTTGACGGGACGCTGTGTTGGTTCGAGGAGTGATGATCATCATCATCCTTCTTGAGCTCATCTTTCTTAGGTATATCTTTCTTAGAGGGCGGTTTGCTATGAGCCTCCGAGTGAACTTTTGTCTTGGAATGTGGTGCGGACCAGGTCCTACTTCGGGTCCCGCTAGATTCACTATATCGCCTCTCGATGGCTTTATTAACAACATTTTCTACTAATGCTTGTAGCTCCGCACCAGTTACAAGTATTTTAGTGTTATCAGGGTTTTCCACTGGATGACTGTTTATTTCTTCTGACTTGGCCATGTAGCTTTAATTTCTACATAAAGAAATAAGGACAAGGTCTATTTAGAAGCCTAAACAGTATTATCGTTCTTGACGATTTATTAACCATGGTTTTAATAGCCATTTTAGTTAATTTATTCAATAATTTCATTCGGGATTTTTACTAGTAATCTTTTTAGAATGAAATATAATATTGGCATAATAGGCCTAGTCACGTAGACAATTTTCTAAATTATAACTTTAGATCTTATAGGATTAAAGTTTGAATAAAATAACAATCAATCCCTTTATTGGCAGGGAGTCTATAACTACAGCTGCCTTTTGTTTTATATGACATTAGTCATAGCCCGTAGGCAATACATCACAAACAGATGTTTAAATAATAATAAGGAATTCGGAATAATTAATAGAGGGTGTCATGTGTGATTTTGCGAATCACATTAGCCAAGAATGTTAACATATTTGTAGATGTTAACAGAGATTTAAATCTTTTTAAAACAGGTTTTACGATATTGGCCAGGTCTTTAATATGACATTCAAGCTAGGTTTTACCTTTTTAAGATTCTTTTTATTTTATTAAAATGGTAAATCGAAATATGTTATTTTTCATTTATTCACATGTTATATTCATGCACATAATTTGAAAATGAAAAACTTAAATTAACCATTCCAATTAAAATTTAAACTAGTACGAGTTTGCCCTAAACGGGACTTTTACACAAATAACACGCCCACGCAGGGGCCAAATTAACAACAAACCCACGCAGGGGCAGAACAGAAAGGAAATATGCCCACGCAGGGGCAGAGTACTGAAATAAATGTCCTCGTAGGGACATGATTACAACAAAAATAAATAAACAAATAAAGGATTTAGTGATCCTTCTTGCTTTTTCCCTTGATCAAATTCACCATCTTCTTGAACATCCCCCGGTTATGCCTTCCTTCTTCTCGCAACTCATGCCGCACCTCTTGTCGCACCTCATTTATCCCTTGAAGGATTTCTTGAAATTGTGGTGGTGACATCACCGGTGTCCGCGGTGGTTGCTGATGATGCTGAGGTTGAGGAGGCGGCGGTTGCTGATACCCATATGGTGGGTATCCATGGGTCGAGTGTCCCGTAGCCAAGGGACCTCCGTAGGGACCTTCCGGACGGAGAGTGTTGAAGCTCGAAGCTACCCAGTAGGGATCCTCTGCAAAGTTGTAATTTGTGTGGATCGGCTGCTCGAAGGGATTGTACGCCGCCGCACCAGTGTAAGTAGGAATTGGGTCTCCAAAACCCAATGGTGGTTGTGGCGCGACTGGTTCAGAGACTACCTCTGAGGCGGGGTGTGAAGATTCTCCCATCTCTGGTTCTTCGTGGACAGGCGAGTACCGGCTGCCACTTGAATGTGGAGGGGTGCTGATGCGTACTCCCCCTCGTGCGGATATTCGCAAAGTCGTTCTCCTTCGCCTCGGGGGCGAGGGAGGCTGAAGCTGAGGTGGTGCTGCCGGCAGAGTGACCGCGACAAGTCGGGAATCCTCGAAAGGATTCTGCTGCTGCAGTGGCTGCTGCTGTGGCTGCTGCTGGTGGTGCAGGGGAGAGTTGTGCTGCGGCTGGTGTAGGGGAGAGCTATGGTGTGGCTGGTGCAGGGGAGAGTTGTGGTAGCTGGGGGTAAACACCCAGTCATACTGCCTGAATTTCTCCTCAAAGCTGTCGGGACCATTGTAAGGTGATCCCACAAACGGTGACCCATCAGAAATTTCGATGGGGTGGTTCGGAGTTCCAGATGGCGGCATTGAAGGATCGGTATCCTCATCGATATCCATCGGGTTACCACCAGAAAAGTGGTCTTTGGGTCCAAGTGGGTTAAAACCCACTGGTTCTCCAAGGTAATCAGCAGGGTTGAACTGGCCCTGGAAGACGGGTGATAGGTGGTCAAAGGGTGAATTGTGTCCTTGAAGAGGTATGAAGGACTGGTGAGAGTTGTGGGGCTCATTTTGGGAATAAGGCCCAAAAGAGTGTGGGATAGATGGGGAGGTACTCAGTGATACTGAGCGCCTAGCAGGCTCAATAAAAGACCTCCAAAGATCTTGAGCATCTGAGTTATGGGGATCTGAAGGTGTTCGCCGGTGTGACGGTCCGGCCTCGTGGTCATTTGGGGCTACATGTGACCCTCTCCCTCTTCCTCTCATCCTTGGCGGAATTTTTGTCAACCTGTCAAAAACAAACAAGTGATACAACAAAAGAAATATAAATAAGACAAAGTTAGAAATAAAACCAAAAATTTGGAAAATTCCTAAGTTCTTTGTCTAGACTCGAGAATCGAGGAATGTGCAATTGTGTAACTGAGATTAAACACAAAAGGCTAGTGTTTAATTCACTCAGAGTTGGCTCTGATACCAACCTGTCACACCCCTATTTTCCACGTGTCACCGGTGGGGGAGTATCGTGACGTGGTTGGTAACATAATAAGTCAAACAACACAATATATAAATGCACAGCGGAAGCAAAGATAGATTCATTTCAACTTTAATAAAGTGTAATATTAAATATCACAATAGTTGAAACGGATCCACAGGCGGATCAAAATAAAAGAAGATATTGTTCAACAGCTTTATTGACATCCAAGCTTGCGAGACTTATTGTGGACGCTTAGAAGACAGCCAGCCTAGTACGAGTAGTACCTGCACTTAACCTTTTGGAAAAATATGTCAGTTTACACTGGTAAATACAATTTAACTGACTCATTTTGAAAAGGTTGAAAATTGATTTGAATGCACGTGGCACAAAAATATTTTATAACTTGGGATAATTATGTGAAAATAATCTTGTAAGGGATTTACATGATACTTATGCATTCAGTAGCCCAATCCGTAGACCGGGTTAAAGATTAATAGACACACCACAATATTGAGTTATGCACTGAAAGGTGTACGCCTACACCCCGTGCTTAGGTCGTGGCCATCTCGTAAGATGATGCCAAGGATATCCGGGACATGGTCATTAACCCCCCAAAGGCTTTAAGCAAACAAAACACATTCAAAACATAGTATATCAATAAATTTAACCTCTATTCGATTAAAGAATTCAATGTCGGACCAAGCGGTATTTTATATACCGTACCCCAAGCCCGTATAGGGAAAATAAGTTAAAAATATTTACCTTGGTAAGTATAAATCACAATTAGCGAGTGAAGGTAGCTTTTACTGGTTCTTCTATTCTGCAACAAAGGTTTATAATAACCTATTAGATTTCTAACGGGTCTTTATTTAAGCCTAAGCTTAGACCGGCTAGTTTTAAGGACGATACGGTTCAAACGCACGATTAAGCGAAGACTGGATAGAATGTGATTTAGACCCGACAAGTTTGAATACTTGTATAATATGGGTATACTAAATACATTCTGGATTTTGAGACAAAAATGATGATGTTTGACCCGTTTCGGTCAATTTATGCAAACTAGTTACATAAACCGAACCGAACGCGAAAAGGGCGTCACGGGTAACCAAAAGAGTCATATGCAAGTTCCCTGAGTTAAAATGCCTTAAATATGTTATAATATCAGTAAGATATCTTCTATTATGCCCAAAATGGATTTAAACACAATTTATGCCTTATAAGGGCAATATGGTCATTTAAAAGATTATAAAAGAGTTTAATTCACAATCTGAGTTACAGGTCTGATTTATACTGTAAATACACTTAATTTAACATGCTATAACAGTAGGGTATGACCTATATGCGAAACTTATCATTTAAAACCAAACTATGCTCCTTAGGGGTATTTTGGTAATTTCACAAGGGCTAAAAAGGTCAAAACTGGAAACCTGAGTTCAAAAACTTTTACTTACTGTTATTATCTCAAAATATACTAAAAACATCAGTAGGTATCAACCTTATATATTTAATATGGTTATAGTACATACTATGCGTTAAAAACGCTTTAAAAGGCGATTTTGAGCCATTTCCGGGTTTTTAAAAGAAAGCTGATATTTTTATAATACCAGAAGGCTCAAAATATTTTATTTAACAAATGAAATCAGTAGAAAAAGGTTTGGGGTCAAAAGGATTTGTAAAACTCATTCTATGGCTTAAAAGGGCAAAATCGGTATTAACCGAATTAAACTTAGAGACCTATGTTATGCTCAGCCAAAAATTAAATAAAAATATTCAAAAATCCCAAAATATTATATTACATCAGTGGGTAAAAAGTTTGATATCAAAAAGTGAGTTTAAATAGGTTATACGCTAATTACGCCAATTAATTAACATAAAGCTTTCAAATTACGCTAATGAGCATAACTCTTAATCTAGACCTCAAACTGATGTCAAATTTTAGGTGCAAGTTTATAAATCAGTAACTAATGTTTCTACTCTTTCACTTTTTCAAAAATCACGTTTTATAGTCAAAAGGGCATAATAGTCAACATTTAAGCATTAATCGGAAACATGCATATGAATCGAAAAAGTATTGAACCAAGTTGTATAATCTCAGAGAGTTATACTTATATGAAACCTGGTCCAAAATAAGCTCTAAGGCAGATCTTAAGCATGCATAAACGGGTCAGAACTGAAAGTCAAAGCAAAAGTCAAATTATGCGACTTTCGGTTCCGATCCGGGTTTAAACTGAAAATTGTCGAGTTGAACATGTTGAGACATGTTCTTACATTAGTTACCATGTTATTTTAATGATCAAACAGGTTGCATGTACCCTACATTGCTAATTATGCTAAATTTTGAAAATACACATTCTGTTGACTTTTTAAAGTAAGCTTTGACTCGACAATTAACATAGTTAGAGTGGGAATCTGAAAGTACCTTTTTAAGGGTTTGTTACCCACATAAATACCTACTTGTAGGTACTTTCAATTCGAGAAATGACTGAGCAAATTTCATTTAATCGCGAAGTCAAACTTAATTTACGACGGATTGACTTTTAGTTAATTAACTAAGCTAGAACGAATTAGAAAGGGTTATGAACACTTACAAGAGTCCTAATTACGATTTGAGATCACTAGAAAGCCTGAGGTTGATCAGAGGAGCTCCAGAAGTGGGTCTTGTGAGTTTTGAAAATGCAAGTGATGAATGTTGCCACTTCAAGTCCCTTTTATAACATCTTTGATCTTCTAGGATGATGCCACAAGAGTCTATAACTATTATCAGATGTGTCCAAGTGCCCCTCTATGCATGTAAAACCATTGGAGAGCATATGGTATCAGATAACAGCTGTTTAGCATCGTTTCAGACTTGAAAACTGACATCTGCGCGCTGTTTGTCGCTGGCAGCTTGTAGGCGGGCCGCGAGTCCCCTTACGCGGACCGCGTACAAGTGGCGACCAGGTTAACAAGTTTCTCATGAATTGCAATTCAGTCCTTGGTCCTTTGTAACGTGGTTTTGGCTATTTATCTTACACTCTTGACCCTCAAACCTGATTTTTAAGGGCCTTAGGACATCTACAAACTTGGTTAGGTCCTTGGTTAACTTTGTGCTTACCCGAAAAGTCACGAATTTCAATGTTAACTCATTTAAACCTTCGTGCACGGTTTTGATCATAACTTTCTCATACGATAACCAAACTTTATGAAATTTTTACCACATATTCTAGTGAGTATATTTTACCATTACAAAGCTTCGGGTTTGCTAAAAGGTCACTCAGAGGTATATTTTCAACATGTTGACACATTTAGCCCCTGTAGTTTGTAATTCCTCACTTTCTTTCATTTTTCCGCTTTGTATGATCCATGATTTAATCGTTTAAGATTATAAACACCATGTAGGGTTATTGTAGAGCCTATTTATCCATTGTTGACACTTTGGACCCTTATATTCACATAGTTTCACTGTTTGTCAACTTTAGTCCCTCTAAAGTACTTTTTCACATATTCCAAGCTTATGACACGTGTCAATACATTATTGGACGTAAAATTTTGAGGTTTTACAACTTAGTAACTGGGGACAAGCCCAACAATTCTGGGGACAAGCCCAATATACTGGGGACAAGCCCAAAGGATAACTGGGGACAAGCCCAAAGGATCGTGTGTAAACTGGAGTATGGCCCTCACTGGCGACTATCCAAACTTAGTGACATGAAAATGCCAAAACCTTAGCTAACGTGAAAACGTTAGAAACCTTAGGAACAGATGTATGGTACGTCTACCATTATACGTAGGATCCTAAATATAGACAGTACAATGAAATTGTCAGCCCCTAAAGCGAGTACTGGTCCCATTGCCATGAACTATACCAGGATCATCGTGCGCTACTGGCGAAACCGGGGACAGGCCCAAACTGGGGACTAGCCCAAATAACTGGGGTCAAGCCCAAATAACTGGGGTCAAGCCCAAATAACTGGATACTTCTGTGGATACTCAATCCTTAGATAAGGATACCTGAACCTTCAAAACTCAGAATCAAGTGAAAGGAGGATAAAGGATGCAGGATCCTTATCCTTATATAAGAGAATAAAAGAATGAAATAGTTTGAGATTAGAATGTTACCGAGATAAGGATCATCTGTTCTGTAAGGATCCTTCAAGGATACTTGTCATGTAAGGATCATGGATCCTTTTCACATGAAATATTTCTTCAAATGAACAGCATTCCAAGCTCTTGGTAGCAAATCACCTTCCAATGTTAGCAATCGATATGCCCCCTTTCCTGCTTCAGCTTCAATCAAATAAGGGCCTTCCCATTTTGGTGCCAACTTTCCATCAACAGGATTAGTGGTATTCTGAAATGCTTTCCTTAACACCATATCACCAACTTGGAATTTCCTGATCCTGACATTTTTGTTGTAGGCTCCAGCCATCCTTTGTTGATAACTGGCCATCCTTATCCTTGCCAAATCCCTGAGTTCTTCTATAGTATCCAGATCTTGAACCACGTTTTCAGCATTTTCTTCAGGATCACGAACGCTTGTTCTTGCAGTTGGAACCACCATCTCTGTAGGGATCACTGATTCTGCTCCAAACACCAAAGAGAATGGAGTTTGGCCAGTAGCATTCTTGGGAGTTGTCCTATCAGCCCAAAGTACATAAGGTAGTTCTTCTGCCCATTTTCCTTTCTTGGATCCAAGCTTCTTCTTCAAATTGTTGATGATGATCTTGTTGGATGATTCTGCCTGACCATTAGCTTATGGGTGGACTGGTGTTGATGTTATCATCTTAATCCCCCAGCTGTCACAAAAGTTAGTAGTTCTACTCCCAATAAATTGGGATCCATTATCACAAACAATTTCAGAAGGGATACCAAATCTAGTAATAATGTTTCTTTTAATAAAGGATATAACTTCCTTTTCTCTGACTTGAGCAAAGGCTTTAGCCTCTATCCACTTGGAGAAGTAATCAGTTATAGCAAGCATGAATACTTTTCCACCAGGTGCCTTAGGAAGCTTACCAACTATATCTATTCCCCACCTCATAAATGGCCAAGAAGAGGATATAGGATGCAAAAGTTCTGCTGGTTGGTGAAGGATATTACTGTGTCTCTGACAAGGATCACATTTCTTGGCATACTCCACAGCATCCTTCTTCATAGTAGGCCAATAGTATCCTGTCCTCAGGATCCTTGAGAATAATGCCCTGCCCCCAGTGTGGTTTCCACAGTCTCTTCATGGAAATCCTTTAGGACTTCTTGGATTTCAGGATCCTCAATACATCTTAGATATGGTCCTGCAAGAGATCGTTTATACAACATATTATTCATTATTGTAAATTGAGATACCTTAGTTTTGAAAGCCCTGGGGTTTTCTCCTATAGGAATCTCTCCATGTTGGATGTATCTCATAATTGGAAGGATCCATGATCCTGCATAAGATTGAGTATCCTCACTAGGGATGATTGCAGAATCTTCTCCGATCTCCATAGCTACATGATCATCGATAGCAGGGGTCAGGATATGGATAATAGGGATCCTTATATCCTCCGGGATCTTCAAGGATGATCCTAGATTGGCTAATGCATCAGCCTCTGCATTCTCTTCCCTTGGTACCTGTGTCAAACTAAAGGAAACAAAAGAGAGTGCCAATTCTTTGACTATCTCTAAATATTTGATTAGCTTTTCACCTTTAACAGCATAGGATCCATTAAAGTGATTAGTGATCAATAAAGAATCTACATGTACCTCAAGATACCTGATCCTCATATGCTTAGCAATTTGCAAACCAGCTATCAAGGCTTCATACTCAGCCTCATTGTTGGTAGTTTGGAATTCACAAGCTATGGAGTGGGGTATTATATCCCCCTGTGGCGATTTTAGTAGTATCCCAAGTCATGTTCCTTTCACATTAGAGGCTCCATCAGTGAAGAGTATCCAAGGATCCTTAGTTTCTTCAAGCTGTTGGACTTCTAACTCAGCTTCCTTTTGCAAGTCACTACTAAAATCTGCCACAAAGTCAGCTAAGGCTTGGGATTTGATGGCAGTCCTTGGTTCATATCTTATATCATATGCACTCAGCTTCACTGCCCACTTAGCCATCCTTCCTGACATTTCAGGTTTCCTGAGAACATTCTTAATTGGAAAATTAGTCTTAACAATAATGGCATGAGTCTCAAAATAATGTCTTCATTTAGTAGATGCCATTATTAATGCAAGGATAAGTTTCTCTAAGTGTGAATACTTGGATTCAGCATCAAGTAAACTCTTACTTACATAATAGACAGGATGTTGTGTACCTTGGTGATCCTTAACAAGGACCGCACTTACTGCTTTTGAGGATACTGCTAAGTATAAGGATAATATATCCCCTTTTTTCTGGTTTCATCAAGGCCGGTGCTGAGGATAGGTAATCCTTAAGAGCTTTGAAGGCACTTTCATGCTTCTCAGTCCATTCAAATTTCTTGTTCTTCCTTAGGATGCCATAGAATTCCTTGCACTTTTCTGAGGATTTGGATATGAATCTGTTCAAGGCTGCGATCCTGCCTGTCAATCTTTGCACATCCTTAGCATTGGCAGGAGCTTTGATATTCACAATAGCCTTGATTTGCTCTGGACTTGCTTCAATGCCCCTCTTTGTCACCATATATCCTAAGAATTTACCTGCCTTAACACCAAAATGACACTTGGAAGGATTTAGTTTCATATTAAATTTGTCAAGGATATTGAATGCTTCCTCCAAGTCTTTAAGGTGATCCTCAGCTTTCTTGGACTTAACCACCATGTCATCTATATAGACTTCCATAGTGTGTCCAATTTGTTCCTAGAACATCATATTGACTAGCCTTTGATAAGTAGCACCTGCATTCCTTGGTCCAAATGGCATAGCAATATAACAATATATACCAGTTGGGGTCATAAAGGCTGTATCCTCTTGATCAGATGGTTCCATCTGAATTTGTTGAAATCCAGATGAAGCATCCATAAAAGTCAACAACTCATGGCCCACGGTAGCATCCACCATGGAGTCAATGTGGGGTAATGGGAAAGGATCCTTGGGACATGCCTTGTTTAAATCAGTAAAATCGACACATACCCTCCACTTTCCATTTTTCTTTTGAACAACAACCACATTGGCTAACCATATTGGATACTTAACCTCTCTTATCATACCTGCCCGAAGTAGTTTATCTACCTCTTCCTGGATAATAGCATTCCTTTCAGGTGCAAACTTCCTCCTCTTTTGATGAATTGGCTTGAATGACCTGTCAATGCCAAGTTTATGAGTAATTATATCTTTAGATATACCTGTCATATCTTCATGTTTCCAGGCAAAGGTAGTTTTCCTTCTTTTAAGGAAGGATATTAGCTCCTATTCAATGTCGCTAAGGATCCCTGATCCTATGAAGATCTTGGATTCAGGATCATCAAGATCCATGAGGATTTCTTTCAAATCCTATTCTCTTGCCTCCAAGACATCTCTTGAAGGATACTTTAATTACTATTGCTTCCTTGGTCTTGAGGCTGGCTTCATTGATGATGTATAACAGTTCTTAGCCTCTTGTTGGTCACTCTCAATTTTCACCACTCCACATGGACTTGGAAGCTTTACACACTGATGATAGGTGGATGGGACTGCCTTCATATCATGTATCCATGGCAAGGCCATCATGATGAGGATCCTGGACATCAACACGATCATCCTCATCAAAGGTTATGACTTTATCCTGGGTGACAATGGAGGTCCGAACGGGTCTGTCTCCATTATCCATCTTGGTTTCCTTAGCATGTCTTTTTGCTGCTGAAAAGGAGGTACCACAAATGTCTGATCCACCGGATATGAAGTTTATAACTTGTGCATCTGCTGGAGGAGCAGGAGCCCTTTCCGGGATCCTTTCAAGATCCTGGATCCTTGACTTCTTTCGTCCCAAAAGCTCTTTCAAATGCCCCTTGCTCAACAAGTAACCAATTTCCTTTCTTAGTGCAATACACTCTTCAGTGAGATGCCCGAAATCCTCGTGATATGCACACCACTTGGACTTATCTTTTGTGGCAGCTGGTTTATCACTTTTCCTTGGCCACCTAGCTTTCTCACCTAGATTCTGCATTGCAAGGATTAGTTCATTGTTATCAACAGAAAAACAGTATTCAGAAATAGGAGGATAATCCTCGTCATCCTCTTCTTGTTCCACTGCATGCACATTCTGGTTATCAGATCTGTTGTAGGACTTTGATTTGTTGTTCCTGAAGTAGGATCCTTGTTTATCCTGTTTTGAGGATCCTGTCAATCTATCCTGGATCCTTTTGTCATCCTCTAGGCAGATGAACCTAAGGGCCCTGGTTCTTACTTCATCAAGATTCCTGCAAGGTGTCATAACAAGATCATCATAGAATAATGAATCCCTAAGCAATCCCATTTTAAAGGCTTCTACAGCCGTAGCAATATCCAAATTAGGAATATCTAAGGATTCTTTACTAAACTTAGTGATATAATCTCTAAGTGATTCATTTTGACCTTGTGTTACCCTATATAGATCACTAGTTAATCGTTCAAATTTTCTACTACAAGAGAATTGACTATTAAACAAATTAACTAGATTAGCAAATGAAGTAATAGAGTAAGGGGGAAGACTTAGAAGCCATTTAATAGCAGATCCTGTGAGTGGGGATCCAAATCCCTTGCATAGACATGCTTCTTTTAACCTCTCAGGAATTGGATTGATCTCCATCCTCTCCCTATATTGAGCTACATGCTCCTCTGGATCCGTTGAACCATCATAGAGCTCCTCTGGTGCAAAACGAGATATCCTATGGCTACCATCTGCGATTTCAGAGATGGGTTTAACCACTCCTGGTACATTGGATATCATATCCTTCAGCTTTTGTAGTTCCCTAGCCTTAGCTTGATTGATACCTGTATCCTGCATGGAGCCATGGTTAGTGTTGTAAGAATTATTGAGAGTATTACCTCCCAAAGGATTCATGTTTGGAATTCCAGATGTGAATCCATATTGATGGGATTCCGGTATGATCGAAGGACCAGATGAAGCAATGGTCTGCATTGGTATGAAGTCTCCTTGATGAACATCCGAACTTGGAGGCTGCATACTCCTTAAGGATCCTCGATCCTGAAAGATGTTGGATCCTTGAACCTGAAAGGATCCTGGAACCAGAGAGGATCCTTGGACCGGGAAGGATCCTTGGACCTAGGAGGATCCTTGGACCATGGAGGATCCTTGGACCTGGGAGGATCCTTGGACCATGGATGATCATTGGACCGGGAAGGATCCTTGGACCATGGAGGATCCTTGGACCTGGGAGGATCCTTGAGGCTGAGAGGAGGATCCTTGAACCGAGTGCATTCCCAAATATCCTCCTGAGCTGACGAAGGATCCCTGATGCTGGATAGAGGCCCCAGAAGGTTGAAGGTAAGATCCTGGAGCCTGAGTCATTGTTGTTGTTCCATAACGTCTTCCTGGTAATTCACCCAAGTATTGCACGTCCGGAGCTACTGAGTGCTGGGAAGTTATGACTGGAGTGTCGAAGTTCAGCGACCTGGGCATCAATGGGGAATGATCCTCCGCCGATTTCTTCTGTTTCTTGATATCACCTATCTCCTTGAGGATCATTTCGTTGGTTTTATCCTGCTCTTGCGTACACTCCCTCATCTGCAAAATCAGATTAAAAAGATCATTAGTAGTAGGATTAGTGGAAACAGAAGAGGTTGGTGGTTTTTGGAAAATGGGGGTTTGTTTCTTCGCAGCATTATCAGAAGGTGGTGGAGGCAAAGGAGGAACGCCTTGTGAAGAACTGAATGATGGCATCAAACTTGAAGTGTTCTTCGCTGAGGAAGCCATCTGCTTGGTTGTAACGAACCGAAATGACCACGAAAATACGAATCTTCTTAGGAATGAAGCACCAATTGCCCCACGGTGGGCGCCAAACTGTTTTGGTTAAAAATCAGGCAATGATAATGCAACCAAACTTTCCGTTGTTAGGTATGATGCTTGAATCAATGAACAACACTAAGGATCACTCAGAAATGAAATGAATAAGTGACACAAAGATTTATACGAGGAAAAAGCCCTTGATCAATGAATGATCTCCGGCATAAAAAACCTCAGGTGATGGAAACTACCGATCACCAACTCAAATTAAACAAGAAATGTATTACAACTTCGGATGATAGCGAGCTAATTACAAGGATCACTATAGTGTAATGTGCAAAAAAGTATGTAATCGCCAAGTGAATTGTTAAGAGCTGGTGAGAGCAGTTGCGAGTGTGTGTGTTAAGCTAAAAATAGCCAAGTGTTTTCTATTTAGCTCGCTACCCCTTTTAAAAATGGAAAATATCTAAGCTAACAAACATTCCGCAAATGGTGCAAGTCCTCCACGACCTCCACAACGTCCATTTCAGCCATGCACGTGCGGAATAAAAATGGAATATGCTCCAGGAATGTCGCCAAGACCAAGACCAAGTCCAAGCTCGTACTCCTGCAAAACAACGCCATATTCAAAGTAGACAATCGTTAGTATAAGGATCCTTATGATGATCCATGATCCTGATCCTGCAACACTTCTGAGGATCACCAATTCAAACAGAAGTGAGGATCACTAAACCCAACAATAATTGAGGATCACTTATCATTGGAAAATCCTCCCCTAACAGATACCATAGAAGAACTCAGGGATTTGGCAAGGATAATGTTAGGGGAAGATTTTCCAAAGATCAGTGATCCTCAATTACTGTCGTGCTTAGGGATCCTCAATTATGTTTGAATTAGTGATCCTCAAAGAGTAGTGTAGGATCAGGATCCTGGATCATCATAGTGATCCTTACACTAACGATTGTCTGCTTTGAATATGATGTTGTTTTACAGGAGTACGTGCTTGGACTTGGTCTTGGCGATATTCCTGGAGCATATTCCTATTTATTCCGCACGTGCTTGACTAATATGGACGTTATGGAGTTCGTGGAAGACTTGCAGGAAATGCGGATAGTTAGTTAGCTTAGATAATTTCCAAATTTAAAAGGGGATAGCGAGCTAGATTAGAACACTTGGCTATTTTTGGCTTAACACACACACTCGTAACTGCTCTCATCAACTCTTGACAGTTTGCTCGGCGATTACACACTTTTTTGCACATTACACTATAGTGATCCTTGTAACAAGCTCGCTATCATCCAAAGTTGTAGTAGATTTTCTGTTTAATATGAGTTGGTGATCGGTAGTTTCCATCACCCGAGGTTTTTTATGCCAGAGATCAACTCTTGATAAAGGCCTTTTTCCTCGTATAAATCATTGTGTCACTTGTTCATTACATTTCTGAGTGATCCTTAGTATTGTTCATTGATTCAAGCATCACACCTCACAACAGAAAGTTTGGTTGCATTATCTTAGCTTGATTTTTGACCAAAACAGTTTGGCGCCCACCGTGGGGCAATTGATGCTTCATTCCTAAGAAGATTCATATTTTCGTGGTCATTTCGGTTCGTTACAACCAAGCAGATGACTTCTTCAGCAAAGAACACATCAAGCTTTATGCCGGCAATCAGTTCTTCACAAGGTGTTCCTCCTTTGCCTCCACCACCTTCTGGATCCCAGAAGAATGCTGAAAATGCTGCGAAGTGACAAACCCCCATTTTTTCAAAACCACCAACTTCTTCTGTTTCCTCTAATCCTACTACTAATGATCTTTTTACTCTGATTTTGCAGATGAGGGATCGCATGCAAGAGCAGGACAAAACCAATGAAAGGATCCTCCAGGAGATTGGTCATATCAAGAAACAGAAGAAATCAGTGGAGGATCACTATCCTCTGATGCCAAGGTCCTTGAATTTTGACACTCCGGTTGTAACTACCCTATAATTGGCAGTTCCGGGCATCCAGTATCAAAGTAGTCCATCAGAAAGGCGTTATGGAACAACAACTATGAGTCAAGCATTTGGATCTCATTTCCAGCCTCAAGGATCCTATTCTCAGCCATCGGGATCCTCTACTCAGCATCAGGGATCCTTCATCAGCTCAGGAGGATATTTGGGAATGCACACAGTTCAGGGACCCTCTGTAACACCTTGAAAAATTCACGTCCTATAAAGTGTTGACACGTGTCATATGTTTGAACGTGTGTAAGAAAGTTCTGAAAGGACTAAAGTTGACAATAAGGAAAAGTATTTGAATATACGAGTTCTAAATGACAACAGTGAATAAATATATTATACATTAACCCTACATGATGCTTATAACATCAAACGAATAAATAATGGATCATGCGAAGCTAAAAGTGAGAGATTACAAACTACAGGGGTTAAATGTGTCAACATGTTTAAGTTATACCTCTGAGTGACCTTTTGACAAACCCGAAGCTTTGTAACTGTTAATTATTCTCACTAGAATGCACGATATAAATTTCATAAAGTTTCGTTATCGTATGAGAAAGTTATGATCAAATTCGTGTGCGAGGGGTTAAAGCGTTAACGTTGAAAGTTATGACTTTTCGGGTTAACATGAAATGTCCAAGGACTTGGCAAAGTGGGTACAAGTCTTAAGGCCCTTATAGATAAATAATAAGGGGTCAAATTGCAAGAAATAAACTAGTTGACCTTTCGAAGAGCCAAGGGACGAATATGCGGAAACTTGAAAATGAAAAATCTGATCAGAAGGGTTAAGGAGGGCCGCGTAAGGTCCATCAACACCCTTACGCGGATCGCGTCAGAGACACAGTAACAGAAACTTTAAACAGCCTCCTGTATTCACGCATAATCGACCCAAAACGGATGTTTCACTTCATGTGCGACCCCTAGGCAACCCCTAGAGCACTAGGGACACTTGTGGGAGAGTTGTGGTCAGTAGTAGGCTTGTGTGTCAACATTTTGTGGTGATTAAACCACTATAAAAGGGCCATCAGTTGCAATTCATTCTTCACACCATTCTCTTGCACTTCTGATCATTCTTGGAGCTTCAAAGCAGACTCAAGTGATCTCTGGTCGTTCATAGGACTCTTGTAAGTTTGCTTGTCCTTCCTTAATTAAGTTTTAGCTTAGTTATAGCTTAAAAGTCAAACCGTCGTAATTAACGGTTGACTTTAAGATTAATCACTAATGGTCCAGTGATTAGTCGAATCAAAAGTAGTTATAAGTTGGTAATTATGTGGGTAATAAACCCTCAAAAGGGTTCCCCCTGATTCCCACTCTAACTAGGTCAAATGTCGGGTCAAATTTGTTAAGAAAAAGTCAACAGGATCCTTAAATTCTAATTTATGCATAATTAGCAATGTAGAACATATACAACCTGTTTGATCATCAATATAACTTGGTAATAAGTGTAAGAACATGTCTAAACATGTTTAACCCGACAATTTCCTGTAAAGACCCGGTTCGGAACCGAAAGTCGCATAGTTTGACTTTTACTTTGACTTTCAGTTCTGACCCGTTTAGGTATGTTTTAGAAATAACTAAGAGCTTCATTTGGACCAGGTTAGATGCTAGTATAACCCTCTGTGATTATACACCATGGTTCATTAGTTAACCAATTAATACGCATGATTCCGTTAATTGCTCATATGTTGACCATTATGCCCGTTTCACCTTAAAACGTGATTTGTGAAAATGTAGAAACCTTAGTTACTGATATATAAACTTGTATGGAAATTTTGACATCAGTTTGAGGTGTAGATTAAGAGTTATGCTCGTTAACGTAAAATGAAAACTTTATGGTAATAAAACGGCGTAATTAGCGTATAGCCTAGTTAAGCCCACTTTTTGATATCAAACTCCTTACCCACTGATGTAATATATTATTTTGGGATTTTTGAAGATTTTTAATTAATTTTAGGCTGAGCATAACTTATAGTCGTAGGCTTAATCCGGTAATTGTCGGTTTTGCCCTTACGGGCCATAAAATGAGTTTTACATATCTAAACGACTCCAAACCTTTTGCTACTGATTACATATGATAAATAAATTATTTTAAACCTCCTGGAATAATAAAAATATTAGATTTCTATATAGAACCCGGAAACGGCTTCTAATCGCCTAATTAAGCGTTTTTAACGCCTAGTATGTACTAGAACTATTTTAAACATACTAAGGGTGATACCTACTGATATTTGAGGTAAATAATAATATTTTAAAAGTAAGAAAAAGTTGTTAACCTCAGACTTCAGTTTTGAGCTCTTCGGCTTATATGAAATTACCAAAATGCCCCTACGGTGCATAGTTTGGTTATATTTGATAAATTTCACATATCTACTTTACCCTACTATTATAACTTATCAAACTAAGTATTTTTGCTGATTATATCAGACCTGTAACTCAGGTTAATACTTAAACTCTTTTATCACCTTATAAATGACCAAACTACCCCTACGGGGCATAGTTTGTGTTTAAATTCATTTCGAGCATAATAAATGATATCTTACTGATGTCACAACATATTTGGAGCATATTAACTTAGGAAACCTGTAAATGGCTCTCATTATTACCCGTTACGCTTATTACGCGTGCGGTTCGGTTTATGTAACTAGTTTACATAAATTAGCCGAAACGGGTCAAACCTTATCGGTTTTATCTCAAAATCCAGAGTGTGTATGAAATACCCATATTAAGAAAGTCTCCGAACTTGCCGGGTCTAAATCACATTCTATCCGGTCTTCGCTTAATAGTGCGTACGAACCGTATCATTGAAACTAACCGGTCTAAGCTAAGGCTTAATTAAGGACCCGTTAGAAATCTAATAGGTTATTATAAACCTTCGTTCCAGATTAGGAGCCCAGTAAAAGTACTTGAATTTGTTGTATTTGATTGATACTTTGCTCAAGTAAATACTCTTAACTTATTGTCCCTATACGGGCTTGGGATACGGCACTATAAAAGTACCGCTTGGTCGGGTATGTAGTCATTTAAATCGGATTGTGATTAATGTATTTACATAACCGGATTTTTTCTGTATTATTTGATGTATGGCCCTTGGGTTTAAATGACCATGTCCCGGATATCCTTGGCATCATTTTACGAAATGGCCACGACCTAAGCACGGGGTGTAGGCGTACACCTGACAGATGCATTATGTAAAAACTGGTAATCCACGTAAAGGAATCAACCTTGTGGGCATTATACCTATGGCGAGTCAGTTAACTTAAACCGGCTCTTCTAACCGGTGCTAATGGACGGCAAATAAGTGAATCTGTATACAAGATAATATACAAATAATTGTCCCAAGTTATAAAGATATTTTGTGCCAAAGTGCATTCAAATCAATTTACAAACTCTTTTCAAAACGAGTCAGTTGAGTTGTATTTACCAGTGTAAACTGACGTATTTTCCAAAATGGTTAAGTGCAGGTGCTAGACGAAATAGGCTGGCTACTCCAGGCATCATTACTCAAGTCTCGCAAGCTCTAGATGTCAAAGTCTGTTGAACTATTGTTTCTATTTTATTTTCGATCCGTCTGTGGATAAACAATCGACTATTATGATACTTGATATTACAACATTATATTCGGTTGAATGATATCTTACATTTTGCTTCCGCTGTGCATATTAAATATTGTGTAGTTTGACTATTATGTTGCCAACCACGTCACGATACTCCCCACCGGGCCCACCGGTGACACGTGGAAGTCGGGGTGTGACAGGTTGGTATCAGAGCCAACATTGAGTGAATTAAACACTAGTCTTTTGTGTTTAATCTCAGTTACACAATTGCACATTCTTGAGTCTAGACAAGAACATAGGACAAATCCAAATTCGTTTCATTGTCTTTTAATTACTTCTTTGTTATTTTCCTGATTAGCCCTTGCATGGGCAAGTCATTTTTTTAGAAGTCCCGTTTAGGGCAACCATATACTTGTTTAAATTTTAAAGGAACGATTATATATTTAAAAATATCATTCCTATATTATAAGATCTACCATTATAATAAAATGGCAAACTCTAAAAAGGACAAGACGTAGCCATTTGTCACATTAAGACAGGGCCAAGATGGTAGATCCACAATTAGATTCAGATCCTTGTTAACAGTTCAATTTAGGATTGTTCTGAGTTAAATATTAAAAAGAATCTTAAAGGTAAAACCTAGCCTAAATGTCACCGCATACAAGGCCAAGATGGTAGAACCTATTCAAGAGATTCAAATCCTTATTAAACATATGAAAGCATATTAACATGCTTGACAAAGTGTGATACGATAAAATCACATAAGTCATTTTTGATTGGGTTATTCTAAATTCCCTTATTTATATAATCATCCCTTATGGATGAAGTGCCCACGGGCTATGATTAACGTCCTCTGAGACTAAAGACAGTGGTAGCTTACGACTCCCTGTCAAGAAAAGGTAATGAACTTTGATTCAAACCTTAATGCCTCGATTCTCTGAAACCATGGCTTATAAATTAAACTTGTCTACGTGACTAGGCCTTTTGTGCTATTATTAACTTATAATTTAGGATTATGATAAAAATCCTGAACAATTATATATTTAGCAAATTAACTAAAATGTGTATTAAAAGCATGGTTAATAAATCGTTTAAGAACGATAGTACTGTAAGGGCTTCTAAATAAACCTTGCCCTTATTCTTCTTTTGTAGCAACTAAGACTACATGGCTGACTCTGACGAGATAAACAGTCATCCTTTGGAAAACCGCGATGATAATGATAGGATTAATATAACCAAAGAAGAGCTTCGTTCACTGATTGATACAGCTGTATCTAAAGCTGTAGAAGAACAATTTAAGGAGTATAGTGGGACGCATAGTCGAGCCTCATCTGTACCCCACTCTAAGTCTGTCCCTAAAACTCATTCAGAGCCTCATAACAAGCCGCCCTCTAAGAAAGAGGAGCCAAAGAAGGATGATGATCGGCATTCATCAAATGAACACAGTGTTCCATCCAAGAAGATAACGTTCGATAATGAACCACGTACCAAGTCTTGTACCTATAAGTACTTTGTTTCCTGTAAACCCCGAGATTTCACTGGGGAGAAAGGAGCAGTAGATTGTATGACCTGGTTGGATGAAATGGACACGGTGGTGGACATCAGCGGTTGTGCTGAAAGGGATGTAGTAAAGTATGTATCCCAATCATTCAAAGGAGAGGCACTAGCATGGTGGAGGTCTCTTATTCAAGCTGCTGGGAAGATCCCGCTCTACAACATGTCATGGGAGCAGTTTGTTACTCTCATTATGGAAAACTACTGCCCTCAATATGAGGTCGAAAGAATTGAATCTGATTTCTTATCATTGGTGATGACAAACTTAGATTGTCAAGCTTATCTCACCAGTTTCAATACCCTGTCCAGACTGGTTCCTTACCTTGTAACACCAGAGCCCAAGCGAATTGCTCGCTTCATTGGGGGTTTAGCCCCAGAAATCAAAGCCAGTGTTAAGGCTTCAAGACCTGCTACATTTAGGTCAGCAGCTGATCTCTCTTTGTCCCTTACTTTAGATGCGGTCAGGTTGAGATCGCTAAAGAAATCTGAAGAAAGTAAGAGGAAGCGTAAGGATGATAACTCACGAGGGTCAGAGAAGAAGCACAAGGGAAACACCGATTCTAAGAAGTTTGGGTCTGGAAGGAATAGTCAGCGGACAGAGGAAAAGCCAAAGTGCACGACTTGCCAGAAACGCCACTTTGGAAAGTGCAGATTTGAATCCGATTCTAAGTCAGGAGCACCTGCATGTGGGATATGCAAGTCTAAAGAGCACAAGACGATAGAGTGCAAGAAGATAAGAGATGCCACATGCTACAACTCAAATGAGAAAGGGCACATTAAGACCAACTGCCCTAAGTATGCCAAGAAGCCTGAAGAGGTCAAGAAGACCAATGCAAGGGTCTTTCGAATGGATGCAAAGGAAGCAATCCAGGATGACAACGTAATCACAGGTACCTTTCTCATCAATGATGTCTATGCAAGGGTACTTTTTGATTCAGGCGCTGATAAGTCGTTTGTAGATCATAAGTTTTGTAAATTGCTGAATTTACCTGTCAAAACCTTGAGTATAAATTATGAGGTAGAGTTAGCAGATGGCACCTTAGAAGCCGTTTCAACTGTGTTAGATGGATGTGTTATAGCCATTAAGAACCACTCTTTTCCTCTGTCTCTACTTCCCTTTAAATTGGCCGGTTTTGACATAGTCTTGGGTATGGACTGGTTATCTCATAACCAGGCCCAAATTGTCTGCAACAGAAAGCAAGTGGTAATTAAGACTCCATCTGGTGAATCACTTACCATTCGGGGAGATACCCAATATGGATTGCCTAAGCAAGTGACTATGCTCAAGGCTTCCAAGTGTTTAAAGAAGGGTTGTGTCATCTACATGGCACAAGTGATTATTGATGAGCCTAAACCGAAGATTGAAGACATCCCCGTCATTTCTGAATACCCTGAAGTTTTTCCTGAAGATCTACCTGGTTTGCCACCAGATAGACAAGTCGAATTCAGAATTGATATAATCCCTGGAGCAGCCCCAGTTGCTAGAGCACCTTATAGGTTGGCGCCCATAGAAATGAAAGAATTAAGGATGCAACTGGATGAATTGCTGGCCAAAGGTTTCATCAAACCTAGTTCGTCTCCTTGGGGAGCACCAGTCTTGTTTGTCAAGAAGAAGGATGGATCGATGCGTCTGTGCATCGATTATCGTGAGCTTAATAAGGTCACGATCAAGAATAGATATCCTTTGCCCAGAATCGACGATTTGTTCGATCAATTGCAAGGGGCAAGTTATTTCTCAAAGATTGACTTAAGGTCAGGCTACCATCAACTGAAGGTTAGAGATGAAGACGTACACAAAACTGCATTTAGGACTCGTTATGGTCATTACGAGTTCCTAGTGATGCATTTTGGGCTCACCAATGCACCTGCCGCGTTCATGGATCTCATAAATCGCGTTTGCAAGCCTTACTTAGACAAATTCGTCATCGTTTTCATCGACGACATTCTTATTTACTCAAAGAACCAAGCTGACCAAACACCTTCGTTGTATTCTCAAACTCCTGCATCAGGAGAAGCTCTATGCCAAATTCTCCAAGTGTGAATTTTGGCTTCGAGAAGTCCAATTCCTTGGACATGTGGTTAGTGAGCGTGGTATCCAAGTGGATCCCGCTAAGGTTGAAGCAGTTATGAACTGGCAAGAGCCAAAGACGCCTACGGAGATTCGTAGCTTCCTGGGATTGGCAGGATATTACAGGCGTTTCATTGAAAATTTTTCAAGGATTGCTGCACCCCTAACTTCCTTGACTAAGAAGAAAGTAAAGTTCATTTGGGGCCCTAAGCAGCAAGAGTCCTTTGATATCCTAAAGCAAAAGTTGAGCAACGCCCCAGTACTGACATTGCCAGATGGAATAGAAGATTTTGTGGTTTACTGCGATGCATCGCACACTGGCATGGGGTGTGTGCTTATGCAGAAAGGCAAGGTTATTGCCTATGCTTCAAGACAGTTAAAGGTGCATGAAAAGAATTACACCACCCACGACTTGGAGTTGGGTGCCGTTGTATTCGCACTAAAACTGTGGAGGCATTATTTATATGGTATCAAGTGTGTGATCTATTCTGATCACAAGAGCCTTCAACATCTGTTTAATCAGAAGGATTTAAACATGAGGCAACGCCGTTGGATGGAGACTTTAAATGATTATGATTGTGAAATCAGATACCATCCCGGCAAGGTGAATGTAGTCGTTAATGCCTTGAGTCAAAAGGAAAGGGTGAAACCCATCCGAATCAATGCCAAGCGCATGGAGATAAAGAACAGTTTGATTGAAAGGTTGTTAGCTGCACAAAAGGAAGCTGTGTTGGAAGCTAACTATCCTAATGAAAAGCTAGGAGTAACCGAGGAGTAGTTATCTCTTGGCAAAGACGGAATTCTTAGATTGAATGGACGAATATGGGTTCCAATTTATGGAGGACTTCGAGATGTTATTCTTCAGGAAGCCCATAGTTCCAAATATTCCGTTCATCCTGGAGCTGATAAGATGTACCAGGATCTAAGGGTAAACTATTGGTGGATAGGCTTGAAAAAGTCTGTAGCTGCCTATGTAGCTAAGTGCTTGACTTGTGCGCAAGTTAAGGCAGAACATCAAAAGCCGTCAGGATTGCTACAACAGCCTGAACTCCCTACGTGGAAGTGGGAAATGGTGATGATGGATTTTATCACCAAATTGCCAAAGACAAGGAAAGGAAATGATACAATATGGGTTATAGTTGATAGACTGACTAAGTCAGCACATTTCTTACCCATCAAGGAGACTTATAGCTCCGACATGTTAGCCCAATTATACGTGGATAAGATTGTAGCCTTACATGGCATACCTGTGTCTATTATCTCTGACATAGATACTAGATACATGTCGCATTTTTGGAAAAGCTTCCAACAATCTTTGGGCACACGTTTAAATTTTAGTACGGCTTACCATCCTCAGACAGACGGTCAGAGTGAGCGTACTATTCAAACGTTGGAAGACATGCTACGTGCATGTGTAATTGATTTAGGTGGTAGTTGGGATAACCACCTACCCTTGATTGAATTCTCCTACAACAATAGCTACCATACCAGCATAAAGGCTGCGCCTTTTGAGGCATTATACGGTAGAAAGTGTAGAACGCCAGTTTGTTGGGCGGAAGTTGGAGATGTCCAATTATCAGGACCAGAGATAGTGTTCGAAACGACGGACAAGATTGTCCAGATTCGTGACCGTCTCAAAGCTGCCCGGGATAGGGAGAAGAGTTACGCAGATCCAAAGCGTAAAGCTTTTCACTTCGAAGTAGGTGACAAAGTATTACTTAAGGTATCACCCTGGAAGGGGGTGATATGATTTGGTAAGAAAGGCAAGCTAAGCCTGAGATACATAGGACCTTTCGAGGTTATCGAACGTATCGGGTCAGTTGCCTATAAGCTAAACTTACCTGAAGAGCTCAGTGGAATTCACAATCTGTTCCACATCTGCAATCTGAAGAAGTGTTTCACTGACGAATCACTAGTCATACCACATACAGATGTGCATATAGATGAGAGCTTAAAATTTGTGGAAAAACCTTTGTCGATTGAAGATCGACAGGTAAAGAAGCTTCGAAGGAAGCATGTACCTATTGTAAAGGTCAAATGGGATGCCCGTAGAGGTCCCGAATATACGTGGGAGGTTGAATCCACAATGAAAGAAAAGTACCCTTATTTGTTTCAGTAAATCTCGGGTCGAGATTTATTTTAAGGGGGTGAGGATGTAACACCTCGAAAAATTCAGGTCCTATAAAGTGTTGACACGTGTCATATGTTTGAACGTGTGTAAGAAAGTTCTGAAAGGACTAAAGTTGACAATCAGGAAAAGTATGTGAATATACGAGTTCTAAATGTCAACAGTGAATAAATATATTATACATTAACCCTACATGATGCTTATAACATCAAACGAATAAATCATGGATCATGCGAAGCTAAAAGTGAGAGATTACAAACTACAGGGGTTAAATGTGTCAACATGTTTAAGTTATACCTCTGAGTGACCTTTTGACAAACCCAAAGCTTTGTAACTGTTAATTATGCTCACTAGAATGCACGATATAAATTTCATAAAGTTTCGTTATCGTATGAGAAAGTTATGATCAAATTCGTGTGCGAGGGGTTAAAGCGTTAACGTTGAAAGTTATGACTTTTCGGGTTAACATGAAATGTCCAAGGACTTGGCAAAGTGGGTACAAGTCTTAAGGCCCTTATGGATAAATAATAAAGGGTCAAATTGCAAGAAATAAACTAGTTGACCTTTCGAAGAGCCAAGGGACGAATATGCGGAAACTTGAAAATGAAAAATCTGATCAGAAGGGCTAAGGCGGGCCGCGTAAGGTCCATCAACACCCTTACGCGGGCCGCGTCAGAGACACAGTAACAGAAACTTTAAACAGCCTCCTATATTCGCGCATAATCGACCCAAAACGGATGTTTCACTTCATGTGCGACCCCTAGGCAACCCCTAGAGCACTAGGGACACTTGTGGGAGAGTTGTGGTCAGTAGTAGGCTTGTGTGTCAACATTTTGTGGTGATTAAACCACTATAAAAGGGCCATGAGTTGCAATTCATTCTTCACACCATTCTCTTGCACTTCTGATCATTCTTGGAGCTTCAAAGCAGACTCAAGTGATCTCTGGTCGTTCATAGGACTCTTGTAAGTTTGCTTGTCCTTCCTTAAATTAAGTTTTAGCTTAGTTATAGCTTAAAAGTCAAACAGTCGTAATTAACGGTTGACTTTAAGATTAATCACTAATGGTCCAGTGATTAGTCGAATCAAAAGTAGTTATAAGTTGGTAATTATGTGGGTAATAAACCCTCAAAAGGGTTCCCCCTGATTCCCACTCTAACTAGGTCAAATGTCGGGTCAAATTTGTTAAGAAAAAGTCAACAGGATCCTTAAATTCTAATTTATGCATAATTAGCAATGTAGAACATATGCAACCTGTTTGATCATCAATATAACTTGGTAATAAGTGTAAGAACATGTCTAAACATGTTCAACCCGACAATTTCCTATAAAGACCCGGTTCGGAACCGAAAGTCGCATAGTTTGACTTTTACTTTGACTTTCAGTTCTGACACGTTTAGGTATGTTTTAGAAATACCTAAGAGCTTCATTTGGACCAGGTTACATGCTAGTATAACCCTCTGTGATTATACACCATGGTTCATTAGTTAACCAATTAATACGCATGATTCCGTTAATTGCTCATATGTTGACCATTATGCCCTTTTCACCTTAAAACGTGATTTGTGAAAATGTAAAAATGTAGAAACCTTAGTTACTGATATATAAACTTGTATGTGAATTTTGACATCAGTTTGAGTTGTAGATTAAGAGTTATGCTCGTTAGCGTAAAATGAAAGCTTTATGTTAATAAAACGGCGTAATTAGCGTATAGCCTAGTTAAGCCCACTTTTTGATATCAAACTCCTTACCCACTGATGTAATATATTATTTTGGGATTTTTGAAGATTTTTAATTAATTTTAGGCTGAGCATAACTTATAGTCGTAGGCTTAATCCGGTAATTGTCGGTTTTGCCCTTACGGGCCATAAAATGAGTTTTACATATCTAAACGACTCCAAACCTTTTGCTACTGATTACATATGATAAATAAATTATTTTAAACCTCCTGGAATAATAAAAATATCAGATTTCTATATAGAACCCGGAAACGGCTTTTAATCGCCTAATTAAGCGTTTTTAACGCCTAGTATGTACTAGAACTATTTTAGACATACTAAGGGTGATACCTACTGATATTTGAGGTAAATAATAATATTTTAATAGTAAGCAAAAGTTGTTAACCTCAGACTTCAGTTTTGAGCTTTTCGGCTTATGTGAAATTACCAAAATGCCCCTAGGTGCATAGTTTGGTTATATTTGATAAATTTCACATATCTACTTTACCCTACTGTTATAACTTATCAAACTAAGTATTTTTGCTGATTATATCAGACCTGTAACTCAGGTTAATACTTAAACTCTTTTATCACCTTATAAATGACCAAACTACCCCTACGGGGCATAGTTTGTGTTTAAATTCATTTCGGGCATAATAAATGATATCTTACTGATGTCACAACATATTTGGAGCATATTAACTTAGGAAACCTATAAATGGCTCTCATTATTACCCGTTACGCTTATTACGCGTGCGGTTCGGTTTATGTAACTAGTTTACATAAATTAGCCGAAACGGGTCAAACCTTATCGGTTTTATCTCAAAATCCAGAGTGTGTATGAAATACCCATATTAAGCAAGTCTCCGAACTTGCCGGGTCTAAAACACATTCTATCCGGTCTTCGCTTAATAGTGCGTACGAACCGTATCATTGAAACTAACCGGTCTAAGCTAAGGCTTAATTAAGGACCCGTTAGAAATCTAATAGGTTATTATAAACCTTCGTTCCAGATTAGGAGCCCAGTAAAAGTACTTGCATTTGCTGTATTTGATTGATACTTTGCTCAGGTAAATACTCTTAACTTATTTTCCCTATACGGGCTTGGAATACGGTACTATAAAAGTACCGCTTGGTCGGGTATGTAGTCATTTAAATCGGATTGTGATTAATGTATTTACATAACCCGCTTTGTTCTGTATTATTTGATGTATGGCCCTTGGGGGTTAAATGACCATGTCCCGGATATCCTTGGCATCATTTTACGAAATGGCCATGACCTAAGCACGGGGTGTAGGCGTACACCTGACAGATGCATTATGTAAAAACTGGTAATCCACGTAAAGGAATCAACCTTGTGGGCATTATACATGTGGCGAGTCAGTTAACTTAAACCGGCTCTTCTAACCGGTGCTAATGGACGGCAAATAAGTAAATCTGTATACAAGATTATATACAAATAATTGTCCCAAGTTATAAAGATATTTTGAGCCGAAGTGCATTCAAATCAATTTACAAACTCTTTTCAAAACGAGTCAGTTGAGTTGTATTTACCAGTGTAAACTGACGTATTTTCCAAAAAGGTTAAGTGCAGGTGCTAGACGAAATAGGCTGGCTACTCCAGGCATCATTACTCAAGTCTCGCAAGCTCTAGATGTCAAAGTCTGTTGAACTATTGTTTCTATTTTATTTTCGATCCATCTGTGGATAAACAATCGACTATTATGATACTTGATATTACAACATTATATTCGGTTGAATGATATCTTACATTTTGCTTCCGCTGTGCATATTAAATATTGTGTTGTTTGACTATTATGTTGCCAACCACGTCACGATACTCCCCACCGGGCCCACCGGTGACACGTGGAAGTCGGGGGTCTGACACCCTCCCAGGTCCAAGGATCCTCCCAGGTCCAAGGATCCTCCCAGGACCAAGGATTCTCTATCGTTCCAGGATCCTTTCAGGTTCAAGGATCCTCTCAGCCCCAAGGATCCTTTCAGGTTCAAGGATCCTCTCAGGTTCAACGATCCAACATCTTTCAGGATCAAGGATTCTTAAGGAGTATGCAGCCTCCAAGCTCGGATGTTCATCAAGGAGACTTCATACCAATGCAGACCATTGCGTCCTCTGGTCCTTCAATCATACCAGAACCCCGTCAATATGGATTCACATCCGGAATTCCAAACATGAATCCCATGGGAGGTAACACTTTCAATAATTCATATTACACTAACCATGGCTCTATGCAGGATACAGGTATCAATCAAGCTATGGCTAGGGAATTACAGAAGCTTAAGGATATGATATCCAGCGTACCAGGAGTGGTTAAACCCATTCCTGAAATTGCAGATGGTAGCCATAGGATATCTCGCTTTGCACCACCTATTTGTGATGCTGAGATACCCAAGAGGTTCCAAATACCAACTATGAAGCTGTATGATGGCTCAACGGATCCAGAGGAACATGTAGCTCAATACAGGGAGAGGATGGAGATCAATCCAATTCCTGAGAGGTTAAAAGAAGCATGTCTATGCAAGGGTTTTGGATCCACACTAACAGGATCTGCTCTTAAATGGCTGTTAAGTCTTCCCCCTTACTCTATTACTTCATTTGCTAATCTAGTTAATCAGTTTAATAGTCAATTCTCTTGTAGTAGAAAGTTTGAACGATTAACTAGTGATCTTTATAGGGTAACACAAGGTCAAAATGAATCACTTAGAGATTA
Organism: Helianthus tuberosus; assembly: GCA_030545235.1. NCBI lineage: Eukaryota > Viridiplantae > Streptophyta > Magnoliopsida > Asterales > Asteraceae > Helianthus > Helianthus tuberosus. Next base: position 62,369,231 of record CM060368.1, on the reverse strand, counting down.
CATCACTAAGTTTAGTAAAGAATCCTTAGATATCCCTAACCTGGATATAGCTATGGCTGTGGAAGCCTTTAAAATGGGTTTGCTTAGGGATTCATTGTTCTATGATGATCTTGTTATGACCCCATGCAGGAATCTTGATGAAGTAAGAACCAGGGCCCTTAGGTTCATCCGTCTAGAGGATGATAAAAGGATCCAGGAAAGATTGACAGGATCCTCAAAGCAGGAGAAGCAAGGATCCTACTTCAAGAATAACAAGTTCAAGTCCTACAACAAATCTGACAACCAGAACGTGCATGCAGTGGAACAGGAAGAGGATGATGAGGATTATCCTCCCATTTCTAAATACTATTTTTCTGTTGATAACAATGAACTAATTCTTGCAATGCAAAATCTAGGTGAGAAAGCTAGGTGGCCAAGGAAAAGTGATAAACCAACTGCTACAAAGGACAAGTCCAAATGGTGTGCATATCATGAGGATTTTAGGCATCTCACTGAAGAGTGTATTGCACTTAGAAAGGAAATTGGTTACTTGTTAAGTAAGGGGCATTTGAAGGAGATTTTGGGATGAAAGAAGTCAAGGATCCAGGATCCTGAAAGGATCCCAGAAAAGGCTCCTGCTCCTCCAGCAGATGCACAAGTCATAAACTTCATATCTGGTAGATCAGACATTTGTGGTACTTCATTTTCAGCAGCCAAAAGACATGCCAAGGAAACCAAGATGGATAATGGAGACAGACCCATCCGGACCTCCACTGTCACTAAGGATAAGATCATAACTTTTGATGAGGATGATCGTCTTGATGCGCAAGATCCTCATCATGATGGTCTTGTTATTACCCTGTTTATTTCTAACCATTTTGTTCGCAGGATCCTGATAGATGGAGGAAGCTCAGTAAACATCATCCAGCTTGATCTCCTCAAGAAGATGAATATCCCTGAATCAGACATTGTTCCAAGATCCTCAGTACTTGTGGGATTCAGCGGAGAGACCAAGAATACATTGGGGGACATCAAACTCCCTATCTATATCGAAGGACTTCATTCTTATAAAAAATTTTGTGTTATAGATTGCTTATCATGTTGTAATGTTATCCTTGGCAGGCAGTGGATACATGACATGAAGGCAGTCCCATCTACATATCATCAATGAGAAAAGCTTCCTAGTCCATGGGGAGTGGTGAAAATTGAGAGTGGCCAACAAGAAGCTAAAAATTGTTACACATCATCAATGAAGCTAGCCTCAAGACCAAGGGAGCAATAGCAACTAAAGTATCCTCCAAGAGATGTCTTGGAGGCAAGAGAGCAGGATGTAAAAGAAATCCTCATGGATCCTCATGATCCTGAATCCAAGATCTTTATAGGATCAGGGATCCTTAGTGACATCGAACAGGATCTAGTATCCTTCCTTAAAAGAAGGAAAACTACTTTTGCCTGGAAGCATGAAGACATGACAGGTATATCTAAAGATATAATTACTCATAAACTCGGCATTGACAGGTCATTCAAGCCTATACATCAAAAGAGGAGGAAGTTTGCAGCTGAAAGGAATGCAATTATCCAGGAAGAGGTAGATAAACTACTTCGGGCAGGTATGATAAGAGAGGTTAAGTATCCAAGATGGTTAGCCAATGTGGTTGTTGTTCAAAAGAAAAATGGAAAGTGGAGGGTATGTGTCGATTTTACTGATTTAAACAAGCCATGTCCCAAGGATCCTTTCCCATTACCCCACATTGACTCCATGGTGGATGCTACCGCGGGTCATGAGTTGTTGACTATTATGGGTGCTTCATCTGGATTTCAACAAATTCAGATGGAACCATCTGATCAAGTGGATACAGCCTTTATGACCCCAACTGGTATATATTGTTATATTGCTATGCCATTTGGACTAAGGAATGCAGGTGTTACTTATCAAAGGCTAGTCAATATGATGTTCAAGGAACAAATTGGACACACTATGGAAGTCTATATAGATGACATGGTGGTTAAGTCCAAGAAAGCTGAGGATCACCTTAAAGACTTGGAGGAAGCATTCAATATCCTTGATAAATTTAATATGAAACTGAATCCTTCCAAGTGTCATTTTGGTGTTAAAGCAGGGAAATTTTTAGGCTATATGGTGACAAAGAGGGGCATTGAAGCAAGTCCAGAGCAAATTAAGGCTATTGTGAATATCAAATCTCCTGCCAATGCTAAGGATGTGCAAAGATTGACAGGCAGGATCGCAGCCTTGAACAGGTTTATATCCAAATCCTCAGAAAAGTGCAAGGAATTCTATGACATCCTGAGGAAGAACAAAAAATTTGAATGGACTGAGAAGCATGAAAATGCCCTCAAAGCTCTTAAGGATTACCTATCCTCAGCCCCTGCCTTGATGAAACCAGAGAAAGGGGATGTATTATCCTTATACCAAGCAGTATCCTCAAAAGCAGTAAGCGCGGTCGTTGTTAAGGATCACCATGGTACACAACATCCTGTTTATTATGTAAGTAAGAGTTTACTTGATGCTGAATCCAGGTATTCACATTTAGAAAAACTTATCCTTGCATTAATTATGGCATCTACTAAATTAAGACATTATTTTGAGACTCATGACATTATTGTTAAAACTAATTTCCCAATTAAGAATGTTCTCAGGAAACCTGAAATTTCAGGAAGGATGGCTAAGTGGGCAGTGAAACTTAGTGCCTACGATATAAGATATGAACCAAGGACTGCCATCAAATCCCAAGCCTTAGCTGACTTTGTGGCAGATTTTAGTAGTGACTTGCAAAAGGAAGCTGAGTTAGAGGTCTAACAGCTAGAAGAAACTAAGGATCCTTATATACTCTTCACTGATGGTGCTTCTAATGTAAAAGGAACAGGGCTTAGAATACTACTAAAATCGCCACAGAGGGACATAATACCCCATTCCATAGCTTGTGAATTTCAAACTACCAACAATGAGGCTGAGTATGAAGCCTTGATAGCTGGTTTGCAAATTGCCAAGCATATGAGGAACAGGTATCTCGAGGTACATGTAGATTCATTATTAATTACTAATCACTTTAATGGATCCTATGCTGTTAAAGGTGAAAAGCTAATCAAATATTTAGAGATATTCAAAGAATTGGCACTCTCTTTTGTTTCCTTTAGTTTGACACAGGTACCAAGGGAAGAGAATGCAGAGGCTGATGCATTAGCCAATCTAGGATCATCCTTGAAGATCCCGGAGGATATTAGGATCCCTATTATCCACATCCTGACACCAGCTATCAAGGATCATGTAGCCATGGAGATAGGAGAGGATTCTGCAATCATCCCTAGTGATGATACTCAATCTCATTCAGGATCATGGATCCTTCCAATCATGAGATACATACAACACGGAGAGATTCCTATAGGAGAAAACCCTAGGGCTTTCAAAATCAAGGTATCTCAATTTACAATATTGAATAATATGTTGTATAAACGATCTCTTGCAGGACCATATCTGAGATGTATTGAGGATCCTGAAATCCAAGAAGTCCTAAAGGATTTCCATGAAGGAGATTGTGGAAACCACACTAGGGGCAGGGCATTATTCTCAAGGATCCTGAGGACAGGATACTATTGGCCTACTATGAAGAAGGATGCTGTGGAATATGCCAAGAAGTGTGATCCTTGTCTGAGATATAGTAATATCCTTCATCAACCCGCAGAGCTTTTGCATCCTATATCCTCTTCATGGCCATTTATGAGATGGGGAATGGATATAGTTGGTAAGCTTCCTAAGGCACCTGGTGGAAAAGTATTCATGCTTGCTATGACTGATTACTTCTCCAAGTGGATAGAGGCTGAAGCCTTTGCTCAAGTCAGAGAAAAGGAAGTTATATCCTTTATTAAGAGAAACATTATTACTAGATTTGGTATCCCTTCTGAAATTGTTTGTGATAATGGATCCCAATTTATTGGGAGTAGAACTACTAACTTTTGTGACAGCTGGGGGATAAAGATGATAACATCAACACCAGTCCACCCACAAGCTAATGGCCAGGCAGAATCATCCAACAAGATCATCATCAACAATTTGAAGAAGAAGCTTGGATCCAAGAAAGGAAAATGGGCAGAAGAACTACCTTATGTACTAAGGGCTGATAGGACAACTCCCAAAAATGCCACTGGCCAAACTCCATTTTCTTTGGTATTTGGGGCAGAATCAGTGATCCCTACAAAGATGGTGGTTCCTACTGCAAGAACAAGCATTCGTGATCCTGAAGAAAATGTTGAAAACTTGGTTCAAGATTTGGATACTATAGAGGAACTCAGGGATTTGGCAAGGATAAGGATGGCCAGTTATCAACAAAGGATGGCTGGAGGTTACAACAAAAATGTCAGGATCAGGAAATTCTAAGTTGGTGATATGGTATTAAGGAAAGCATTTCAGAATACCACCAATCCTGCTGATGGAAAGCTGGCACCAAAGTGGGAAGGCCCTTACTTGATCGAAGCTGAGGCAGGAAAGGGGGCATATCGATTGCTAACAATGGAAGGTGATTTGCTACCAAGAGCTTGGAATGCTGTCCACTTGAAGAAATACTTCATGTAATAAGGATCCATGATCCTTACCTGACAAGTATCCTTGAAGGATCCTTATAGGACAGAGGATCCCCATTTTGGTAATATTCTTAGCTCAAACTATTTCATTCTTTAATTATCTTATATAAGGATAAGGATCCTGCGTCCTTTATCCTCCTTTCAGTTGATTCTGAGTTTTGAAGGTTTAGGTAACCTTAACAAAGGATTGAGTATCCACAGAAGTATCCAGTTATTTGGGCTTGACCCCAGTTATTTGGGCTTGACCCCAGTTACTTGGGTTTGACCCCAGCTATTTGGGCTTAACCCCAGTTTGGGCCCGTCCCCAGTTTCGCCAGTAGCGCACGATGATCCTGGTATAGTTCATGGCAATGGGACCAGTACTCACTATAGGGGCTGGCAATTTCATTGTACTGGCTATATTCAGGATCCTACGTATAATGGTAGATGTACCATACATCCGTTCCTAAGGTTTCTAACGTTTTCACGTTAGCTAAGGTTTTGGCATTTTCATGTCACTAAGTTTGGATAGTCGCCAGTGAGGGCCATACTCCAGTTTACACACGATCCTTTGGGCTTGTCCCCAGTTATCCTTTGGGCTTGTCCCCAGTTATCCTTTGGGCTTGTCCCTAGTATATTGGGCTTGTCCCCAGAATTGTTGGGCTTGTCCCCAGTTACTAACTTTTATCTTATATTGGCTTAGTCCCAAGTTGTATCCTATTTCAGGTTTTTGAAGCTAAACGACTAAGGATCCTTGATCCTTACCTTCTACTAAGGTTTATCTTTTGGTTATCCTGATTATAAGTGTTAAAGGTTAGGATCCTAACTTGGATTCTCAGGTATGATCCTTGATTATTTTGATTTTATTCATTATTCATCTGAGTGACCCTTATCCTTTGACAACTGAACTTGTGATCCTTAAACTACACTACTTTTCAGAATTTGTCAACTATAGGATATGTGATCCTTGATCATATCCTGAACTTTTTGAGAATATTTGTTAAATTTTTCTTCTTTACTTAATAAATTCAGACAAAATATATATCACGACAATTGAAAAGTAAAGTATTCACAAGGATAACAATACGGGAAATAGCCAAAAAGTTAAGGTTTTATTTATTTACAAAACGTTAAACCCTTCAAGGTTGTCAAAATTACGTACCCCAAGCATCTACCAGCAATACGTGGCCCGTCCGCTGGGGTAGGTAATGGGTGTCCATTGTTCAGAGGTCTTTGAAATGCAGGAAATTAAAGATGGCAGGATAACAAGTGGCTTCATCCCCCAAACAGAGGATCCATCCACCACCTATTATCCTACCTATTGTCTGAGGATCCATGATCCATAACCCTAGAAACTATTGTTCAAATACAACCCAAGATTGTTTCAAAACACCACAACCAAAAAACTATTACCAAGTCCTAAAAAATGGGCTCTGGCCGCGTTTAGAAAGGTCCATCATCGCCCATCCCTGTAGCTTACACCTTTGCTGCATCACCATCACCTTCACCAGCTCCTCCAGCTCCAGCATCACCCACATGATCCTTGATCCCACTGCTGCCAGCCTCAATTGCTAAGACCTCACCAGCCTCTTCTTCGTCATCCAGATCAGCCAACCTAGCCTTCCAGTCCTCTATGTCCCAGTTGCTCTTGTCAAAGTCAGGATCCTGAGCTTCTTAGGCCATCTGCAACTTGGTTTTGTACATAGCAATGGCAGCGGAGACTTTAGCATCATTGGTGATTTCAGCCTTCTCCTGATCAGCAGTGATATGAGCCAGGACAAGTTCCCTCTTCACCAGATTGACGTCGTTTTCAAGGGAGGCAATCTTCTTATCCTTGGCCAGCATGATCTTTTGGAGATCCACACACTTTTGCTCAACCTCTTCAATACTGCCTACGTAGTCCTCGATTTCAGCAAATTTCTGCAAAAAGACAATGTAAAGTTTAGGATCACATGATCCTCAAGTGGGCAGGATAATTAAGCTAAGTCAGTGATCCTTACATAAGCAAAGTATTCAAGGAACTGGTGGCGGATTAGAGGCAAGCCTTCTAGATTGTCAGCCTCAGAGGCTTTCCTCTTCTTTCCCTTGGAGGTGGTAGGCTTGGGGATGGCAGTACTTGGGCTAGCAGTAGCCTTCTTCTTCCCAGACCTGGGACCAACAGTGATGAGATCGGTGACACCGAAACGAGTAGCAGACTTCGATGATTTTCCAGCACCTACACATCCAAAACAGATAAGTATCCTTATTTCATTCTAATTCAAACATTTAATTATGCACAAAATGGGATACTTACTTGACATCGTAACAGAGCCTGAGGATACTTCCTGAGAATCCTGGGTATTTGCTTGAAATGTTCTTATTGCAGGATCAAGCCTCCGGAAAGCAGCAAGCCTTTCCTTTGTTGCATGTGTTGTAATAATGTGTGAAATGGAAATAGCTACAAAATAGAAACAAAAGGATGTTAGTGATCCTCAACAGAAACAAGGTTATCCTATGATCCTTCTATAAGGATCCTCTATCCTACCATGAGTAACCCATTTTCTTGGAAGATCCTTCCCATCAGGGATGGAATCCCTTCTGACAAAGAAGAATCGCCTTTTCCAGTTGGTGTCATTCTTAGTGGTTTTGAAGATGGGGTGTTCTTCACCGGGTTTATGTTTGAATAGATATCGATGAGATCCATCGCTCACAAGGTCATACATTTCTGCTAACTCTGACATTCCCAGATCAATACCTTCATGCTCAATGATTCTTTCAAGGGTATACAAGACCCTCCACATCATTGGCATCGCTTGGATGTAGGAGATGCCGGTGAGAGAGAAGAAAGGTTGGGTGAAATCAGGAAAAGGATACGAGTATCCTATCATAAATGGGGTAACCGGAAAAGCTACCCAGGTTTCAGAAACATAATCACTCAGGACGGTGGGATCAAAAGCTTTGAAAACGGTGTTCGCCGGAAAACAATGGCGAATCCTGTCTATCTGCGGATCAGTAAAGCAGCATCGTTCCTTCGCAGAGCCTTCGATGATCCCTTGGCCCTTCAAAGGACTGTCCTTTTTGTGATCCTTAGCCGGTGAATATCTTAGCATCATCTTGGGCGTAATGATGGTGGAGAAGAAGAAACAGAATGAGAATATGAAGAGAGAAAGGAAAGAGAAGTACCTGATCAGATCTTTGAATGAGGATTTAAAGGATGAAACACACGAATTTAAATGCTTCCTAACCCTTATCTCTAACTTCAATTTATAATCATGATCTTGCAGGATAGTCACTTCAATGACGTCAGATTGGCAACGGCTAGTCAGAAAGTAACGGCTATATATCCGTTGGTTTGTTACGGATAAGAACGAGAAAATATAACTCGTTTATTTACACTTTACTCCTTATATTTTGGGGGAAATTGTTAGGGGAGGATTTTCCAAAGATCAGTGATCCTCAATTACTGTCGTGCTTAGGGATCCTCAATTCTGTTTGAATTAGTGATCCTCAGAGAGTAGTGTAGGATCAGGATCCTGGATCATCATAGTGATCCTTACACTAACGATTGTCTGCTTTGAATATGATGTTGTTTTGCAGGAGTACGTGCTTGGACTTGGTCTTGGTGATATTCCTGGAGCATATTCCTATTTATTCCGCATGTGCTTGACTAATATGGACGTTATGGAGTTCGTGGAAGACTTGCATGAAATGCGGATAGTTAGTTAGCTTAGATAATTTCCAAATTTAAAAGGGGATAGCGAGCTAGATTAGAACACTTGGCTATTTTTGGCTTAACACACACACTTGTAACTGCTTTCATCAACTCTTGACAGTTTGCTCGGCGATTACACACTTTTTTGCACATTACACTATAGTGATCCTTGTAAGAAGCTCGCTATCATCCAAAGTTGTAATAGATTTTCTGTTTATTCTGAGTTGGTGATCGGTAGTTTCCATCACCCGAGGTTTTTTATGCCGGAGATCAACTCTTGATCAAGGGCTTTTTCCTCGTATAAATCATTGTGTCACTTGTTCATTACATTTCTGAATGATCCTTAGTATTGTTCATTGATTCAAGCATCACACCTCATAACAGAAAGTTTGGTTGCATTATCTTAGCTTGATTTTTGACCAAAACAGATAAGATTGGCTAGCTATCAAGAAAGGATGGCTGGAGCTTATAACAAAAATGTCAGGATCAGAAAGTTTCAAGTTGGTGACATGGTGTTAAGGAAAACATTTCAAAATACCACAAATCCCGCTGATGGCAAATTAGCACCAAAGTGGGAAGGCCCCTATCTTATTGAAGCTGAGGCAGGAAAGGGGGCATATCGATTAGTAACAATGGAAGGTAATCTGCTACCAAGAGCTTGGAATGCTATCCATTTGAAAAGATACTTCATGTAAGAAGGATCCTGGATCCTTAGTAATCCTCATATCTGGTATACAATGAGGATCCTTAGAGGATATATGATCCTCATTCTAGTAATGTCTTGATTCTAATTTACCTTATCCTTTAATTTATTTAATTACAAGGAGAAGGATCCGGGATCCTTTATCCTTTTTCACTAGAGTTCTGAGTTTTGCAGAAGTTCATACATCCTTGACAAAGGATTGAGTATCCACAGAGGTCTCCTAAGTTTCATGGGTTTATCCCCAGTTTTTGGGCTTGTCCCCAGTTTAAGGTATCTACTACCTTCTACGAATCAGGTTCTAACACCTTTGCCAGTAGCGCACGATTATCCTGGTGAAGTTAAAGGCAATGGGACCAGTACCCGCTTTAGGGGCTGACAATTTCATTGTACTGGCTGTATTCAGGATCCTAAGTATAATGATAGATGTACCATACATCCGTTCCTAAGGTTTCTAACGTTTTCACATTAGCTAAGGTTTTGGCATCTTCATGTCACTAAGTATGGATAGTCGCCAGTTTGGGCCATACTCTAGTTTACACAAGATCCTTTGGGCTTGTCCCCAGTTATTGGGCTTGTCCCCAGTTTATTGGGCTTGTCCCCAGACATTAACCCTTTCATTTACAAATTGGATAGTCCCAAGTTATCTCATGTTTCAGGTTTCTAAAGCTAAACAGTTAAGGATCCTGGATCCTAACTTTTTATCAGGTTTTATCTTTGGATGGTCATAATTGTAAGTGTTAAGGATATAGGATCCTAACTTGGATTCTCTGGTATGATCCTTATTTACTTTAGTTCTATTCTTGTTTTATCAATCGTACCCTATTCTTTGACAACAGGACATGTGATCCTAAAATAGTTATAACTTTTAAATTTTCCAATTATAGGATATTTGATCCTTGATCATATCCTAAACTTTTTGACTTTTATGCTTTCACCAAAAATTTGTAAATCTAAGAAGTTATGTAATAACAATTGACAAATATGTACAAAACGAACAACACCAAGATAGCCAAAAGTTAACGGCTTTATTTATTTATCCATAGTTAGAACCCTCAAAAGGTTGTCAAAATTGCCTACCCCGAGCATCTACTAGCAAAACGTGGCCCGTCTGCTAGGGTAGGCAAAGGGTGTCCATAGTTAACAGTTTATAAAGTGCAAGAATAAAAGGGCAGCAGGATAATAGTGGCTTCATCCCCCAAACAGAGGATCCATCCACCATCTGCCATCCTACCTATTGTTTGAAGGATACATGATCCTTAAACCTAGATACTATTGTTAAGTTACATACCAGCATTGTTTAAAACATCATCAAACAAAAACCATAAAACCATCAAAAATGGGCTCCAGCCACGTCTAGATAAATCCATCATCGCCCATTTTGGCAGCCTATGCCTTAGCTACCTTCTCCACCACCTTCTACACCTTGTCTTCACCACCAGCTTTCTCAACCTCTGGATCCTTCACCCCACCGCTCCCAGCTCCATCAGCTGTTGCTTCCGCAGCCATCTGTAGCTTGATCTTCAACATAGCAACTGTGGAGGAATGCTTGGCCTCATCAATGACCTCAGCCATATCCTTCTGAGCTGTGATCTGGGCTAGGACCAGCTCCTTCTGCCACAGATTGATGTCCTTCTCGAGGGAAGAGATCTTCTTATCTTTGGCCAGGAACATCTGCTGGAAGTCTAGCCTCTGCTGCTCGGTTTCAGCCACATGATTGTCAATGAGCATCTGGATCTCGGTAAATTTATGCATAAAGAAGGTCAACATTCAGGATCATATATCCTTAAAATTAAAAGTTCAGACCTAAGGATATAGGATCCTTACCTCGGAGACATACTCCTCGAACAGGTGTTGGATGAGAGGAAGGCCTTCAATGGGCTCAGAGGTCTTTCTTTTCTTGGCACCCTTGCCCCGTGTGCTCATGCCTTTAGGGTTTGGGATGCTGGGACTGGCAGCTAGTTCCTTCTTGATGGACTTTGAGGAAGCGTATGCATCAAGATCACTGACGCTGAACCTAGAAGCTGATTTTGAGGATTTGCCAGTACCTACTAATATAAAATACAGATAAGTATTCATACCTTATATCTATTTAAACATTTATTCATATATGGATCTGGATTCTTACTTGACATTGTGTAGGAACCGGAGGATGCTTCTTGTGAATCTTTTGTTTTAGCTTGAAAAGTTCTAACTGCAGGGTCAAGCTTCCAAAAAGCAGCAATTCTTTCTTTTGTTGCAGGTGTTTCTTGAATATGAGAGAGCGAGATAGCTGCACAACAAAAACAGAAAGAAGGATCAGTTATCCTTAACACAGATAGAATCCTACTATGATCCTTCTCTAAGGATCCCATATCCTACCCTAGGTGATCCACTTTTTGGGGAGATCCTTCCCATCTGGAATAGAGTCAATCCTTACAAAGAAGAACTGGTTTCTCCAATGGGTATCATTTTTGGTGGTTTTGAGGATTGGATGTGGCTGACCGGGTTTGTGCTTAAACAGAAAGCGGTGAGAACCGTGGCTAACAAGGTTGTATAACTGACACAACTCAGACACCCCTATTTCAAGACCTTCCTGCTCAATGATGTTTTCAAGAGTATAAAGAACTCTCCACATCATTGGCATGGCTTGTATATATCACATGCCAGTGAGTGTGAAGAATGATTAGCAGGAAAGGGGTAAGAAAACCCTATCAGGAAAGGGGTTGCTAGAAAGGTGATCCAAGCATCGGAAATACAGTCACTCTTCATTGAAGAGTCAAATGTTCTGAAGACGGCTTCTGCTGGAATGCAATGGCGTATCTGATCAATTTCAGGATCGGTAAAACAACAAAGTTCCTGCGAAGGATTTTTGGTGACACCTTGGCTTTTCAGGGGGCTGTCCTTCTTAGGATCATTGGCAGGAGAAGATCGTAGCTTTATCTTGGCTTTGAGATTTTGAAGAAACAAAGAACCGGAAGAAGAAATTTTAGAGAAAAGGAGAGAAAGATACCTGATGGAACTCTTGAATGAAGATTTAAAGGAGAGTAATGCTCGAATTTATATGCAAATTGATCCTTATCTCTAATCTTCTATATATAATGATGATTCTGCAGGAAGTCTTGTCACTGACGTCATCTTCACAACGACTAGTCCCATTATAACGGCTATTTTCTCGCTAACTAACTCGTTCCGGATAAATCAGAAAATATGACTCATCTAGTTATATTTAATATCTCATATTTTGGGGGCAATTGTTAGGGATGGATTTTCATAATGTATGGATCACGGATCCTCAAGTGCAGCCAGGATCACGGATCCTTAGTTCGGTTTGAATTAAGGATCCTCAGAAGACGTTGCAGGATTAAGGATCCCGGATCCTCATTATTATCCAAACATTAACAATTGTTTCCTTTGTATATGAACTTGTTTTGCAGGAGTATTCGAGTAAGACTTGTTCAACCGAGATTCCAGGGGAATATACCTTCATTATTTTGCACGTGCATGGCCTTCGTGACCGTTGTGGTGAACGTGGGAGAGCTTGCACCTTTTGCGGATTGTTTGTTAGCTAGTTTATTTCTATTTTTAATGGGGATAACAAGCTTGATTAGAAAGAAGAATTATTAGCAACACACACTACATTCGAGCTCTCAACAACTCTCGGCGATTACACACATTTTGCACTATAGTTTACCTTGTACCAAGCTTGTCATCATCCCGACTTGTAAACATTGTTTGTTCATTATAGTTGGTGATCGGTAGTTTCCATCACCCGAGGTTTTTTGTGCCGGAGATCATACATTGATCAAGTGCTTTTTCCTCGTACAAATCCTTGTGTCATTTGTTCATTTCATTCATTCATTGTTCATACATTTATTCATTTAAATAAGCATCACACCTCACAAAAATCAAATTTGGTTACATTATCCTTGTGTGATTTTTGACCAAAACAATTATATAACCTATATATTTATATAAAAACATGGCTGAGTTTGTGGTGTTAATCAAGCCATGATTAATCACCATAAACCTAAGCTACCATGTCTAAGATCCTAAGTAACTTGTTATGATTCCAATGGGCAATTTGGGACCCATGAAACCACTTGAAATGGTGTCATAAACAAGCACTTAGACCTTAGATATTACATACATACATACATACATACATACATACACACATACATACATACATACATACATACATACATACATACACACACACACACACACACATACATACATGCATACATACACACATACATACATACACACATACATATATACATACACACATACATACATACACACATACATACATACACACATACATACATACACACATACATACATACACACATACATACATACACACATACAAACATACATACATACATACATACATACTTTTGATACTTGAATTTCAATCCGAATGTTTCATACCAAATTCCTTAAACTTACATGCCTTTTTTTTACCCTTGTAGGGTGACTCGGTGTTCCAATCTCCAAACCAACAACTCTTCATGGAATAACAAGTCGAAGCTTGCAAAACCGTGAGTACACTTGACCCATTTTCCTTTTTACACAATTTGGGTTGTAACATGTTAACTTACAAAAATTCACAAACACACACATAAACATATTTTATTCTAAATCCGTTATACATTCTTTTGTTATGCTTAGGTTCATGCTAGAATTCATACTTTGCTACTTGTCATTAACTTAGCTAGCCCAACTTAACATATATAGCGCTATAGGAGTAGCACGCCGCCCGTCGGGGTATTGTTAAGCTTATTATTATACATAACGGTCTCATCACTTTTGTGACGAGGGATGCACATAATTCTTGTGGACACTCGGGTTTGACACTTAGTATTGCATGCTAGATAACCTTGTATACAATTTTCCATGTGGATTCGAGTAAATTATTTTATACTTATGCTATGTATTTACAAACTTGTGTACTCGCCAATACTTTTGCGTTGAACCATTATTTTTAACATGTTACAGGTTGATGATGATGCTCATGACGAATCTAGTAGGACGACTTAGAAACGCACATGAATTACTAGATTTGGATATTTTGTTATGATAAATGATGTGCTAAAAGTGGTTAAATAAAAAGTACTAAAATTAACCTAATCTAGACACTCTAAGCTTTAAATTTATAAACTTAGACTCGATCTAAAACTAAACCACGCAACCGGCAAGTGTACCGATCAATGCAGTATAGCTACAGTAAGTCCGAGTATCGAACCCACGAGACTCTCTAATTATGCTAATTAGACTCTATCTAAACTTAGACTGACACATACTCTAACTGTTTAATTGGTTTAGGGGGGGGGGGGTTACGGAAAAACTAAAGAAATCTATATTAAACTACTAAATTAACTAAAGCTAGACTAAAGACGAATGAAGACCAAGGGGCTTTTCTTATATGGAAAACGAGACCACCTAGACAAAAATCCCGGATTACTTTTAAAGAATTACCGATTAAGTTAAATGCATGGATTATGGAACCGGGATCTTAAAGTACTAACCCTATTAAGAACCAACTAAGCCCCTCGACCCTTCTCAAGAAGAAACCTGTGTAACTACCTAGGCTGTTAATTCTACCGGTTATTAGACGCCTTTCCAGTTGTCTAATTATTGTGTAAGTACCCTAATGTTGACCTACTCTTTTCCAATCATAGATCTAGGGTAGTTTGAATTAATTAACTTGACATGATAGACTAATAAGACCGACAGGTAAACTAAGACACGACCTTTTCCAAGGACTATCTAAAGCAATTCGTCGGGTAAGACCTATCAATAGCCCCTCACTTTCCAGGTATTAGGACTAGCAGAACACTAAAACCTAGCAAATTACTAACAATTACTTCTAGGGGTTACCGGCCGATTCTCCCTAAAGAGTTAAGGTTTCTTATGTGATATAGACACTCACCAAAATCCTAAACCCTAGTATGACTCTATGTTGTGATATAGACCGTCACTAAGAATCATACTAAGCAAATGAAAATAATAAACCAAATCAAAGTACGCATGTGCATCAAATAAATAAAACAAACTCTTTACTAAACATAATCCATTCAACTAAGTCTAGGCGGTTAAAAGTTTAGCCAATCAAAGTCATGAACGAAGATAATAAACAAGGTTTAATAACATAATTTATTGAAGCAAAATAAAGAAACTATGAAAACAAGAGAATTAAATAGATAAAACCCGTTTAATTCTTGATCCCTAACTCTCTAGCTTCAACCCCAATAATTCTTGAACTTGAACCCTTGCAAAATAAAGCTCTAAATTCGTCTGTGATGTCCACCTCTCCTCTCCTCTCCTCGTCTCCAATGTTTGCGTCCAACTGATTGAATATATTAATTGGCAGCCCTCAAATATATAATCATAATCGCCCCCCCTAATTCATGTCCAACCCTGATGTATATGTCTCTAGGTGGACTAGAACATGAATGGCTATGTACATATGGGCTGGGTCCCTTTTTAATTCCTTTTCTTCCAAAAAAATATCATCCAAAACACATATGTATATGTTTTCCTCAATAATAACAATTTAATATATTATGTTTTTTTTCTTCTGATCGATGTCCAACAACAAATTAGAGTTAGTCAAACTCTAAATGGTGTTGCTCAGCACTTTTTGAGATTTGAATTAATACCAACTTTCAGCATATTGTAAGAATAGTTCCTGAAGTTCCAATAGAGAAAAATAGCGGCAATTTTTACTTCTGTCACTGGCGCCACATTCTGCCCAACTGGCTGGTCATTTATGTATTATTCTTTTTCGCTCCATTTGCACCAGGACCTGGCAAACCACAATATAATATAATATAATACTAAAAACTAAATGAAACAAATAAAACTTGTACAATAATTATACAATCTACACGGGATAAATATGTGTATTTTACCCTACATCAATAAACTTGTTGTACTTGCCTTTTTAATTGTTGTATTTGAATTTATTCAATGTATTTGACAATTTATGATTATGAATGAAATCGGTTTTGAACTTAATTATTGTCACATAATGTTATGACGTCTTTGAGCAATCTCGTTCGTCTCACTCCGATGTTTCCGCCATCGGTTGGGGTGTGACATTCCAACATGCTCATTTCCATCTTTCTCTCTAAATCTCTCTTGGAGTTGTTTCCTGATACAAGGAAGCCTCCTACTGAGTTCAAGCTTCTCCTATAACACAAGTAAGTGTTCTTTCATAGTCTATTTCATTTTATAGGCTAGTTATTAGCCAAAAGTCGAACAGTTTGACTTTCGGTTATGACCGTTATGGTCAAGCCAATGTTCGATTCGAACATTGCTACTTGACCGTAATAATGAAGGTTATAATCCCCTGGGATCATACCTTAAAGATCCCTTTAAGTAGGCGAAATGACGGGTCGCATTTATATAAATGGTCAAAAACCTAAACTTTGTGAATTGCGCTAATTAAGTTTTTAACTATCAAAACCTTAAGTTTTGACATCACATCAGTTTATAAAACATATTAGGACATGCCTAAGCATGTCCAACTCGTCATTTCTTGTTTAGAGTTCAATTCTATGTCGAAAGTCAAGCAGTTTGACTTTTGCTTTGTCTTTTGATTATGACCCGTTTGGTCAACGTTAGAACATGTTTAGAACTGATATTATGACCATGTTAGTATAAGGTATAACCCTTAGAAGTTATACCTCTTGGTCATGTTATTTGATAGGTCAAATGACAAGTCTAGTAATTATATTTTAAAAAGGACGACTATGCCCTTTTCATTCTAAAAACTAAATAAACGGGTTCCAAACCAATGTAGCAAATATTATGACTTTCAAACAAAATGTGTAATATTATAAAATGTGTTTTGACACCTAGGACTTGTCATAAGACCCATTTAACCTTCCGAACCCGCTTTTACGCGCATAACTAGTTATATGAACCTAGTTCGTATAATTTAGGCGTAACGGGTCTACATATTTCAAAACCTCTCCAAATCAGATTGATTGGTTAAATAACCTTTATCCAATGAGTTATTGCACTCGGATAGGTTTAAAACCACATTCTATATGATATACGCTTAATCTAGCGAACCTATTCTTAAGTAACGGGCCATATCAAAAGGGACTAACCTTTGACCAATATACATTCTAACAGATAATAATTCTATTCATTCCAGACTATAGAACCCCCCAGATATTCGGACTTGGGTTAATAATACTTTTACTTACGGCTTTTGCTAAAATATAATCATATTGATTGGAAGCTAGCAAAAGGTAAATACTCTTAACTTATTTTGTTTTTAAACTTGGGGTATGGCGAATACGCCACTTGGAGCGGGTATTACATAAATGAGTCGACTATGACTGCTCATAAATATAAGAACCTGGTTTAATCCGTCTTACTTGATAACCGAAACAATTGGGGGTTAATGGTACCATGTTCGGGTGTCCCGACTCATTAACTATTATGGCCATATGGAATAGCGTGCAGGGGTAGGCATACCAACTGTAAGACACGTTTTATTCAACTTTGGTGTGTACCTTAATCATTATTGCACTGAAAATGACTGGCTCTGATCTCTAGTTCCCATTGTATGACAAGTATCTAAATCTGGTGACAAGAAAGAATCCCAAAACATATTAAATGATTACCTACGGGTTTTCTACATGTCTAAAACTCTTTTTGAAAAACTTTTTTCAAAACGAGTCAGTTAATTGTATTTACCAGCGAAAGCTGACATATTTTCAAAATATTGAACCGCAGGTACCAAACCTTACTATTAGGCTGCGAATCTGGGTCGGCTAGAATGAAGGCTAAGGAATTTGCAACTCCTCAAGCTTAAGGTCTATGATGTCTAAAGCTCTGTTTATTAGATCCCGCATGTGGGCTATACTGAAATGCTTGCACAACTTGTATTTTATTATTTAGACACTTTGAATGTTATGAATATTTTTACTCTTAATACTTCCGCTGCATATTATTAAAATTGTGATAACTGCTACCCAGCCGTCACGCTTAGACCCATCTGGGCCTACTGGAAATCGGGGTGTGACAGGTTGGTATCAGAGCTACAAATTGAGTGAATTAGACACTAGCCTTTTGTGTCTAATCTAAAATATCACAAATACAGATTCCTTAAGAAATTCCGAGTCTAGACCCGAACATAAGACTACTCTTATTTATATATATAGTAGTTATGGATTTTATGAATATTCTGCAAATGCCGCCAAGATGTCGCGGATGAGATGAAGAATCTATGATGGGTCGTGGACTCGATAATATCTACCATTGAGTTGCTTGATGTTCCAAACGGCGAACTACACTGTTTTGGAGATGATAACTTCGGTACGAGGATGCGAAACCCCGTCACCTGATATTATATCTTTTTGATATTCCTTTGATAACCTAATATCATTCATCTGAAGTCTATCATATTCGATAGACACTCCGGTAATATCTCACCAGCCGATTAAGGCAGTAGCAACTATGAAAAGCTGCATCATGGCAAGGATATATGTGCACTTTTGCACAAAATTCTATTCTTTGATTCAATATTCTCTCATTCAGGAGAGTAAGCAAATAAAGGAATCACTTTTTCTGGCTCTTGATTAAAGCATATAATCTCGAGCCTTAGAACTCGATTATTCAAACCCATCTGGGTATATTATATTATATAAATTCGGCAAATTCCGCCGGTAAGTTCTCCATCTGATCATCTGGAGCACCACATTGATTTTTAACAACTATAATGCCAAACTTAGTATGATAAAAGCACCATATGGCGATTGACAGTATCTTAGTCTATCTCATAGATTGCTTTTATGCCTGGCAAGAATGAAGGTTTAATGCATGGAACCTCTAAGATCTCCCAACGATCATATTGTACTGATATCAGCTAATAGTAAGCATCCAAATATACTTTGGCGATATCACTGCCATACGAATAATCATTGATTTTATGGAGCCCTTTTCATCATTTTTCCTTCAAATGTTATAAAGGTCACAGTTTATTGCTCCTACCATGTCAAACAGATTTCTTGATTGCTCACATATAGATGAAGGCCAAAAACACATGTTCCCACCAATGAGTGGTTGAGAAAGTGTAAATTTTCGTCCAACTATGAGACGACATATGTCCCGAACTTCCAAATTGTAACATCTGTGCTTGTAATCATTGTGAACAGTTCGTTTATCAATAAAACAATGTTATTTAATCCCAAAGTTTGTTTGGTTTTGTTTTACATTTTTCATGTTTTGACTTTTGTTCAATTTTAAACTCTACATCGCTTTCTGGAGAGTTATATGCAAACTGGTACGTAAACGTAGTCAGTTTAATGCGACAAATACTCCGGAACATCAACATATACTTAACATACCTTAAATAACCTTTACATAACTTAGAAATAAGTTTTGAAGACTTTGGTATGGCAAAAACAAGTTAATTCGCCTACAGGGACTAAATTTGACAAACTGCGAAAGTATGCCGATTCGCACTATAACAGACATTCCGAAACATGACCATAAGTTAAAAATACCATAAATATCCTTTACATAGCTTATAAATAGGCTTTGAGGGGTTCGGTGTGCTAAAATAAACTTTTGGGTCATTCAGGGACTAAAAGCGTCAAAAAGTGCACAAGTTTGCACTTTCGCGCATAACTTACGTTCTGAATACATCCGGACATCCAAAAATTTATGTAAGCACTAAATATTTTATTTTAGTGTTTGGCATGAGAAAAACCCATTCGTCACGCAATTTGGATCGTTTTTCGCGCTTATGCGCATGTCGTCGTAATTAAGCGAACATCGCGATCGTACGACCAAACGAACCAACATCCGGCATATTTTTGAGCATGTTTCATGTCCAAAATGTTTAGGCATCATTTTAGGGCCTTAACATTGGCTTAACGGGCCTTAAACATGTCAGAAATGGCCTTAAACATCAACAGGGACCAAAACTGTCATTTTTGAAAGTTATCTTCTGACCAGAAAGGCCAGGCGGCCCGCGTAAGTTTAGTGAGTCCATTTACGTGGCTCGTGTCAGCTTCCCAGATCAGATAAGATCAGTTTAACAGCTGTTTACAGCTGTTAACCACTCAAAACTCATCCACACTTGCCCTTTCCTGATCATGAGGGGCCATTTTAAGTTACCATAAGGTTTCAACAAGTGTATGGACAAGATCAAGGCACGTTATTCGATAAACGATCCTAACGGTTGTCCATTTACTATAAATACCCAACCCATCACAACTCAAAACCCACAAAATCTGATCTAAAAGCTCTAAGTTGAAGCCATTACTTCATACCTGAGCTACTTGGATCAAGATAAACTTGCGGGGACCCTTTATAAGTGTTCCTTCGTTCTTTTATTCTTTTAGCCTTAAAGTCAAACTTTGTTTGACTTTCCGCATTGACCAGTTTATGGTCAACACGAAGTTCGTTTGAACTTCATAACGTGAGCGTAATCACGATGGTTATAGTCCCTAGTGACTATACCTACTGATTACCACGTTATCTAGGCTCAGTGACGAGTCGTAGTTTCGGCCAAAATACGTGTTATTGCGTATTTTGTAACCAAACTACATTTAGGTATCAAAACCATTTGTTTTGATACCAAACCTGTTTTCTAAACTTAGTTAAGCATGTTTTAACATGCTTAGCTCGTCACTTTTAGTTTAGTGCTTATATAGGGTAGTAAGAGTAAGCGATCTAAACAATCGCTTATACTTTCGAACCCGACCCGTTTGGTCGATCATTAGGATCCGACCAAACACATTAGGTGACCATAGTACGTAGGGAATAACCTTCCGAGGTTATGCCTTATGGTCGCTTTGTTAAGTAGTTGTATGATAGGTAGTTTATATGCCTTAGGTAAATTACCAAAATACCCTTTTCATGTGTAATTGCTAATTAAGCATATGTAACATAACTTTTGGTATCTAAACTGATTTTTCAACAATATTAGACATGTTAAGGCATATTTTACTTATCATAGGGCTAGTTAGGCATTCTAAACGCTTTTTACGCGAACGACG
This sequence comes from Helianthus tuberosus, assembly GCA_030545235.1. NCBI lineage: Eukaryota > Viridiplantae > Streptophyta > Magnoliopsida > Asterales > Asteraceae > Helianthus > Helianthus tuberosus. The sequence goes on along the minus strand of CM060368.1, from coordinate 62,348,272 downwards.
CGTTAAAGTAGCATAAGCTACCTAAACGGGTCGTAATGGGTCGTAAGCACTAAGGTTAGGTTTCATTTTAGTATGTAGGCTTTGTTAAACCATATTACATGAGTCTCCATGCTCGTTTGGTTTATGAACCCTCATTCTATCCGATCTTCCGATTTAGGTCCGGTTTATTAATGTAGTTACCTATATTAGGTGTCGTTTGATATCCGTGATCTCTAGCATTGTTTGGTTGTTACTCAAGGACTACTAAGCAATCTCATGTGAGTACAAAGACCCCTCTTTTACCGTTTTCAAACTGTTTTGGGGTGAAACACATGTGCCTACTTGTTACTTTCATGCTTTCCATGTTTTCATATCATATGCTTATTATGTTCATTAGTACGCTTATAGTACATGATTTCATTGTGTTTATGCTATGTATGTCCATTGTGTGCATACTTAGTACATCGTTTTACATTACATTTCATGCTATGTATGTCCATTGGGTGCATACTTAGTACATTGTTTTACATTTCACGCTATGTATGTTCATTTGATTACATACTTAGTGCATTGTTTTCACATGCTTACATTTTTTGCTATGACATTTGGTTTGTTCAAATGGGACAATATACATTCGTTAACATTGATCACGCCGTTCGTTAGTAGGTAGAGGTACCATAGGACTTGACAGCTCCCATTCCTGAACCCTAGGTTTGTTTGGGTGGAAGGAATGACCGAATTCGATAAACATAACACAAATAGACCTTTAATTTGTTTAAAGGTCTATCACCACAATCACAAGGCTTGAATGTATGCATTTTCACAATACCGCATAGATGTTTGTATCAGTATAGCATGCATTTGTTCCACAAAACATAACTTTGACTTAAACTATGTTTAATTCAATACCCTGTTTTTGTGCATTGTACCTATGGTTTAGTTGATATATTTCACATGCTATACATGATATTTTTGGATACACATTATATGATTTACATTAAACATAAACATTTTGACATTGATATACACATTTGGTGATTTACATTAGACAGGGAAATTTTGATATGGTTTACACAATAACACTTGACAATTGATTTATACATGAACAATTTACATTGGTGGTTGGTTTGGGTAAATGGTTTGAGTAACAAGGCGTGTGTAATATGATACAAACATGGTGGATACGCCGCTGGTACTTCCTATATATATGTGTTTGTGTAATATTACATATCGTAGCATTATTTAAATCATTTTAGTATAGACATATTACATTTTACACAAATAACATATACTTTACAAGACATTGTTTTACAAAACAGTTTATTTTATCCAACTCATTTTATTTGGTTATTTCTTTAACCATACTCCTTTCTTTTATATAATCTGATTTCTTATCGAGTTTTCATATGATTTATAAAAGAAAACACTTAACAAGATTCATGACTAATTTTTATTAAACCTTTCTTCTAAAACCCCAGTCATGAATCCTATTTTCACAAAACCTATGTATCTCACAGGCATTTTTATGCTGACGTACCTATTTTCACATGTGTTTTCAGGAGCTGTCGCTTAGGATGATGATCGTGACACTAGGGCGGACCTGTGCCTTAGAGACTTAAAATAAAGATAGAACTAGTTTAATTATGTTCTGAAGTCTTTATTTCCTGTTTTGAGACAATGTAACACTCTTGTTTGATAAATAAAATGTAACTTTAATTTCCATGGTTGTGAAACAATAATTCTGTTACAACACTCCCCGACGTTTTCGCCACGATTTGATGTTTTACGTGGTCGGGGTGTGACAGAAGAGTTGGTACCAGAGCCAATGGTTATAGGGAATTAGGTTATTAGTAATGCTTTGACCTAGACTATAACCTTTCTAGGACCCCAACACAAGTTATCTTGTGTTTAGATTTTAAAACATGCACTTTACCTATCCTTAGGTGATAACCAAAACAGGAACATCAAGTTCGAATCCGCTTTGAAAATTAATCATCTGTTTTTGGATGATTGATTACTAGGTTTTCAACCCTCTGTTGTAAGGTTTTGAACCCTTCCAGTTTGATTTTTGTCCTTGTGCCTTTCAAATTTTCAAAATCTCGTCAAAGTTTTGGGTTCTAAATAGTGTGAACACGTGCAAACTGGAAGAGTGAATGCATGTACCCTGGGTTTTCTGTCTAAGGCTAGAGTGTTCGTACAAATCCACATAATCGGACCAGTCACTCTTACCTGGGAACTCTTGGGGTGAGTGTTCACTTATAGGCGAGCATGTCTTCGCGATACATTATTTTTGACCCATTTACTTTGATTAGTCACTGTGTGTCGTTTGTTTGCTTTGTGATGCGGACAAATGACCACCATCTTTGCTTTTGTTGATTTTGTTTCATCTCATTCTCTTCATCCAATCATCTCACTCGTTTCCTTTCATGTTTTCCCTCTTTTAGAATGCCTCCTCGACGCGAAAACTAGATAGCGACTGCCGAACTGGCAGAAATTATTGCGCAGCAAATGGCTGTTGCATTCCCAAACCTCTTTGCTAAATGGAAATAAGCCAACAACAACAACAATGCTCCATGCAATTTCAAGAATTTTAACTTGGCTAAACCACTCAAGTTTAGTGGTTCTGTGGGAGCGACTGGGCTTCTTCAATGGTTCGAGAGCATTGAGAATACTTTCCGTCACGTGCAGTGTCCTAACAATCGCAAGGTCGAGTTTTCTTCGAGTGTGTTTCAAAATAGGGCTCTTACGTGGTGGAACGGGGTTATGAGAGATCGTGGTGCAGAAGTTGCTCTAGCACAGACATGGGCTGAACTTAGGGCCCTTATGATGAGGGAGTTCTGTCCTCGTCATGAACAGCGAGCTTTGGAGAGAGAGTTTGATGACTTGAAACAAGACAGTGGCGAGCACAGGGCGTATACTGATAGGTTTGAGGAGTTGAGTCTGCTTTACCCAACAATTGTTACCCCACTCGACAAGGCTATCGAAAGGTACATCGATGGTCTACCTGACTCAGTACAAGACATCATTACTGGTAGTAACCCTACCACACTCCGTCAGGCGATCGAGTTAGCAGCGACATTGACTGAGTCGCAAGTTCGAAAGGGAAAGCTGCACAAAAAGGGTGACAAGGGTAAGAAGCAGGCGTCTGACAAAGAAGATAGCAAGAAAGGTCAAAACAAGAAGGGAAAGGATTCTGGTTCCTGAAGGGGGTCAAGGAAGCGTAAGGCTTCCCAAAATTTTGTTGTCACTGCCCAAGTTAACCAGGCAGCTCCCAACCAACCCGCACAGCCTCCAGCGAAGAAACCTTATGCAGGAAATGCACCTTTGTGCAATAGATGCAACAGTCACCATCAGCCGCAATTTCCGTGCCGTTTCTGTACTAACTGTGGGAAGTCAGGTCATCTTGCTGGTGTTTTCCATTTTGCTCAGAATCAGGCAATTCAGAACCCGGCTCAACGAGTTGCTCAGCCTCCTGCTTAGCAACAGGGTCAAGCTGCACAACCACACTACCCTCCAGGTTCTTGTTACAACTGTGGGGATCTGACCCACTACCGTAATCAGTGTCCAAGATTGGTGAATGCTAATCCAAATCAGAATCAGGCTCAGGCTCGAGGGCGAGTCTTGAACATGAATGCACAAGAGGCACAAGCAGACAATGAAGTGGTGAACGGTACGTTCTTTATTAATAATCAGCCTGCATCTGTTCTTTTTTATTCGGGTGCCGATAAGAGTTTTGTGTCATTATCTTTTGAGCCATTGCTTCGCATGTCTAGAACGAAACTAGGAAAACCTTTGACAGTAGAGGTTGCTAGTGGTGAACCCATTGTTCTTGATTCTGTTCTTCGCAACTGCCAGTTGAACCTTAATGACCATCTTTTTCCTATTGACCTCACGCCTATGCAACTTGGAAGCTTCGACGTTATAGTGGGTATGGATTGGTTAGCCAAGCATCACACAGAGGTAGTTTGTTTCGAGAAGATTGTTCGTGTGCCGCTTTTGACAGGAGAGATCCTACAAGTTCGTGGTGAGAAACCTGCTGGTGGTCTCAAACTTATGTCTTGTTTTAAAGCTCGGAAGTATCTGCGGAAGAACTATGTGGCCTTTTTGGCACATGTTGTAGCAGATAAGGGCAAAGGTAAATCTATTCAAGATATTCCTATTGTTCGGGATTATTCTAAAGTATTCCCTGAAGAGTTACCTGGTCTACCTCCAGCAAGCCAAGTCGAGTTTTGTATTGATCTCGTACCTGGTGCAAATCCCATTGCCAGATCTCCATATCGTCTTGCACCGTCTGAGATGCAAGAGTTGTCTAAGCAGCTTCAGGAGCTCTCTGACAAAGGTTTTATCCGTCCTAGCTTTTCACCTTGGGGTGCTCCCATTATTTTTATCAAGAAGAAGGATGGATCTTTTAGGATGTGTATCGATTATCATGAGCTTAACAAGCTCACCATCAAGAATCGAAATCCCCTACCTCGCATCGATGATCTCTTTGATCAGTTGCAGGGTGCTTCTTATTTTTTCAAAGATTGATCTGCGATCTGGATATCATCAACTTCGTGTGCTTGAAGAAGATATCCCCAAGACAGCGTTCCGCACTCGTTATGGGCATTAGGAGTTCACAGTCATGCCATTCGGTTTGACTAATGCTCCTTCTGTTTTCATGGACTTAATGAATAGGGTCTGCAAGCCTTATTTGGATCAGTTCGTCATTGTTTTTATTGATGACATTTTGATATACTCTAAGACGCGAGCTGATCACGAGCAACATCTTCGTCTTACTTTGGAACTCCTAAAGAAAGAGCAACTTTTCTCCAAATTCTCCAAGTGCGAGTTTTGGCTCAAGGAAGTTCAATTTTTGGGACATATTGTCAATGAACAAGGTATTCATGTAGATCCCTCCAAGATCCGTGCAATTAAGGATTGGGATACGCCTACTACTCCTACTGAGGTTCGTTCTTTTCTTGGTCTTGCGGGCTATTATCGCCGCTTCATTGAAAACTTCTCGAAGATTGCAGTTCCTCTAACTGCTCTAACTCAGAAGAACAAACCCTTGGATTGGGGATTCAAGCAAGAGGAAGCGTTTCTGACTTTGAAACAAAAACTTTGCGACGCGCCTGTTCTGACTTTGCCTGAGGGCAATGATGATTTCGTCGTTTATTGTGATGCATCTAAATTGGGTCTTGGCTGTGTTCCGATCCAAAGGAACAAAGTCATAGCATATGCATCGAGGCAGTTGAAGATACATGAGAAAAACTACACCACTCATGATCTTGAGTTAGGTGCAGTTGTCTTCGCTCTTAAGATCTGGAGACACTATTTGTACGGTACAAAATGTGTGGTTTTCACGGACCACAAAAGTCTTCAGCATATCTTCAATCAGAAAGAACTCAACATGAGGCAACGACGTTGGGTTGAGCTTCTAAACGACTATGACTGCGAAATTCGCTACCATCCTGGTAAGGCGAATGTCGTGGCCGATGCTTTGAGTCACAAGGAACGTACTAAGCTTCATTGTGTTCGTGTTCAATCTGATATTCAAGCTCAATCCGATATCCAAGCACGTATTTCTCAGGCTCAACAATCTTGTGTTTCACAAGGTTTGATGGATAAGGAATTTCCCTATCACATAACCCCTGATCTGGAACTGAAGGACAATGGATCTTATTACTTCATGGACCGTTTGTGGGTCCCAAGCCAAGATAACCTTCGCACCTTGCTTATGGATGAAGCCCATAAGTCTCGTTATTTTGTTCATCCTGACTCAGATAAGATGTATAAGGATCTTCGTACTCATTATTGGTGGCCTGGTATGAAGAAAGACATTGCCTTATATGTATCAAAATGCCTTACTTATCTTAAGGTTAAGGCTGAACATCAACGTCCTTCTGGTTTATTGGTGCAACCAGAGATCCCAGTTTGGAAATGGGAAAACATCATTATGGATCTCATTACTAAACTTCTGCGCACAAAGAAAGGTCATGATGCCATCTGGGTAGTTGTTGATCATCTTACTAAGTCAGCGCATTTCTTGCCAATCCGTGAGGATTTTTCTGCTAACAAACTTGCTAAAATCTATGTGGATGAAATTGTAGCTCGACATGGTGTTCCTTTGAACATCATTTCTGACAGAGATGCTCGCTTCACTTCTCATTTTTGGAGAACCATGCAATCTGCTATGGGGACCCAACTTAATCTGAGCACAGCTTATCATCCGCAAATGGATGGTCAATCTGAAAGAACAATCCAGACTCGGGAGGATATGCTTTGAGCTTGTGTGATCGATTTTGGTGGTAGTTGGGATTCACATCTCCCGTTAATTGAATTCTCATACAACAACAGTTATCACTCCAGCATCAACATGGCTCCTTTAGAGGCTCTCTATGTTCGAAAATGTCGTTCACCAGTCTGCTGGAATGAGATCGGTGAGGCTCAGCTTACTGGACATGCCCTCATTTTAGAGACAACTGATAAGATTAAGAAAGTTCGTGATAACCTTCAGACAGCTAGAAGCCGTCAAAAGAGTTACGCGGACCCAAAACGCAAGCCCTTGGATTTTCAAGTCAGTGATCGTGTATTACTTAAGGTCTCACCTTGGAAAGGTGTGATCAGATTTGGAAAGAAAGGAAAACTTGCACCTAGATACGTTGGACCATTTAAGATCGTCGAAAGAATCGGTAAGGTAGCCTACAGACTTGAGTTACCTCCTGAACTTGGAAATGTTCATCCAACCTTCCACGTTTCCAATCTCAAGAAGTGTTTAGCTGATGAGAACCTCCACATACCACTTGACGAAATCTGTGTTGATAAAACACTGAAATTTGTTGAGAAGCCAGTGGAAATCATGGAACGTGAAGTCAAGTTGCTCAAACGCAAGCGCATTCCATTGGTCAAAGTTCGCTGGGAATCTAAACGTGGACCTGAGTTTACTTGGTAACGTGAAGATCAAATGAAGGTGAAGTACCCACATCTTTTCCCACGAGTTTCCTCTAAATAAATTTCGGGACGAAAGTTCCACAAGTAGGGGAGACTGTAACATCTGTGCTTGTAATCATTGTGAATAGTTCGTTTATCAATAAAACAATGTTATTTGATCCCAATGTTTGTTTGGTTATGCTTTACATTTTTCATGTTTTGACTTTTGTTCAATTTTAAACTCTACATCGCTTTCTGGAGAGTTATACGCAAACTGGTACGTAAACGTAGTCAGTTTAATGCGAAAAATACTCCGTAACATCAACATATACTTAACATACCTTAAATAACCTTTACATAACTTAGAAATAATTTTTGAAGGCTTTGGTATGGCAAAAACAAGTTAATTCGCCTATAGGGACTAAATTTGACAAACTGCAAAAGTATGCCGATTCGAACTATAACAGACATTCCGGAACATGACCACAAGTTAAACATACCATAAATATCCTTTACATCGCTTAGAAATAGGCTTTGAGGGGTTCGGTGTGCTAAAATAAACTTTTGGGTCATTCAGGGACTAAAAGCGTCAAAAAGTGCACAAGTTTGCACTTTCGCGCATAACTTACGTTCTGAATACATCCGGACATCCAAAAATTTATGTAAGCACTAAAATATTTTATTTTAGTGTTTGGCATGAGAAAAACCCATTCGTCACGCAATTTGGATCGTTTTTCACGCTTATGCGCATGTCGTCGTAATTAAGCGAACATCGCGATCGTACGACCAAACGAACCAACATCCGGCATATTTTTGAGCATGTTTCATGTCCACAATGTTTAGGAATCATTTTAGGGCCTTAACGTTGGCTTAACGGGCTTTAAACATGTGGGAAATGGCCTTAAACATCAACAGGGACCAAAACTATCATTTTTGAAAGTTATCTTCTGACCAGAAAGGCCAGGCGGCCCGCGTAAGTTTAGTGAGTCCCCTTACGCGGCCCGTGTCAGCTTCCCAGATCAGATAAGATCAGTTTAATAGCTGTTTACAGCTGTTAACCACTCAAAACTCATCCACACTTGCCCTTTCCTGATCATGAGGGGCCATTTTGAGTTACCATAAGGTTTCAACAAGTGTATGGACAAGATCAAGGCACGTTATTCGATAAACGATCCTAACGGTTGTCCATTTACTATAAATACCCAACCCATCACAACTCAAAACCCACAAAATCTGATCTAAAAGCTCTAAGTTGAAGTCATTACTTCATACCTGAGCTACTTGGATCAAGATAAACTTGCGGGGACCCTTTGTAAGTGTTCCTTCGTTCTTTTATTCTTTTAGCCTTAAAGTCAAACTTTGTTTGACTTTCCGCATTGACCAGTTTATGGTCAACACGAAGTTCGTTTGAACTTCATAACGTGAGCGTAATCACGATGGTTATAGTCCCTAGTGACTATACCTACTGATTACCACGTTATCTAGGCTCAGTGACGAGTCGTAGTTTCGGCCAAAATACGTGTTATTGCGTATTTTGTAACCAAACTACATTTAGGTATCAAAACCATTTGTTTTGATACCAAACCTGTTTTCTAAACTTAGTTAAGCATGTTTTAACATGCTTAGCTCGTCACTTTTAGTTTAGTACTTATATAGGGTAGTAAGAGTAAGCGATCTAAACAATCGCTTATACTTTCGAACCCGACCCGTTTGGTCGATCATTAGGATCCGACCAAACACATTAGGTGACCATAGTACGTAGGGAATAACCTTCCGAGGTTATGCCTTATGGTCGCTTCGTTAAGTAGTTGTATGATAGGTAGTTTATATGCCTTAGGTAAATTACCAAAATACCCTTTTCATGTGTAATTGCTAATTAAGCATATGTAACATAACTTTTGGTATCTAAACTGATTTTTCAACAATATTAGACATGTTAAGGCATATTTTACTTATCATAGGGCTAGTTAGGCATTCTAAACGCTTTTTACGCGAACGACGCGTTAAAGTAGCATAAGCTACCTAAACGGGTCGTAATGGGTCGTAAGCACTTAGGTTAGGTTTCATTTTAGTATGTAGTTACCTATATTAGGTGCCGTTTGATATCCGTGATCTCTAGCATTGTTTGGTTGTTACTCAAGGACTACTAAGCAATCTCATGTGAGTACATAGACCCCTCTTTTACCGTTTTCAAACTGTTTTTGGGGGAAACACATGTGCCTACTTGTTACTTTCATGCTTTCCATATTTTCATATCGTATGCTTATTATGTTCATTAGTATACTTATAGTACATGATTTCATTCTGTTTATGCTATGTATGTCCATTGTGTGCATACTTAGTACATCGTTTTACATTACATTTCATGCTATGTATGTCCATTGGGTGCATACTTAGTACATTGTTTTACATTACATTTCACGCTGTGTATGTTCATTTGATTACATACTTAGTGTGTCACACCCTGGCTTTGCGGAAGCGTGGTTAATTTGGTGTGACTTCTTAATACCATAGCTTAATCATAACAAAGCTATATGATAATAAAACCATGCAAGATCATCCATAGATTTAAGTTTTAAAACCGAAGTAACATAACATTGTCTTAGGGACTACAACACCATAACATAAAACATTGTTTTGAAAGACATAAACATCAACATGAATAAAACGCAGTTTAAGATCTGTGACTCGTCCAGGAAAAAGTCACATTTCCTAAACCGGGATGACCTCGGAACTCATATGCAGCGGGAAAACATAACATACCGCGCCAGATCTTTAATTCCCTGAAATACATGTAAGTTGAAAAAAAATCAACAATAATGTTGAGCGAGTTCATGTGTAAGTGAGTAAATAAACCTGTGTTTGTATAAAAATTCCTGGTATGTAGCAATAAGGAAAAAGAGATCAATTAATGTGTAGCTAATACATTAATAAGTGAAATGGCCTAGGAAGCACTCAAACCTGTAACGCGAATTTCATACCGGTCCTTCCGGTGGAACGACATAGTCACCACATGCAGCCACACGCTGGCTCATGTGTGGGGCTCGCAACACCCGATAGATCTATCACTCATGCCTCTCGGTCCTTATACAAGGATTAATGGTCTTACGATAATAGCCTACCCATTCACATGATCTAGGTAATAAATTCCTTAGCTAATCATACCGTGTAAGTAAAAGTTCGTAATCATAGTAACATGTATTTCACCCCCGCAGTTTAGAAAACTGAAAACAGTTAAGAGAAAAAGGGGGACATGAACTCACAGTGGTGCGTCTCTACCAAGTATATCTCCTGATCAAGCAGCTGTGCGACGACCTACACGTACTATCCCTATTAGACGGATGGCCGTGCCTTAACTTAAGGTCTAAGTTTTTGGGAAATAGTTAGACAACTATTTCGTGTTTATATTTTTGTAAATACTTGGTAATAATTCTCCTTCCCAAGGATGGGGGATTTAATACATGTGTGTTCGTAACATTCGAAATACATTATTAAGTCTCACTTAATATATTTTATTTCTTACTTCAAAATATAATCATTCTTCCCAAAAATATTATATTTTATTTCATACACACTTCCAAAATAGTATTCTTGACAAATACGCGTTCATAAATATTTTCTTAAAATGCGTAAGTTACGTTTTAAAGATTGGGTGGTAATAATTATACCGTTGTAACTTATTATTAATTATGAAGGCGTTTGTATTAATTTTTGGAATCGTTATCATTCGGTAATATTATTTTTACCCAAAAAAAATAATATTTGTATAGTTCACAAAATAATCATAAAAATCTCACAAGTGTTGTTATGAAAAATATATATATATATATAGGATTAGGTTCAAACGTGAACATTTTCTCCAGCGTGAACTGCGTGAACTTATCTGAGCCCTTGATTTTGTAGATGATAGATCTTAGATCAATGGCACAATTGTAATTAAAGGTATAATAAATTTAATTTAAATTTTAATCTAAAGGGTAAAATAGGGAACTTTTATATTAAAGATATGGAAACTAATTAATTTGTAATCCCCTAAAATCTCTGTATCAGTTTCAAGAATTAAAATGTGATTTAATTTGAATTAGTATATATACAACCTATGTGAGACCCTATGAGATCGACACCATCAAAATCACTCGAAAAATCCTCTCACTCTTTCTGTTTCGATAACACCATAACTCGCCGGAGAAGTCCGACGCCGCCGGAGAAGTCCGACTCCGTCGGAGAAGACGACCGGACATCGAAGCGCATCGGAGTTCACCGGAGAAACCCGAAGTCACGACGGAACCACTTCCCTTCGTTTTGGTACATTCCTTTAGTTACTGTTCTTTTAATCCTTGTTTCCTTTATATAAAAGAAGCCGCACGAACTCACTGAAAGAATACGTCGGAACAAGAAGAGTCGTCGGAGTTTACGACGGAACCCGACCCGCTACCAACTTTCGTGTTCGGTATAACCTTCTGTTCCGTCATTTTGTTTTGTTTTTATTACATACTAGAAACTATTACAAGAATCTAAGAAGCCTTGAATTGAACTAAAATCAATGGTTAACTGGGTATTTCGGTTTGGATAAAAAATTAGATGACGATGCCAGTTATTTCACGTTTTAAGAAAAACAAAAGATGGAATATAACAAAGTTGATATAGTGGTGTTGGTTTTTTATAAACAAACCAGTGGTCACGGGTTCGACCCGGCCACTCATGTTTTCGCTCCAGTTCGTTTTTTTTTTTTTTTTTTTGTTCTTTTATAAAATGGAGAAGATGAGCATTAACAGTAACTAGACTTTAATGCAAATACAATTATATCCCTTTTCCTTTTAAACCCATACATTCCATACAGTTTATAACTCTTCTTATTTTATTTATTTATTATTTTTTTTCTTAAACATTTAATAATAACATTGTGTATTAGTTTTAATACAATTCCTTTTCAGTAATAACCTGTCGAATCAACCGTTTACATGTTCATAAAACCTTATATATCAGTATCATGAATAATTAAAAATTCTATTATAATTTCTTTTAACATTCAATGTTAATAGTAAGTTAAATTATATTATAATACTTAATTAAATTGTAAACGTTAGCGATTATATTTAATCTACAACTTGTAACGAGTCCGTTATGTGTTTAGGATAATCGTTCTCATTCTCTTGGAATTTCTCAATCTTTAGTCGTGCGTTATTACAAGAAATCGCAACGCAATCAATGTGACTATACTCGATCCCATTTTAGCTTTAAACACATTTGGGTGCAACATGTATTCCATATCAAAATGTGAGAGGATTTTTCGAGTGATTTTAAGGCGTTGTACACATGTGTATTCTGATTTTTGCTCTGGTTTTTAAGGCTCTGTACACATGTGTATTCTGATTTTGTTTTGTTTTTAAGGCGCTGTACACATGTGTATTCTGGTTTTGCTATGTTTTTAATGCGATGTACACATGTGTATAGCGTCTGTTTTTGTGATATCTCATATTTTTTTTTTTTGTGTATTGAATGTGTAAAGTTGTTGATGTACACTTGTGAATTATGCAAAGGACTAATTGCTGAGTTTTTTGTGTTATTATAGGAGACGTCGTAAACGAGGAAAGTGGAGATGGAAGGTCGATAAGGATGATTCACGTATGAGGTCGATAAGGATGATTCACGTATGTTTGTTTACTTGGTCGATAAGAATGATTCAGCATACAACGCGGCGAATAGTTGTAAAAGACTATGTCTTTTTTATTTTTCCGATTATGTTGCGTTTATTGTTTTCACGAAACTGGAACTTGTAATTGTATGTTTTTTTTGGTTTGGCAAACATTATGGAAATTGTTATTTGCTTAATATAAAATAGGCTTACAAGTTTTGTTTATATGTATGTATTATGTAGCTAATTACACATATGTACCATGCTGAGTACACATGTGTACTGTTCAATTCATATCAAAGTACACATGTGTATACCGTTGAAATATGAAGGTTACGTGAATCTTAAAAATCATAATCCGAATTCTGGTGGTGAAATCTAAAAAATAAAAATGAAATAAAAGATAATGTGGATAATGAATTTAAAATAGGAAAGATGTAACTTAAATCAATTATTAAAATAATAATTTAAATATATTTTTTTATATAATTACAATCATACCCTTAACAACTAAAAAGGAAATCAATGGTCCAGATCAGTTCACGCAGTTCACGCATGGGATTAGGTTCACGCTGGAACCCTACCCTATATATATATATATATCAAATATATATTTATCAAGTTTTATTTTGTGAAAATCCCACCTCCGATAATTAGAAATCTTGTAATAAAGTCATGGCGAAATCTGTAATTCGAAAACACGTTAAAAATGTATTTCTGACACTTGTAGTGAAAATATTTCTAAGTGTTAGGTTTTTGGAAAAATTTCGCCAGAGTTTCTTCTGTAACTGGAGGTGGCCACGCTTTCAAGCGTATCATTTTCTTTTACAAATCAAACCAACCATTTTCTCACTCAATCAAAACAATGTTCAAAGCATCAACTAGTCAAAATATATATAAATCGCATAAATTACATGAACTTGTGATTTACTCAAAAACTTGTAGTAATTCCCATTACTTTTAGTAGATCTTTATATAAACCAACCCGGTTTCGTAAAAACTTTGTTTTTAAAGAAATTCCATCTTTACAACTTCTTGTAAAATTTGACAAAACAAATTCTTTGTCGAAACTTAGTGTTACACAAGTGCTTATTCATGTAAGATCCGGTTTTAGAAAATCATTCTTGTTCATGTAAGATCCGGTTTTAGAAAATAAGATTTCCTTGACACTTGGTCCTTTGAAAATACCGCTTGTAGATCCGTAGATCTACTAGTTTTAAACACCACTTCGTAAGTAAAATCGTTTTTACACAAGTTCAAGTTTCTCGTGTGGTAGAGTTTCATCACTTAACCCTTGTTACACTTAAACAAGCTCTATGTCATGATCCATGATCATGACCAATCCGGGTTAAACGATGATCCGAGCTACCACAACATAGATCGGCACTAAATAATCACACAAAACAAATCTTACAAGATTTACACAACCCTTGTGCTATTAACCAACATTTTTAGCATTTTAGTAGACTTTTTCATATCATTTTGCATGTTCGTGAATTTTAACCGTCATATTTCATTTTACCCACTTTAAAATAGATCGAGAGTGTGTTTCAAGCAACTTACTACTAGCTCGAGGCTAGGGACGAATCTAGTCGAAAAATGAGTGGATAAAAGCAATAGGGTGAGGTCCTTCACGTTCCGAATGCACCAAGCTTCCTCGTATGTGATCCTTAACACTTGTATACCCTTGGAATAGCTTGATTAAAATCGAAAATGGATGTGGGGGTGGGTTGTGTGCTCGGCCGAGAACCAAAGAGAGGGAGAGAGAAGTGATGCTCAAGTGTTGTGAGTGTGAAGGTTATGATGGATCATGTAGGATACTTATGGACAATTGCCATCAAGATTAACCAATGGATGCTATGTCTAATTGATATTAGGCATAGTTGATTTAAATAATCAACAAGTACAAAGGGTGTCCCCCTAGGGGACGAGTTCGGTTAGGGAGGGGAGGGGTCTCCTAGTTCAATTCCAACTAAGTATTAAGTATTAGTTAGGAGATTTAGGAAATTACTCCGGTTACTAGTATGTTATGCATTGTAGCGGGTGTTAGGGTATTCGGGGACCCTAACTGGCTCAGAAAAGAAAAACAATGTTAATGACAATATTTTTGTGTTCCGGATAAAGTCCGGTTGTTCGGTTGGATAGTGATCCGTTAAAGTGCTTAACAAAGCCTTAAAGTGTCGTTAATTTTATTTTTAGTGACACAACTTATTCCCGGCACTTTGGAAAGTGTCTAGTAATATTTTTCCCATGTTTTGGCACTTTATTAGTTAGCTTAGTGCTGAATTTTGTACCTAAAGTACGTTTTTGGCACATCCGGTCACTGTAATCTCATTCCTAGTGACGCAGTTCTACAACCCTTATATCCCTACACTCTCTACTAGTGTAGCAAACTATCTCTGGCTCTTACAAGCCTTAGAGGCAGTACCTGCCTGGTGCTGGTTATAACAGCATGTTTAGGAGGTTATCCGTTATTGTGCTACAGTGCTTTTGTGCATCACGGTTGTCACTACAGTTCTGTATGTAAATAGTAGGGTGACAGCAAATAAGGTATGATGCAAGTAAGTACATGTATCAGTATTCAAATAGCAGTTTATCCACAATTTCAAGTAAGCACAGTAATTAAGCAGTAATTAATTATTAATTAAGTCGTACGGATACCTGGTCTGGTGAGGGTTGTCACATTCTCCCCCCGTTAAATAAATTTCGTCCTCGAAATTTGTACTACCCTACTACTTATGGTTAAGTCACACACGTATGTATATGGATAATATCGAAGTAGATAATCATTAAATCGAAACAACCTTACTCACATTAGCTGAGTCCTAGAATATATAACAACCCGAATCCTAGGGTTGAAAGGTGTGTGCTTCTAGCATTGGATGTCAACGGTACAAGACGTACTTGACGTATAATCTAGTTTTAACCAGCTAGCAGGGGTTCTACAAAAGTGGAGTTTTGACTAATAAGATTCTTTTAAACGATTGGTTACAATGTGCTAACGGGTTTTTACAAACCATAGCACTCGTTATATGAACTCAAAAGTAACAACTCAACGTGATAGTAAAATGATCTGTCAACTCTTGAATAAATGTCTGGTAAGGTTTAGTGTGTCGACATTTTTGAATAGTGGAGATACACCGAATGGAATACAAGTGAATCTGGTGTATCATTGTCTTGATTCGTAGTTGCATCAGAAATGTTTAAATGATAAATCAAACAGAAGTATGTGTGGTCTCGTGTAAAACGGTTACCACGATTAGCACAAGCTACAAGTTTATGATGACACCATAAGGTGTCGTAATGGCATTTCCCAAATAATAGTGGTGACTGAACAAGTTCACCGCGTTTGAAATCAAATGAAAGTGTACTGAGGCAATCTGAAGATTTGATTTATACCATGTTACAGAGTTTTCAGTTAAATACGGAACATCAAAGATCCACTGTTTCCAATCGAATATGAAATGTATTAAGTATCGCAAGGCATTTGATTTACAACGAAAGAATCGTTAGGGGGGTACATCATGATATGAAATGAATTTATGTACTTTTGACTCAGCACGCACGTGTGTTGAGAGTGATTTAATTGTGATAAAGAAACGGATTTAGGGTAAGTTGTCAAATAATCAATTAAATCCGTGTACGAAGTAAGTAGTCAAAAAGCGCAAGCTTCTGTTCTGTGAAAGTATCACTGTAAGGTATCGAAATCTATCAACGATTTAGTGGAGTCTTAGACCAAATAAGTCTACTACGACCCGAAACAAAAGAATCAGTGCCAAAGTATTAGAATATGATGCTCTCAATGCATCATATGGCGTCTCAAATTAAGCATGTGAACTAGATAAGTTCAAGCAGTTGAACTTAGTTTCAACGTAACCAAACAATAAACGTACATATCAACAAGGAAATCTTGACATGATAGCAAACATGTAACATGAAAGAAGGTAGTTTCAATAAGTGTGTTGACTTGATAACAAAAGAGTCAACAATGACAAAAATGTAGGTCATTCGAATCATGAATCAGTAACTGGGTTTAGCAGGGTAATATTTAAATTTCAATGAAGTGTTTGTTCGAAACAAAACCACGTGCGTAGCAAATTATGCATGTGAGTCATGAAAGTTTCCGAGCACTGAAACAATGAGTGCTTGCTAAGATGAAGAAATGACCAAGTATCGAAACAAATGTGTGTTTGCTCTCAGCGAAGAAAACTTGTGTGATGCAACTACCATTAAGGGGAGTAGAGATGCAAACAGATATTCGCCAGAAGTAAAAGAAATCCAAGTACTCTCTGCTTGGGTCAGCGGAACTGGCATATGTGCCAGGTTAATGATGGTTGATTGAGTTGACATATAGGGTTCCTAAATAAAAACCCTTACGAGTTTGGACCTGGGTTCACGAAGGTCCTAAATATAAGTTTTCCCAAATCCTCCAGGTTTCGTATCCCGTGTGGATCCGGTTTGTACATTGTGTAGGAAACACCGTTTTTGTATACGTCTAAGAACTAGTCATTGTCTCACAATTTTCACCGGTAAACTTTTGTCACACCCCGACCACGTGGAACATACAAAACGTGGCGGAAACATCGGGGCGTGTTGCAACAGAATTAATGTTTCATAACCATGGATATCAAAAGTGTTTCGTTTTATTAATCATTGAATAATTACATCGTTTAGGAATCTAAAAACACTATTTAAACATAGTCTATCATTGTTATTCAGTCACTAAGGCCTTGTCCAGTCCTATGTGAGCATGCATCTTATCAATCGATATCACTCAATCAATACCTGAAACATATGTGAAAACGAGGTCAGCAAAGAAATGCTGGCGAGTACATAGGTTTTGTAGGAGTGTCGAAATCATGGCTAGTTTAGATGTTGCAATACTTTATTTAAAAACCTTGTTTTGAAAAGAGTATAATATTGCAACTTAATTAACCAACTCAAATCAAGCGGGTTATAATTTGTAAAACCTCGTAGCCATGACTCTTAACTCAAAAACATTTGTTTTAGTAAATTATTTGGAAAAACAATGATAAGTTCAGGTGATATGTATAAATAAGAAAATAATGCATGATTAAATGAATAACCATGTAATATGAGTTTGTATAAGATAAGTTGTTTGTAAATAAATGTCTTGTGAAAGTATGTTACTTGTATAAAATGTTCTATGTCTCGAGCTGAAATGATTCAAATAACGCTACAATATGTAAAACCATACAAACACTTATATATAGGAAGTACCAGCGGCGTATCCACCATGCTTGTATCATTTTACACATGCATCATTACTTAATCACTTAATCATACCAAACTACCAAATAATTTTTCATGTCAAATGTAAATCATGTAATATGTATAGCCAATCGTTAAAACATCGTGTGAAAACCCAATCGTTACCCAATCGTTACCCAATCGTTACCCAATCGTTAAAACATCGTGTGAAAACCCAATCGTTACCCAATCGTTACCCAATCGTTAAAACATCGTGTGAAAACCAATCGTAAATCGTCTAATTCGTTTTAGGTCGTGAAACTACTTAAATGGTCGTCTCGCTAATAACATTCAAACCTTCTTGACTGGAATTAATAAACCCTTACCAAAGGATAAATTAACACCTCGTCGCTTCTCGGTTTCGTCGCTTCTCGTTTTCGTCGCTTCTCGTTTTCGTATTAACAAACCTCCATAGGGTAAGTTAACACTTACAGATTCAGTCGCTACCCACAACACCCACACATAACTACGGGTGCAGTAACTAACGGGATTTGTCAGATCCTATGGTACCATAACCTAATACTGGTCGGCTTGATCATTGCTAATGAATGTCATTTGTTATGTACTACAACCAACAAGTTTGTTCACTTTATGAAATCGTTATTAGTTTTGTATAAATCGTTTTAGTCGTTTTTGAAACCATCGTTATAATATTGAAAACATTTAGCACATATGAGTCACCCCAAAACAATTGAAAACAGTAAAATAGGGGAATAATGTACTCGCCTGAGAATGCTTGGAGGTCTTGAACAACACCCAAACAAAGCTTGAGGGAGCACGGAATCAGTCGGCAATCTAAAACTATATAAATAAACCGGACCTAAATCGGGAGATCGGATAGGATGAGGCTTGGTAAACCAAATGAGTGTTGGAACTCATATGATATGGTTTAACAAGGCCTACATACTACAATGAAACCAAACCTAAGTGATATCGACCCATCGCGACCCATTAAGGTAGCTTATGCTACTTTAACGCGTCGTGCGCGTGTAACGCGTTCGGACCGTCTAACTAGTCCTATGACAAGTGTTATATGCCTAAACATGTTACATAATCAGTTATGTGACAAAAGTTTAGGTTACATATGCTTAATTACCAATTATACATGAAAAGGGTATTCTGGTAATTTACCTAAGGCATATAAACTACCTATCATACAACTACTTAAACGAAGCGACCATAGGGTATAACCTTGGAAGGTTATTCCCTACCTACTATGGTCACCTAAAGTATTTGGTCGGATCCTAATGATCGACCAAATGGGTCGAGTTCGAAGGTATAGGCGATTTATTAGATCGCCTACCCTACGACTCTAGACAACGTGGTAATCAGTGGGCATAGTCCCAAGGGACTATGACCAACGTGATTACACTCACGTTGCGAAGTTCAAACGAACTTCGCATTGACCATTACTGGTCAATGCTGAAAGTCAAACAAAGTTTGACTTTCTGACTCGAAAAGCAGTAAAAATAAGGAAAAGAACGAAAGAATACTAACCCAGGGTCCCCGAATGCTAATCCCGACTCAAGAACTCAGGTATGAAACAATGGTTTCAACTTAGAGCTCTCAAATCAGAATTCTTGTGAGTTTTAAAGCAATGGGGGGTGGGGTATTTATAGTATTCGGTTAACCGTTAAGATCATTTCTTGGAAAAGGGGAAACGATCAAGGCCGTACATGTGTTGGAAGGTTATGGTGACTAGAATGCCATCCTTATCTGATGACTAAGCAATTAGGAACATGTGGTGGTGGTTTAAACAGCTGAAAACAGGCTGTTTAAACATTGCATCTGGTCAGAAGACCCCTAGCGCACCGCTACGCTTAAAGTGTAGCGCACCGCTAGGCACTATTTCGGCAGAATTACACTTTTGGTCCCTGAACTGTATTTAGGCCATTTTCGACACGTTTAAGGCCCGTTAACCCCATTTCAAAGCTCTAAAATGAAGTTAAAGTATAGGGAACTTAAAATGTGTTCAAAAATATCTCGGATGTCGGTTCGTTTGGCCGTACGAACGCGATGTTCGCTTAATTACGACGGAATGCGCATAAGCGCGAAAAACGAACCAAATGACGTGACGAATGGATTTTTCTTAAGGCGAACACTAAAATATAATGTAGTCATGCTTACATAAATTTTTGGATGTCCGGATGTATTCAGAACGTAAGTTATGCGTAAAAATACAAACTTGTGCACTTTTTGACACTTTTAGTCCCTGAATGACACAAAAGTTTATTTTAGCATACCGAACACCTCAAAGCCTATTTCTAAGCTATGTAAAGGATATTTATGGCATGTTTAACTTATGGTCATCCTCCGGAAGGTCTGTTACAGTTCAAATTGGCATACTTTCGCAGTTTGTCAACTTTAGTCCCTGTAAGCGATTTAACTTTGATTTCACCACACCAAACCTTCCAAAACTTATATCTAAGTTATGTAAAGGTTATTTAAGGTATGTTAAGCCTATTTCACTATTCCGGAGTGTTTGTTGCATTAAACTGGTTATATTTACGCATTGGTGCGCGTATAACCTTCCAGAAAGCGATTTAGAGTTTGAAATCGAATAAGAATCGATATGTGCAAATGATACACATATTTTTACAAATCCCAAGTATGAAATATAATATTTCATTGGTTTGGCATTTGTTTGATGGTTGGAGTGACACGGGTGTTACAGTCTCCCCTACTTTAGGAAATTTCGTCCCGAAATTTATTTAGAGGAAACTTGTGAGAGTTTAAAAACATGGAGTTGAAAAGATCAAACAATATTGATTAGGGTTCTAAACTTCTAGTAACTTTAATAACATCATAATTGCAATGTAAGAGGGATACTTATATACAAGTATATGAAGCGTCATTGGTGCGTCCACCGTACCTCCATTACATTGTTCTCATTCCGTTATTGTTGTCACTATCGGTTCTTACACATAATAAATCTTACTGGGTTTACCGTGCACTGAATCTCATAATTGTGTGCGCTTCCATAATTAGACAATTCCTTGCATAGTTCACACAGTCTATTTTATAATGTGTAGGGGAAAACCAAATGAACAATCATGTGATGAGTGTGACTAGACCGCCATAGAGTCCTTTTAATTAAATCATTAAATGATCTAAATAGACTATCAAGGAGTCTGTCCATCTACATCACTAGATGTCGTTTTCTAACCAGATTGCGAATCAATCTTTTTGACTAGACCACTCAAGGGTCTATCATCGAATCATGGAATGGTACTATATAACCCAAGGGTCTTAACTACTAAGTAGAAGCCCATAAGGATTTAAGGTAGTACCTTTTTGAAAATCCTACTATGAATCCCTCATATGAAGATATGAAAGATTCTATGAGGATTTGAAAATCGGATCACACAAAAATCATAGAGGAGAACACATAACACATAACCACATAGTCGCATAATCGCTTATTCGTATAATCGTATAATCGTTTAATTTGTTATCTTTGGACATGGGTATTTAAAGCATACTAGGAATCCAATCCGTGGATTTCATTTGGTACTTTAAATATTTTCAAGAATCTAACTATAAAGATAGAAAGATTCAAAAAGAAAATTCGATTTCGATTATTAGGAACCGAAGTGTTCGAATTAAGGTACATAAAGAATCCAATTAAGGACTCTGATTTGAATGATGATCATCCACAAGGATCTAATTGTAAAGATAAAAAGATCCCATATGAATTTTAGAAGTTGCAGATGTTTTGAAATCTTGCACGGGATGTGCTTAAGTCAAAACATGAAGTTGAAATGCTTATGAAGTTGAGATGCTAGATATGTCAAGGCGACATATGAAGCAGAATTTGAAGGTTAAGTCAATGTATGAGGAAAATATTTTTGAAAACTATGCATGGGGTTCTTTTAAGAAAAATGTGTTTAACGTTTTTGAAACCTTATATATAATACTTTTTGAAATCATAAAGTAGGTGTATTAGGTAGATATATTTACAAAAATGTTTTAAAATCATGCGAGATGAATTTTTGAAATTATGTATAAGGTTTTTGAAAAACATGAATGATGCTTTTCGAAATCATGCACTTGATCAGAAAATGTATTGTGTTAATATTGTCTTCAGACTATATGAAATATTTTGAAATTAGAAAGGTTGGTTTTGATAACATGGCCAATGTTTTTGAAATAACATAGACAATGCATCTAGAAAAATTGTTTTCAAACTATATGAAATGTTTTGAGATCAGGAAGATTGTTTTGAAATATTGGTACTGTGTATGTTTGAAAAAAAATCAAAACGTAATGGGTATGAGATTTGAAAATATCCTTAGTTATCTAACCAAGGATTCAAAGGCACAGATGTGCGAAAAGCACGATTACTCATAATGTCACCTAATTTTCTGTACTTTGTTTCTTAGAGTGAAACGAGTACTTAAAATTTTCGAGGGAATCATGAGCAATCATTTGAAAGAGAGAAATTACAAGAGTAGTTTGTAAGGTGCATAGTTCCTTGATGTAGGTATCATAGGAAAAACCATACACACCTAGCAGGGGGTTGAGCTGGTTGGTTGGGGACGGCTTTACCATTGTGAGCGACCATGACGAAGTTCTGAGAAGCCTTTCGCTTTTTTGACTTCTTAGGGAATCGTTCATCCATGGTCTTTGATTCCTCGATTGGTTTCTCGGCCGGTGGTGTTGTCGTCTGACTAGGTCCTGCCTGTCTTGGTGACTCTTGAGTGGCTTCATCCTGGAGATGATACATGGCAGTAGCTAATTCAACAGTCTTCAGGACTACTTCGCCTATTCGCTGAGCAAATTTGGCTGCTTGCTCAGATATCTGGGCGTCATCGTGATGAAGAGGCATTCTTGAAGAAAAAGAAAGGTGTAGGGAGAAACAGGTGAAAGAGTATTGGACAATCAAAACAGAATGATAACGCATGAAGATTGCGATCATTTGTTTGTTACCTAAGGCAAACAAATGAGATGGTGACTGATCAAAGTAAATGGGTCAAAAATAATGTATCGCGAAGACATGCTCGCCTATAAGTGAACACTCATCCCAAGAATTCCCAGGTAAGCACAACTGGTCTCGCGTCTGATGAGATGTATACGAAGTGCTTGCCTAGACAGAAAACCCAGAATACAGGCATTCACCCTTCCAGTTTGCACGTGTTCACATTATTTAAAACCCAAAACCTTGACGAGATTTTGAAAATTCAAAGGGATTCAAAACCTTATAACTGAGGGTTCAAAACCTAGTAATTAATCATCCTAGAACAGATGATTAGTTTTCAAAGTGGTTTTGAAATTTATGTTCTTGTTGTGGTTGTCGCCTAAGGATAGGCGACGGTATTGTTTTATGACTAAACGCAAGTAAACTCGCGTTAGGGTCCTAAGAAGGTTATAGACTAGGTCAAAGCATTACTAATTACTAATAACCTAATTCCCTATAACCATTGGCTCTGATACCATCTTTTCTGTCACACCCCGACCACGTGGAACATACAAAACGTGGCGGAAACATCGGGGCGTGTTGCAACAGAATTAATGTTTCATAACCATGGATATCAAAAGTGTTTCGTTTTATTAATCATTGAATAATTACATCGTTTAGGAATCTAAAAACACTATTTAAACATAGTCTATCATTGTTATTCAGTCACTAAGGCCTTGTCCAGTCCTATGTGAGCATGCATCTTATCAATCGATATCACTCAATCAATACCTGAAACATATGTGAAAACGAGGTCAGCAAAGAAATGCTGGCGAGTACATAGGTTTTGTAGGAGTGTCGAAATCATGGCTAGTTTAGATGTTGCAATACTTTATTTAAAAACCTTGTTTTGAAAAGAGTATAATATTGCAACTTAATTAACCAACTCAAATCAAGCGGGTTATAATTTGTAAAACCTCGTAGCCATGACTCTTAACTCAAAAACATTTGTTTTAGTAAATTATTTGGAAAAACAATGATAAGTTCAGGTGATATGTATAAATAAGAAAATAATGCATGATTAAATGAATAACCATGTAATATGAGTTTGTATAAGATAAGTTGTTTGTAAATAAATGTCTTGTGAAAGTATGTTACTTGTATAAAATGTTCTATGTCTCGAGCTGAAATGATTCAAATAACGCTACAATATGTAAAACCATACAAACACTTATATATAGGAAGTACCAGCGGCGTATCCACCATGCTTGTATCATTTTACACATGCATCATTACTTAATCACTTAATCATACCAAACTACCAAAGAATTTTTCATGTCAAATGTAAATCATGTAATATGTATAGCCAATCGTTAAAACATCGTGTGAAAACCCAATCGTTACCCAATCGTTACCCAATCGTTACCCAATCGTTAAAACATCGTGTGAAAACCCAATCGTTACCCAATCGTTACCCAATCGTTAAAACATCGTGTGAAAACCAATCGTAAATCGTCTAATTCGTTTTAGGTCGTGAAACTACTTAAATGGTCGTCTCGCTAATAACATTCAAACCTTCTTGACTGGAATTAATAAACCCTTACCAAAGGATAAATTAACACCTCGTCGCTTCTCGGTTTCGTCGCTTCTCGTTTTCGTCGCTTCTCGTTTTCGTATTAACAAACCTCCATAGGGTAAGTTAACACTTACAGATTCAGTCGCTACCCACAACACCCACACATAACTACGGGTGCAGTAACTAACGGGATTTGTCAGATCCTATGGTACCATAACCTAATACTGGTCGGCTTGATCATTGCTAATGAATGTCATTTGTTATGTACTACAACCAACAAGTTTGTTCACTTTATGAAATCGTTATTAGTTTTGTATAAATCGTTTTAGTCGTTTTTGAAACCATCGTTATAATATTGAAAACATTTAGCACATATGAGTCACCCCAAAACAATTGAAAACAGTAAAATAGGGGAATAATGTACTCGCCTGAGAATGCTTGGAGGTCTTGAACAACACCCAAACAAAGCTTGAGGGAGCACGGAATCAGTCGGCAATCTAAAACTATATAAATAAACCGGACCTAAATCGGGAGATCGGATAGGATGAGGCTTGGTAAACCAAATGAGTGTTGGAACTCATATGATATGGTTTAACAAGGCCTACATACTACAATGAAACCAAACCTAAGTGATATCGACCCATCGCGACCCATTAAGGTAGCTTATGCTACTTTAACGCGTCGTGCGCGTGTAACGCGTTCGGACCGTCTAACTAGTCCTATGACAAGTGTTATATGCCTAAACATGTTACATAATCAGTTATGTGACAAAAGTTTAGGTTACATATGCTTAATTACCAATTATACATGAAAAGGGTATTCTGGTAATTTACCTAAGGCATATAAACTACCTATCATACAACTACTTAAACGAAGCGACCATAGGGTATAACCTTGGAAGGTTATTCCCTACCTACTATGGTCACCTAAAGTATTTGGTCGGATCCTAATGATCGACCAAATGGGTCGAGTTCGAAGGTATAGGCGATTTATTAGATCGCCTACCCTACGACTCTAGACAACGTGGTAATCAGTGGGCATAGTCCCAAGGGACTATGACCAACGTGATTACACTCACGTTGCGAAGTTCAAACGAACTTCGCATTGACCATTACTGGTCAATGCTGAAAGTCAAACAAAGTTTGACTTTCTGACTCGAAAAGCAGTAAAAATAAGGAAAAGAACGAAAGAATACTAACCCAGGGTCCCCGAATGCTAATCCCGACTCAAGAACTCAGGTATGAAACAATGGTTTCAACTTAGAGCTCTCAAATCAGAATTCTTGTGAGTTTTAAAGCAATGGGGGGTGGGGTATTTATAGTATTCGGTTAACCGTTAAGATCATTTCTTGGAAAAGGGGAAACGATCAAGGCCGTACATGTGTTGGAAGGTTATGGTGACTAGAATGCCATCCTTATCTGATGACTAAGCAATTAGGAACATGTGGTGGTGGTTTAAACAGCTGAAAACAGGCTGTTTAAACATTGCATCTGGTCAGAAGACCCCTAGCGCACCGCTACGCTTAAAGTGTAGCGCACCGCTAGGCACTATTTCGGCAGAATTACACTTTTGGTCCCTGAACTGTATTTAGGCCATTTTCGACACGTTTAAGGCCCGTTAACCCCATTTCAAAGCTCTAAAATGAAGTTAAAGTATAGGGAACTTAAAATGTGTTCAAAAATATCTCGGATGTCGGTTCGTTTGGCCGTACGAACGCGATGTTCGCTTAATTACGACGGAATGCGCATAAGCGCGAAAAACGAACCAAATGACGTGACGAATGGATTTTTCTTAAGGCGAACACTAAAATATAATGTAGTCATGCTTACATAAATTTTTGGATGTCCGGATGTATTCAGAACGTAAGTTATGCGTAAAAATACAAACTTGTGCACTTTTTGACACTTTTAGTCCCTGAATGACACAAAAGTTTATTTTAGCATACCGAACACCTCAAAGCCTATTTCTAAGCTATGTAAAGGATATTTATGGCATGTTTAACTTATGGTCATCCTCCGGAAGGTCTGTTACAGTTCAAATTGGCATACTTTCGCAGTTTGTCAACTTTAGTCCCTGTAAGCGATTTAACTTTGATTTCACCACACCAAACCTTCCAAAACTTATATCTAAGTTATGTAAAGGTTATTTAAGGTATGTTAAGCCTATTTCACTATTCCGGAGTGTTTGTTGCATTAAACTGGTTATATTTACGCATTGGTGCGCGTATAACCTTCCAGAAAGCGATTTAGAGTTTGAAATCGAATAAGAATCGATATGTGCAAATGATACACATATTTTTACAAATCCCAAGTATGAAATATAATATTTCATTGGTTTGGCATTTGTTTGATGGTTGGAGTGACACGGGTGTTACAACTTTCTTCTTGAATTTACTGTTAACGACGCTCGATTGTGGACCAGTCGTGTAATAGTTGTTGGGTCCTCATAGTTGGTTATATGAGAAGTTCGTTAGTCCTCAGCAAGAGCCACCGACCCCGGTTGGCTAGCTTTTCCGACTTCCGATCATTTGAAGGTCATTCGTCCTTTCTTTTGGCGAGCAGAACTGAGGTTATCCAAAACAAAGGTTTTGGTCTGTTATCTTCCTTCTTTATCAACCACTGGGGTTGCACTGCCAATCCTTGCCTCTCCGGAAGTGTAAGTCGTTACGATGCATTGACTACAGGCGTGGTGCCTGGGATTAATTCGATGCGAGACTCGACTAATCGTTGAGGAGGTGATTCCGGTAAGTCTTCGAGGAAGACTGCAGGATATTTCCTTATCATAGGAACATCTCTGTGCTTTGGTTCTTCGGCTCCTCCTGTCCCCGATATGAGCCAAGAAAACAACACATTCTTCCCATAACAACCTTCGTGCTTTCAAGCAATTCGTGATCTGAGGAGGCGTACCCTGCCTTGTGAGTCGAGATCGTTTCTTCATTCGTCATCATGGTGCGGATAACGATCTCCTATTGATCATTTGTCAACCAATCTCTCCAACTACCTTGTTGAAGTCTCCCAATTCACTGGCAGTAGATCGAGTGTAATCTTATGCTTCCCGGGTTCTATCTTGCCGATTCCAGTTATTGTGTTGGCTTTCACTAGCTTCCCCTAAGCTAGTTCTAATGGGTCCTGGAATATCTACTTACTCGCTGCTTAAACCAATTATACTCTCGAGCTCTAGGGGTGCGAAGCGTAAAATTTACAACATATTTGGCAATACAGATGCATAACATCGGGTAGTATGGGACGTACCGATATTCATGCTTGGATTCCTGGCGTGCTTCCCTGGATCCGGTGTTAGACATCTTTCCCATCATTTTGCTTAATCTCCCTTGGGTAATCTTTCCTAAAGTGCCTCATATCCCCGCAGGTATAACATCCCTTATCTTTCCCCTTTCCTTTCTTTCCACGCTTCATCTCACGCCAACACGTTTCCCTGTTGTGTCCCACTTTGCCACAGTTGTCACACTTCCCATTTTTACATCGCCCGGTATGATGCCGTCGGCACCTATCGCATTTAGGTAGCTTACCCATGTACTCTTTTCTCTTTTTAGCCTTGTTGTTGCTACTCGACTGGGTACCCTGTTTGAAATTTGCCAACTTTCTCTTGTTGTCCCCAGATGACTCTACATGAGTCTCCTTCTTCTCCTCAGAGGTTGAAAATTTGTTCGTCCTGATTGCCTCTTCAGTCAAGGCTACACTTAGATTGATGGCCTCAGTGATCGTTGTAGGCTTTGACGTCGTTACCAAGCTCATGATTTGGGGTGCCAATCCCCAAATGAAACGCTCAATCCTCTTAAACTCCGGATCTACCATGTAAGGAACGATACGCGACAGAACTTGGAAATTCTCCACATACTCAGCTATTTTTGGACCTTCCATCTTCAAGTTCCAGAACTCAGTTTCTACCTTCTGGCTTTCTGTTCTCGAACAGTACTTTTTATGCATCAGCTCTTTCAGCTCGTCCCATGATAAAGCATATGCTGCGGCCTCGCCCATTGTCTGAACCTGAAGTTTCCACCATGACAGAGCCCCATCTCGGAATAGCCCGGAAATGTACGTGACCTGATCTTCTGGGGCGCATTTTCTCGCACGCAAAACAGTGTCCGTCTTCTCAATCCAGCGTACGAAGGCTACGGCACCCCCAGTGCCGTCGAAATGTAGGGGCTGGCAGCCTAAGAACTGCTTGTAGGTGCAGCCGTTGGGTGGGTTATTTCCTGAGGTACCTCCGTTGCGTTTGGAGCGCTGGGCCTCGTACTGTGCGATAAACTGCACGAGGCACTCTTGAAATTCCGCCTTTGTCGTTGGCAGAGGGTTGTTGGTATCGGTGTTCCCTCGAGTCGACATCTTCTGAGAAGAAAGTCGGTTAGGTCGGGTCTTAGTAAGGAGACGAGCACCTAAGTCTCTATTTAACGAGTAAGACCTCATAGGTATATTACATTTACGTAAATACGCAGTTGTTTAACAATTAATCACATATCCTCACGGTTATAGCATAGCTTGCAAATAGGAACGTAGCAAGTAAACATGTGGTATTATAGTTATAGCACAAATATGTAGATCATCAACGTGTTTAGTGAGAGCATAGCGACGATATTTTTCGTCAGTCATTAGTCATAAGTATTGTCGCGTGTTTAAAGATGATCGGGCTTTCATTATCCACCGGCCACAATCATTGCGTCTTACCAAAATGCATCACATCAGAAGGGACTCAGGGTCACCCTACCCTTGTCCAATAAGTATATTAGTGCATCACAACTACGTGGTCAGAAGTGATTCTCAAAAGTCTCCAAAATCCCCGCTTATCATTAGCGTATTTTCCCAAGCGTAATGCAATCCGCTTAATCCAGAAATCAACTATACTGGTGACTGAGGTGAAGGAGGAAAGAAAAGTATACTGTTAACGTGCGTGAGTCCCTCCTCGAGCTTGTATATACGTTGAAGTAATCATTTGCTCTGCCGCTTGATAGTTTAGAAATGAACATCAGAATCCCTGGAATGGTGAAAGAACAAAGGTCAATAGCACAGAGGAGTCTTGATACATGCGGCGGATCAAAGCATGCTGGTGATAGACCGGCTGGAGAACGTGGTATTGTGTATAGACTTTTCAGACAATATATGGTCTTGTGATGTAGCCACTCAAGTCATGTTTTCGGTTATGTAATGTTTCACAATTGAAGTTGCCAATTGTGGCGTCAGCTCAAGCTCCAACATTCTGTGACTCATATCCTTAACTGTAGTTGATGTTACAAGAGCAACTCATCTCGCGTGTGGCCTTTATAATGTAAGGGTCTAACTTCAGCACAGTGCGCAATAGGAATCACCGAGATGGCTCGTCCGACGTTGTAGAGGTGAATGTAGCAAATGGTGCGACCTGTGCAGTTGGGAATATGCTGTTGTAGCAGATGAATCGTTATGCGAGTGCTGACCTGAAGTACCTCCTCGAGGTATGGTTATATTCCGAAAGGAAGCTATAGGCATCTTGGCGCAATGGACGTTGGTCTTCATAGGGGAAGGGAGCAATGTCAGTGGTTTCGGGTGTAAAAACGAACATCTCACAAATGAGGAGATTGGCTGATGCAGGTAGATATAAGGGGTGCAATGTATGGCAGACCAAAAAGAAACAGGGTCGTGATCACGTAAAGGTGTAGGTTCAGCAGGCGCAACATCAAGCTGACCCAAATGGTGTAGCAGCTGGCTCGAGTGCAGGCTCCGGGTCATGTAACGGTGTGGAGGCCATCAGCGGTAAGTGTGGGTAGCAAAGGTGCATCCATAGGAACTGGAACAGGGGCTGAAACAGGGGCCACAAGAGAGCGTCACAGGAAACTCGAAAGGTGGGTAACCATTGTCATCGTCTATCCACCCATTTCGGGTGTGCGCGTATCGAGGATCAACTTGGGTTGCAAAAGGCACATGATCGAACTGTGCAGGCACAGGGTCAGGGTGGGGTGCAACAAGAGAGTCAGCAGGTATAACAGCGATAAGTGGGGGATCAACATGATCAGCAGCAATAACATGGTCACCCTCCAGTAGTGGTGCATCAACAGGGTGATCGTCAATGGGTAGGTCAGCAATCACAGGATCAATGGGCATGCCAGCCTGAACCGTGTGAATAGTGTTGTGCGCTCCGAGTGTGTGACGGTGCGGAGGCCACAGACTCGAAGGAGTCTGGAGCGGGTGAGTGTGCAGGTGACTCCTCAGCTGGGGCATCTGCGAGTAACAAAAGACCACTGTCAGCTAGAAGGGCCTCGCCCTCAACATCGTCCTCCAGGGGCTCATCATCAAACGGATCGACGTCGTCGTCAACGTCGGCGTCGAGGAGCATATCGTAAGCAGGATAAATGGCCAAAGGTATGGGAGCAGGGATCTCTACGAGTGGTAGGTACCCAGCAAAAGGACCATTAGAGGGCTCATCGACAGCGTCGGGTAGCGCAAAGGGCTGAAAGTCATCCTCATCTGTGCTGGTAACATCTGATGTGTGGACCTCGTGCTCTGAAGACTCTAAGTCGTCTGATACTATGGGTCTAGGGTACGTGGTGTCCGATTCACCAGTGCCTGATGAATCCATGGTGTCTGTATCATAAACACAAATATGCACAAATAATCAATCATATAATCAGACAAGCACATTAGTCACCAAGTAAGCAATCAAACAATTATCCTAGTCCCACTAGCCTCCCAGCCTCTCAGACTGCTCTTCCTAGTCCCACTAGCCAAATTCTCCCAGCCTCTCAGACTGCTCTTCCTAGTCCCACTAGCCAAATTCTCCCAGCCTCTCAGACTGCTCTCCCTAGTCCCACTAGCCAAATTATCCCAGCCTCTCAGACTGCTCTTCCTAGTCCCACTAGCCAAATTCTCCCAGCCTCTCAGACTGCTCTTCCTAGTCCCACTAGCCTCCCAGCCTCTCAGACTGCTCTTCCTAGTCCCACTAGCCAACTACCTCGGTTTCCCAGACCGAGCCTCGGCCTCCCAGACCGAGCCTCAGCCTCCCAGACTGAGCCTATAAATAATAAATAAAATGTGCTCAACATTTGTTTGTAAAAACGTTTTGGATCTGGACTTAAGTGGTATGCAATGTAAAAATGTTTTCGTGAGAGCCCTAGTGATCATAGTCTAGACTCGAGAAGGAATCCTAGTTCGCTATGATCAGAGCTATGATACCAAGCTGTCACACCCTGGCTTTGCGGAAGCGTGGTTAATTTGGTGTGACTTCTTAATACCATAGCTTAATCATAACAAAGCTATATGATAATAAAACCATGCAAGATCATCCATAGATTTAAGTTTTAAAACCGAAGTAACATAACATTGTCTTAGGGACTACAACACCATAACATAAAACATTGTTTTGAAAGACATAAACATCAACATGAATAAAACGCAGTTTAAGATCTGTGACTCGTCCAGGAAAAAGTCACATTTCCTAAACCGGGATGACCTCGGAACCCATATGCAGCGGGAAAACATAACATACCGCGCCAGATCTTTAATTCCCTGAAATACATGTAAGTTGAAAAAAAATCAACAATAATGTTGAGCGAGTTCATGTGTAAGTGAGTAAATAAACCTGTGTTTGTATAAAAATTCCTGGTATGTAGCAATAAGGAAAAAGAGATCAATTAATGTGTAGCTAATACATTAATAAGTGAAATGGCCTAGGAAGCACTCAAACCTGTAACGCGAATTTCATACTGGTCCTTCCGGTGGAACGACATAGTCACCACATGCAGCCACACGCTGGCTCATGTGTGGGGCTCGCAACACCCGATAGATCTATCACTCATGCCTCTCGGTCCTTATACAAGGATTAATGGTCTTACGATAATAGCCTACCCATTCACATGATCTAGGTAATAAATTCCTTAGCTAATCATACCGTGTAAGTAAAAGTTCGTAATCATAGTAACATGTATTTCACCCCCGCAGTTTAGAAAACTGAAAACAGTTAAGAGAAAAAGGGGGACATGAACTCACAGTGGTGCGTCTCTACCAAGTATATCTCCTGATCAAGCAGCTGTGCGACGACCTACACGTACTATCCCTATTAGACGGATGGTCGTGCCTTAACTTAAGGTCTAAGTTTTTGGGAAATAGTTAGACAACTATTTTGTGTTTATATTTTTTTAAATACTTGGTAATAATTCTCCTTCCCAAGGATGGGGGATTTAATACATGTGTGTTCGTAACATTCGAAATACATTATTAAGTCTCACTTAATATATTTTATTTCTTACTTCAAAATATAATCATTCTTCCCAAAAATATTATATTTTATTTCATACACATTTCCAAAATAGTATTCTTGACAAATACGCGTTCATAAATATTTTCTTAAAATGCGTAAGTTACGTTTTAAAGATTGGGTGGTAATAATTATACCGTTGTAACTTATTATTAATTATGAAGGCGTTTGTATTAATTTTTGGAATCGTTATCATTCGGTAATATTATTTTTACCCAAAAAAAATAATATTTGTATAGTTCACAAAATAATCATAAAAATCTCACAAGTGTTGTTATGAAAAATATATATATATATATATATCAAATGTATATTTATCAAGTTTTATTTTGTGAAAATCCCACCTCCGATAATTAGAAATCTTGTAATAAAGTCATGGCGAAATCTATAATTCGAAAACACGTTAAAAATGTATTTCTGACACTTGTAGTGAAAATATTTCTAAGTGTTAGGTTTTTGGAAAAATTTCGCCAGAGTTTCCTCTGTAACTGGAGGTGGCCACGCTTTCAAGCGTATCATTTTCTTTTACAAATCAAACCAACCATTTTCTCACTCAATCAAAACAATGTTCAAAGCATCAACTAGTCAAAATATATATAAATCGCATAAATTACATGAACTTGTGATTTACTCAAAAACTTGTAGTAATTCCCATTACTTTTAGTAGATCTTTATATAAACCAACCCTGTTTCGTAAAAACTTTGTTTTTAAAGAAATTCCATCTTTACAACTTCTTGTAAAATTTGACAAAACAAATTCTTTGTCGAAACTTAGTGTTACACAAGTGCTTATACACTTGTGTGTTTAAAAATCATTCTTGTTCATGTAAGATCCGGTTTTAGAAAATAAGATTTCCTTGACACTTGGTCCTTTGAAAATACCGCTTGTAGATCCGTAGATCTACTAGTTTTAAACACCACTTCGTAAGTAAAATCGTTTTTACACAAGTTCAAGTTTCTCGTGTGGTAGAGTTTCATCACTTAACCCTTGTTACACTTAAACAAGCTCTATGTCATGATCCATGATCATGACCAATCCGGGTTAAACGATGATCCGAGCTACCACAACATAGATCGGCACTAAATAATCACACAAAACAAATCTTACAAGATTTACACAACCCTTGTGCTATTAACCAACATTTTTAGCATTTTAGTAGACTTTTTCATATCATTTTGCATGTTCATGAATTTTAACCGTCATATTTCATTTTACGCACTTTAAAATAGATCGAGAGTGTGTTTCAAGCAACTTACTACTAGCTCGAGGCTAGGGACGAATCTAGTCGAAGAATGAGTGGATAAAAGCAATAGGGTGAGGTCCTTCACGTTCCGAATGCACCAAGCTTCCTCGTATGTGATCCTTAACACTTGTATACCCTTGGAATAGCTTGATTAAAATCGAAAACGGATGTGGGGGTGGGTTGTGTGCTCGGCCGAGAACCAAAGAGAGGGAGAGAGAAGTGATGCTCAAGTGTTGTGAGTGTGAAGGTTATGATGGATCATGTAGGATACTTATGGACAATTGCCATCAATATTAACCAATGGATGCTATGTCTAATTGATATTAGGCATAGTTGATTTAAATAATCAACAAGTACAAAGGGTGTCCCCCTAGGGGACGAGTTCGGTTAGGGAGGGGAGGGGTCTCCTAGTTCAATTCCAACTAAGTATTAAGTATTAGTTAGGAGATTTAGGAAATTAATCCGGTTACTAGTATGTTATGCATTGTAGCGGGTGTTAGGGTATTCGGGGACCCTAACTGGCTCAGAAAAGAAAAACAATGCTAATGACAATATTTTTGTGTTCCGGATAAAGTCCGGTTGTTCGGTTGGATAGTGATCCGTTAAAGTGCTTAACAAAGCCTTAAAGTGTCGTTAATATTATTTTTAGTGACACAACTTATTCCCGACACTTTGGAAAGTGTCTAGTAATATTTTTCCCATGTTTTGGCACTTTATTAGTTAGCTTAGTGCTGAATTTTGTACCTAAAGTACGTTTTTGGCACATCCGGTCACTGTAATCTCATTCCTAGTGACGCAGTTCTACAACCCTTATATCCCTACACTCTCTACTAGTGTAGCAAACTATCTCTGGCTCTTACAAGCCTTAGAGGCAGTACCTGCCTGGTACTGGTTATAACAGCACGTTTAGGAGGTTATCCGTTATTGTGCTACAGTGCTTTTGTGCATCACGGTTGTCACTACAGTTCTGTATGTAAATAGTAGGGTGACAGCAAATAAGGTATGATGCAAGTAAGTACATGTATCAGTATTCAAATAGCAGTTTATCCACAATTTCAAGTAAGCACAGTAATTAAGCAGTAATTAATTATTAATTAAGTCGTACGGATACCTGGTTTGGTGAGGGTTGTCACATAGTGCATTGTTTTTACATGCTTACATTTTTTGGTATGACATTTGGTTTGTTCAAATTGGACAATATACATTCATTAACATTGATCACGCCGTTCGTTAGTAGGTAGTGGTACCATAGGACTTGACAACTCCCATTCCTGAACCCTAGGTTTGTTTGGGTGGAAGGAATGACCGAATTCGATAAACATAACACAGATAGACCTTTAATTTGTTTAAAGGTCTATCACCACAGTCACAAGGCTTTAATGTATGCATTTTCACAATACCGCATAGATGTTTGTATCAGTATAGCATGCATTTGTTCCACAAAACATAACTTTGACTTAAACTATGTTTAATTCAATACCCTGTTTTTGTGCATTGTACCTATGGTTTAGTTGATATATTTCACATGCCATACATGATATTTTTGGATACACATTATATGATTTACATTAAACATAAACATTTTGACATTGATATACACATTTGGTGATTTACATTAGACAGGGACATTTTGATATGGTTTACACAATAACACTTAACAATTGATTTATACATGAACAATTTACATTGGTGGTTGGTTTGGGTAAATGGTTTGAGTAACGAGGCGTGTGTAATATGATACAAACATGGTGGATACGCCGCTGGTACTTCCTATATATATATGTTTGTGTAATATTACATATCGTAGCGTTATTTAAATCATTTCAGTATAGACATATTACATTTTACACAAATAACATATTCTTTACAAGACATTGTTTTACAAAACAGTTTATTTTATCCAACTCATTTTATTTGGTTATTTCTTTAACCATACTCCTTTCTTTTATATAATCTGATTTCTTATCTAGTGTTCATATGATTTATAAAAGAAAACACTTAACAAGATTCATGACTAATTTTTATTAAACCTTTCTTCTAAAACCCCAGTCATGAATCCTATTTTCACAAAACCTATGTATCTCACAGGCATTTTTATGCTGACGTACCTATTTTCACATGTGTTTTCAGGAGCTGTCGCTTTGGATGATGATCGTGACACTAGGGCGGACCTGTACCTTAGAGACTTAAAATAAAGATAAAACTAGTTTAATTATGTTCTGAAATCTTTATTTCCTGTTTTGAGACAATGTAACACTCTTGTTTGATAAATAAAATGTAACTTTAATTTCCATGGTTGTGAAACAATAATTCTGTTACAACACTCCCCGATGTTTCCGCCACGATTTGATGTTTTACGTGGTCGGGGTGTGACACAAATAATCCAACTACGTGGAAGGAGAGGGACCTATATTGAATACGTCGATTGAGACGTGTCCCGAATCTCCAACTAATCCCAACTATGTGGAAGGAGAGGGACCAATATTTAATACGTTGACTGAGACGTGTCCTGAAATCTCCAACTAATCCCAACTATGTGGAAGGAGAAGGACTAAAAATTCCGAATATATAGGACTAAGACAAATTGGTTAAAAGCCCACGAGCAATCAAGCAAATATTTTCCTCTAAATTTATTCGGTCTACTGGTTCTTACGTGACTAAAACTAGTAAATAGACCATGATAAAAGACACTGTCATAAGCAAGTATTCCCACCAATTGTAGTAGTTGAAAAGGTGATAGTAGTGGAAAACTATTTCCCTCACACCAATACAATCTTAATAGTCTATAAGTGATTTTCGTCCAACTATGTGATGACACTTATCCCGATTCTCCAACTAATTCCCGACTATGTGGAAAGGAGATGAAACTTTCGTCCGACTATGTAAGACCCTTATTTCATTTATACGATTTTTCATATAAGTTTCAACTATAATTGTGTATTTACGATTACACATACATTTAAAAACACAGGTTTCTTAAAACATTTTAACATAATATATATATCGCCGTTTAAAACGTGACGACGAAACGTAATGCGGAAGCTTGAATCTTGATCGTTTTCGGTTCTTCTATGAGCTTGATTGTCATCCGACACTTCAAGATACCCTACATTTCATAAAACATGAAATGCTCTAGTTATATGACGTTTAAAACGTGTCTAAATGAGTCGGTAGGCCAAAACAATCAAATAACAAATTTTTGCCAGCCTTTTAACCTGTTGCGGGTCGCGACATGATTTATACTTGGCTCTCGCGGGGCGCGAAGCCCGTCGCGCTGCGCGACGCCAATTGCCTATACCGTCGCGGGGCGCGAAGCCCTCTTTTTCACAGAACATTTGCAGCTAGAAGCTGCAAACTCCCAGCCTTACCATTTTTCATGAAAACGCACATAACTCGCTCAAATTTTATCTGATTTACGTCTAGTTTCTTCCTACGTGATCGTAATTCATTCCTCCATCATATGGAGTTAAATTCCTACATTCGAAATAGAAAAATTCTTGATTTTTAGCTCTCGGCTTTATATTTACGTTCAACTTGTTTGACCCGTTCATGTTTTCAAACAACAATTTGTCTAATTACTTATAATTTCACACTAACATCCTATCCATGAATGTTTCCTAGTACTTGGGGCCTTAATCATAAGATTTATGCGCCCGTTATCAATCATGTGTTATGTTTATTTTGACCCGTTAAGGATTTAAGCATTTAAACTCATAACACGCTCTCCCTTTTTGCCTATATCTTATTCTCACGTTAAGATATCTACTTGTTTTTCACCACAACTATATTTGTGGTGGATTTAATTTAGTAAACATTTTATTCGGAGTTCTACCCCTCGGAATTGTCGATTTGCGACAAAGACCCATTTTGAGATGTTTGACCCAAGAGACTTATACCCTTAACTTTTTACACTTATTAAAAGATTTACTTGATCATAAAACTTATTTCCAAACAACCCTTAAGGGTCGTTTTCCCGGTTTATCGTTCAAGGGCGTTTTGGTCAATTTTAGTCCATTCCATTGCGACGAAGGACTTTCAACATCTTATTTGACCAAAATCGCACTTTTAAACTATAATCATATTTACTCATACCTGGCTCAGGTCCAAGTATAGACCCGTTTTAATACCTTGCTTTAATAACTGCTAATTAATAGCAACGCAATTATCCAATCGCTATTCACTCCTGTGAGCATATGACTCGACAAACAATCATTAGTCGATATTGTCAAATGGTGTTATCATCACCATTTGACCCGTTTGGCCTAAACGACCAAACATTTTATATTTATAAAGACATGGTATTTATTTACCAATTTACACATTTGACCCATTACGGATTTTTACCATAAGGTCCTATTTCTTAAATCCTTTTTCTTACATTTTTAACCCATCTTGGCTTACGCCATACGGTATCTTTTAAACTTCAACTTACATTCGCCAACACGTGACTGAATTACCATTTTACCATTTTTCTCAATATGAGTTACACTACAAGGTAACATTTTAAAAACTCATCGTATTTTCCTCATTTCATGACTAAATTACCGTTTTACCCCTTTTTACCATAAATTATGGTTTCTTATCATTGTCACTTGTTCCGACCCTTATCAACTTACGTCGGAACATTATATTTCAAACATTCACTTATCATATTCATAACCCTTATAATTAATAGGCATTCTATAAAAAGGGAAGCTTTACTTACCTTGCGTTCAAATACACTTTTCCTTCATACATGATTCGTTTGACCCGCTTCTTCTCCAAGCTTCCACCTAGCTTTTCAAGTGCCAAACTATCATTTATAATTCACAAGATGGTTAGATTAGTTATCGATTATCATGACTATTCCATCTTACGGACTTTATATCAAAATCATCATTCGATCGTATTATAGGTCAGTTTGACTTTCAAAAGTCAACTACCTTTAATCATATGAAATGCACAATTAAGTTCAACCACTCATTTAGGCATTTTATCAAACATCTTGTAGGCGAGATTTTTATGCATTCATTGTTTAAGTTCATGATTAATTTTGAACCATGTTTTTGCATCATAATCAAGCCTTGATGTCTAGTGTACATAAACAACATCTATTACATGCATCTAAACATCAGGTTTCACAAATTTATCACTCTCACTCAAGTGTTCATCATATTTTCATAAAACCCATTTACCACATACAAGGTTAATCCTTCAATCATTAGTTTATGGCACTAAATCACCAAATTCACATCTAGGGTTTGTTCCTAGACTTGTACTCATGTCAATTTCATTATAACATTCAACTTTCAAACTAGAATTTCGTTTATGAATGTTTATCACAAATTCAAAATATCACCAAATATCAAAATTCAACATACCTTGTGATCTCCTAACTTGGGTGATCATGAAATTAGTTAGAGCACCGATTTTTAGCTTGATTCTTCTTTGCTTTTGTTGAATTTTGTGAGTTTTAGGGTTTTGAAAGAACCCTTCTTGTGCTCCTGGTGAATTTCGACCAAACACACACACTGTGTGTGTGTGTTTTAGGCTTTTAACTTGTTTTAATTAAAACATTTTCACATTTGCCCCTTTTAGTCCCTCTAGTTCTAAAGTTATAAAAAGGGCCAACTAGTTCAAGGTTTCTTTATTGTTTACAACATATAATTAACTAGGTTAATTATTCCTAGTTACTTTACCCTTGGTTATGACCAACTCATGTTTATATATATATACACACATATATATATATATATATATATATATATAATTTTATAGTTTTGGGGTGTTACAAGTCAACCCCCCTTAAAGAGGTTTCGTCCCCGAAATCTTTCTTGCATAGTTCATCGGTTTAAACCTAACGAACTCAGTCCTGGTAATCCATTGAGCATTGCTCATACTTTAACGATTTGTTAGTATTACCAGGAAAGTACGGTAATGTCTTTTTTTGTTCTAAATCGTATGCGCCTTTCATGTGAAATAACACAATTCAAATAAACATTTCATAATTTCGTTATTTCAACCCGTTTGGATGTTTTAGTTAAATCTTTCCTTTTTTTCAACCAGACTCTTCATGATTTCATCATTTTGATGCATTCGGTTAACTTAGCGAAATCCATTGCTTTTATACTAATATTGCCTTCCCGAGGCTTATGTGACACCTGTGTCTCTACAACCATCAAACTAATACCAAATCAATGAAATATTGTGTTTCATACTTGGGATTTGTAAAAATATGTGTATCATTTGCACATATCAATCCTTGTTCGATCTCGAGCTTTAAATCGCTTTCTAGAAGGTTATACGCGAACCGATGCGTAAATATAACCAGTTTAATGCAACAAACACTCTGGAATAGTGACATAGGCTTACCATACCTTAAATAACCTTTACATAACTTACAAATAAGTTTTGGAGGGTTTGGTGTGGCAAAATCAAGTTTATTCGCTTACAGGGACTAATTTCGATAAATTGCGAAAGTATGGCGATTCGTACTGTTATGAACATTCCGGGATATGATCATAAGTTAAACATGCCCTAAATATCCTTTACATAGCTTAGAAATAGGCTTTGAGGTGTTTGGTGCACAAAAATAAACTTATTTGATCAATAGGGACTAAAAGCGTCAAAAAGTGCATAAGTTTGCATTTTCGCCCATACCTTACATTCTGAATATATCCGGACATCCAAAATTTATGCAATCATTAAAATATTTTATTTTAGTGATTGGCATGATAAAATTCCATTCGTCACGTAACTTGGATCGTTTTTGCGTTCGTTACGACTTCCGTCGTAATTAACCGAACAACACAACCGTACGACCAAATGAACCGACATCCGAGATGTTTTTGAGCATATTTTAAGTTCCCTATACTTTAACTTCATTTTAGAGCCTTGAAATGAGGTTAACGGGGCTTAAACGTGTCAAAACGCATCAAAAATCAAGTTTGGGGTCACAGGGGCCTGTTCTGCCAATTGTTGAAAGTTGCTGCCAGCACATAGGCTCCTTACGGACCGTATAGGACCTCTTACGGTCCGTAAAGGAGTCCCAGACCAGCATATGTGCAGAAACTTTGTATCTGGCCAACCCCACTTATGCCAATGGTTTTTAACACCTAATTTTTTATTCTATGGACTGGTATTTGAGTACCCATTGTATTCTAAACCATAGGCCCACGTGTAAGGCCAAGATTGAAGCTCGTTTATCGAGGAACGATCCTAACGGTTGTGGACTTCCTATCAATACCCATGAGATTTCATTCTTGCAACTCACAAATCTGATTCAATTGCTCTAAGTTGGGGTCTACAACTTCATACCTGAGCAACTTGAATCAAGATTTCCTTGCTTGGACCCTTTGTGAGTATTCTTTCATTCTTTTATTGCTTTCTAAGCATGAAAGTCAAACAGTGTTTGACTTTCTGCTTTGACCAGTCCTTGGTCAACACGAAGTTCGTTTGAACTTCGCAACGTGAGCGTAATCACGATGGTCATAGTCCCTTGTGACTATACCTACTGATTACCACGTTGATTAGGTGTAGTGACGAGTCATAGTTTCGGTCAAAATGCGCGTTTATGCGTATTTTGCAAACAAACTATTCTTGGGTATCAAAACGACCCTTTGTT
Source organism: Helianthus tuberosus (assembly GCA_030545235.1). Taxonomy (NCBI): domain Eukaryota; kingdom Viridiplantae; phylum Streptophyta; class Magnoliopsida; order Asterales; family Asteraceae; genus Helianthus; species Helianthus tuberosus. The sequence goes on along the minus strand of CM060368.1, from coordinate 62,306,914 downwards.
TTGATATCAAACCTGTTTTCTAACTTTGTTAAACATGTTTTAACATGTTTAACTCGTCACTTTTAGTTTAGTGCTTGTATAGAGTCGTAACTCAAGCGGTCTAAACCACCGCTTAGACTTTCGAGCCCGACCCGTTTGGTCGATTATTAGGATCCGACCAAGCATGTTTAGTGACCATAGATGTATAGGGAATAACCTTCTGAGGTTATACCTTATGGTCACTTAGTTTAATTAGTTGTATGATAGGTAGTTTATATGCCTTAGCTAAAATGACCAAAATGCCCTTTTCATGCATAATTGGTATTTAAGCTTATGTAACTTAAACTTTTGTCACTTAACTGATTATGCAACATATTTAAACATGTTTAGGCATATAATACTTGTCATAGGACTAGTTAGGCGTTCCGAACGCGTTTCACGAGAACGACGTGTTAAAGTAGCGTAAGCTACCTAAACGAGTCGTAATGGGTCGTAAGCACTTAGGATAAGTTTCGATTTAGTATGTAGGCTTTGCTAAACCATATCACATGAGTTCCAATACTCATTTGGTTTAAGAAACCTCATCCTATCCGATCTTCCGATTTAGGTCCGGTTTATTAACATAGTTACCTATATTAGGTGTCGTTTGATTTCCGTGATTCCTATAGCATTGCTTGGTAGTTATTCAAGACTTCTAAGCATCCTCAAGTGAGTACATAGTCCCCTTTCTTACTGTTTTCAAACTGTTTTGGGGTGAAACACATGTGCCTACTTGTTACTTTCATGCTTTTATATCATATACTTGCTATGTTCATTAGTACATAGATAGTACATGATTTCATTATGTTTTGCTATGTATGTTCTCTTAGCATGCTAGCACATTGATTGTTATATTTCCTTTTGTCGCATACGGTCATCCAGCATATGGACACATTGTTTTACATTTTGAACTGTTTAAACCGTTTGTAACTGTTTGATTTATGTGAACCGTTTGTAACTGCTGATTGATGTGAACCGTTTGAAGCTGTTTGAACCGTTGGGTTAGGGAAGTGGTTAGGTAACGGGGCGGGTGTAATGTGTTAAAAGCATGGTGGATACGTGGCTGGTACTTCCTATATATAAGTGCATTTAACACATTATATATCGCTGCGTTATCTAGATCACTTGGGCAAATGTGAACTGTTAGTAACTGTTTAATTTATGTGAACTGTTTGTAACTGTTTGATTTATGTGAACCGTTTGTAACTGTTTAATATATGTGAGCCATTTGTAACTGTTTGATTTATATGAACCGTTTGGATCTGTTTGAACCGTTGGGTTAGGGAAGTGATTAGGTAACGGGGCGGGTGTAATGTGTTAAAAGCATGGTGGATACGCCGCTGATACATCCTATATATAAGTGATTTTAACACATTATATATCGTTGCGCTATCTAGATCACTTGGGCAAATGTTTTCGAAACAAAGTTTTATTAACGAGTTTTTACGAGATGTTTTACAATTTGGTTTTTCTTAAACAAATGTTTTGGAGTTAAGATTCATGGCTTCGAGGTTTTATAAATTATAACAAATCTGTTTTAACTTGGTTATTTCAATTCACAATATAAACATTTTACAAAACGAAGTTTTCTAATATCGAATAACAAAGTTGTTTTGAGTTATTTAAAAAGGTAAAACGAGCCGTGAACCTGACACTCACATAAAACCTATGTACTCGCCGGCATTTTTATGCTGACGTACTTTCACGTGTGTTTCAGGTACCATAGTTGATGATGTTTGATGATGATATTGGTGTACGCTCACATAGGAATGGACAAGGCCTTAGTGACTTAATAACAATGAAAGTCAATTTGTTCATGTTTTGTTTCTAATTTCAATACAATGTAATAAACTTAATTCAATAAAACAGAACTTTAATCCATGTGTTGTGAAACAATGATTCTGTCGCTTCACTCCCCGATGTTTCCGCCGCGGTTTGTTGTTTTAACGCGGTCGGGGTGTGACAGAAAAGTTGGTATCAGAGCCAATGGTTATAGGGAATTAGGTTATTAGTAATGCTTTGACCTAGACTATAACCTTCCTAGGACCCTAACGCAAAGTTTACTTGCGTTTAGTCATAAAACAATACCGTTGCCTATCCTTAGGTAACAACCATAACAGGAACACAAATTTCGAACCTGCTTTGAAAACCAATCATCTGTTCTAGGATGATTTATTATAAGGTTTTGAACCTTCAAAGTTTTCAAAATCTCGTCAAAGTTTGGGTCTTATTAATGTGAACACCTACAATCCGGAAGGGTGGATGCCTGTATCCTGAGTTTTCTATCTAAGGCTAGAGTGTTCGTACAAATCCACATAATCGGACCAGTCACTCTTACCTGGGAACGCTTGGGGTGAGTGTCCACTTATTGGCTAAAGCTTGTCTTCGCGATACATTATGAGGACCTATTTACTTTGATTCAGCTTTTGTGTCGTTTGTTTGCTTCGTGGTTCGAACAAATGACCATCACCCATGCCTCTTTGGTTGGTAATTGTAACATCCCATTCTTACCCAATGTCAGTTCACTTGTTTTCTCTCTTGTTCCCCCTTTTTTAGAATGCCTACACGACGCGACAATCAGGTACCTAATGAAGAACTGGCAGCTATCATTATGCAGCAAATGGCAGCTATCATTATGCAGCAAATGCCTCTACCACCTGTAGGATCGATTTGCGACCTAAATGAGTCGTTCGGAAGAGCTCAAATCCGTTTCAGAGGCGGAAACAAAGATACGGATGTGAAAACAGCTTGAATATCACTTTAAATCTCTTGTATATTGATTTAACAAAGTTTACAATCAAAAGGAATACCGGCAGCACCTCGGTATCACTCTGAGAAATCTGTTACAAATGACAAGACAACAACCCTATATATAGTACTCTAGGTTTCGTTTGAAACCATACATCACCACTCAAGCGAAACCTCAAGTTGACTTTCAAGCGAAACCACCTAACATTCAATTCAAGCGAAACCTAACTTCTGTTTTGTTTGTATATAATATTCTGTTTCATGCATGCAATTTCGTGTGATGTAGCATGATGATGTCACTTGTGATGCCACTAGCATGATGTCATCATCAAGAATGATGACATCCTCCTTGATTAGATCCGAAACAAACCGAGACTCGATATAAGACGAAGACGACAGATGTGTGCACCAACAAGACCGTTATTGATATAAGCAATTGTGCCACTAAGGACACTATTAAATAAGTGTCCCAATCCTTCAAGGAGGATGCTCTAACTTGGTGGAAGGCATTGATCCAATCCACTGGCAAGGTTGCATTGTACAACCTAAGTTGGTTAAAGTTTGGGGAACTGATCCGCGAGACCTACTGCCCACCTCACGAGGTGGAGAAAGTTAAATCTGACTTTCTGAAGCTGACTATTGTCACACCCCAACCGATGGCGGAATCATCGGGGCGCGGCACTAGGCGAATCATATTGCTCAAGAGAATCTATAACAACTATTTTAGCGACAATATTTAACAAGTTCATTATCCCATACTAATAAACAAATATTTCACAAAAATTCGTACAGATTTCATGTCTCTCAAACAATACAAATCCGACAACCTAGATTTTTAGGTGAGTTTCTAAAGTAGTCCTATCTTGATTCGAGATAATCTGCGTTTAACCTGCAACATACGTTAAAATAATGTCAATACAAAAATGTATTGGCGAGTATACAGGTTTGATATAGTATAAAGTAGATAAAAGCGCTGCGAATTTCCACATACATAAACGAGATACCAACATATACACTACAAGACAAAAATTACCAGCTAAGTTCCGAGATGACTGCGAATGAGAGCCCACAGGCGTGTCCGTCTTAACTAGACCCCGTCGGGTGTGAGTCTAACTATAGCACTATACTAGTTAAGGTGGAACATCACGAGTAAGAGTCCTAGCACATATGTATCAAGCATCACGTGTAAATATGTACGTCAGTTATTCGCATGTGATAATAGTTTAGAGTGTGTATTGCGTTTTGATAAGTGTGTTTTAGATATGAACATATGTTACACCCTAAAAGTGTGTTTAAAGCATTAAAAGGGGGTCAAGTATACTCACAGTGCGTGCTTAGCAAGTAAATACGGTCTGGAATGGAGTGGAGAGAGCGCCGGATTAGCCTGCGTGTGGGAGCAGAAGTGCGTAAGTCCTCCAAAGTGCTGAAACGGTCGAATCAAAGTGTCGAGTAGTGAACAGGCTCTTCGTACGAAGCTGGTGCTTTCGTACGAAGGCGTGCCTTCGTACGAAGGTGGTGGCTTCGCACAGTTCACTTGTTCCGTGTTCAAAATTGAGTGTTCTTCGCGTCGTGCTTCGAGAAATCGAGTATGCATCCCTCCAAGCTTAAGCTACTGATTAAACTTAGAGTCGGAGAGGTCTTTGTTCTAGTCATAGGTGAGAACTTGGGCTATGTTGTGTGAAATAAGTGCCTTCGTACGGAGGCAGTACCTTCGTACGAAGCCATGTGCCTTCGTACGAAGGCGGGGCTTCGCACAGAACAGTCCAGTTCACAAATGTGGCTGTTTTTGGCGTTCGTAGTTGTGTTTTTATCTGAATTGGATGTGTTTTTGAGTCCTATTCGAGACGGTTTCGACACCATCTCGTCCCTTTATCCAGTGAACGAAATATGTGTCGGTTTGGTCCGTTCTTGTATAGAAATCAAGTTTTAAAACGGTTTTAAAGTGTTTTCACCTAGATCTAACACTTGGTGAGTGTGAAATCAACTGTTTTCTAACTTGGGAAGTCGTAGCTAGGCCCAATGCACCCGGTTGTATGTAGATCCGTGATAAAATAAGAAGGTTTGATGAAAAAGATGAAGATTTGTATGAAAAAGATGAGGGTTTTTGTAAAAAGAAGAAGTTAGTTGAAAAAGATGGAGTTTTGATGAAAATAGAAGAGTTTTGATGAAATCAAAGTGAATTGTGTGGAAAATCAAAGTGGAAAACGTTGTGTAATCAAATAAAAATGATAAATCTTACTTGAAAACGGTCGGACAACGATTTGGCAGCGTTTCGGTATGAAATTAGCAGGTGAAATGAAATGGAGAAGTGCTTGGGTATTTATAGAGATGGCAGGTTTGCACATGATACCTGGTTCGAACTGGCTGCCTTCGTACGAAGGCAGTGCCTTCGTACGAATCTGCCTAGCTTCGAACCAAGGTGCTGTTTTGTGCAACCAAACCCTCGTTTCGCGTGTAGGATGCTCGATTAATGTGTTTTGTTGCATTAATTAGTATACGTACTTTAAGTATTTTAATAAGGTATTAATTATCGTGCTACGTTGCGTTTCAGTGCGATAGATTGAGTTGCGCGTGCCCGCGTGTGCGCGTTCAATCAAGTTTTAATACTTAGATATTTATATATAACTAATAATATATCATAATAGGTCATAGCATAAGTAACTGCGGTTCGGGTTTGCGTTTGCGAATAGCGTAGTGATAGCGTAATAGTGCATATGATAGCGTTTTAAGCGTAAGCGTTGTGATATAGCGTGTTGTGATAAACGTCGTAGAACGAAAATATGCAAAGTAGCGTAGTAAGCATTATAGTTTACATTATGATCTGAATCTCTGGTGCTAGGCGTAACGAGAGTAACGAGAGCGAAAAGCGGGTTGTTACAACTATGAAAGGCCTCGATTGTCGAGCCTACATATCTGAATATAACTCTTTATCGACACTTGTTCCTTATCTAATTACCCTTGAGTACAAGCGCATTGCGCGGTTTATTGGATGACTCGCTCCAGAAATCAAGGGAATGGTTAAATCCTCCAAACCTACAACTTTTGGATCCGTTGTGGATCTAGTTTTGTCTCTTACTGAAGATGAGATAAGAGTAAAAGCGGCTAAGGCCGAGGAGGATCACAGGCAAAAGCGTGATGATACCCCTAATAAGGATTTGAAAAAGGGTAAGACTGGTTTGAGTTATCACTAGTCCAAGCCAAATGAGGCAAAACCCGAGTGTAAAACCTGCGGGAAGCGACATTCTGTAAGATGTTTCCATGAGTAACCCAAAGGTTGTGGCATCTGTAAGCAGATGGACCACAAATCTAATGAATGCAAGAATTTGAAGGACACCACCTGCAATGGATGTGGCGAGAAGGGACATATAAAGACCCAGTGCCCGAAGTGGGCGACTGACGGGAAGAACAAGGCCACTGACGGCAAGAAGGGCAATGCTTAAGCCTTTCAATTAGCTGCAGGAGAAGCAGTTAAAGATATAAATATCATTACGGATCTGTTACTTGTAAATGATATATTTACTAGAATCTTGTTTTAAACTCTGGAGCTGGTGAAAGCTTCATCGATTGTAAATTTAATAAATTTCTAAATTATGCCATTAAAGTCCTTAGATACTATTTCAAATGGCCAACGTAAATACTTTCACAATTCTTAATAAATATCTAACGAGAATCAATCCATCTTTTGTCACGCCTGCTAAAATCAGAGTTGGCGTGATCTGACTGGTATCTTCATTGCACAGCGGAAGCACGTAATGCTAAGACTTCTTGGAAGTGAACGCCTATTAAGTACTCGAATTCCCATGGTTCTCCTAGTCTAACCGTGCCATAATTTTGAAAAATGTAACCTAAGAAAGAAACATGCGAAAAATCAACATAAAGTTGGCGAGTTCATAGTTTGTTGAAAAAGATTTGATATAAATCTTTTTGGAAAATTGGTTTTTAAAATATTGTTGAGAAAACGAAATAAAAATCATTTTCATTGGCACGTTATTTGAAAACTTTGAATTTGTTGAACTTTGTATGTGTAAAGAGTTATGTTTGTAAAACTTTGTATTTGTAAAGTTTTGTGTTTGTAAAACTTGTGTAACCGTCAATGTCCGCGCATGACAATGACAACATGCCCGCATGAGCCTGTGAGTTGTATGTAGGACAATCCAGTCCTTAAGATGAAGGCCATAATGTGCATGCAAGATTTGTGGGTTGTATGTAGGAGACATTGTCCCGTTGTTCGTATGCAGGACCATCCAGTCCCCTTATTTGTATGTAGGACACCCAGTCTCGATGTAACTAGGACCAACCCCGTCACTAGTCTAGAGCTCATGCATGTTTCGTAAACCGCTTATGATTTTTGTAAAAACCAGTATGTTTTGCATAAATCTTTCGTAAACCATTTGAGTGTATTGAAATTCACAAACCATTTGTGTTAGTTAAAACTTGTTTGTAGCGTGGTTTAGAAATATGTAATTTTTGTTTATCTAAAACCTTGTATGTTTTTGCAAAATTTGCATGTCTTTCCACCCCGAAAACATTTATAAAAATGTAAAACCGTAAAAAGGTGGGGTTATGAACTCACCTCGATATCCTTGTGCAAAGCTAGCTTAATACATTTCCATACTGTCGTTTTCCAAAACGTGACTCGCTAGCATGCAATCTATAACATTTCTACCAAGGAATAACTTATAAGTTTCTAATGAGACGATGTAGCTAAACTACGTGTCACCGAACTCTACTGAATCGTTAACCGAACGATCCTATGGAAAGTTATTATCTTAAAGGAAACAAATAAGATATACTCGTAAAGTTTTATTTGTGGTCGGTGATAAATACTAATTTTTGGGATCACGTAACTTCCAAAAGATTTAGTATATATATATATATATATTATGAAATCGTGTTAGTCATCTCGAATAGTAGTACGTGTTTGTGGCGAATATTTATATAAAAAAATATTACATTGTAAACTCGTATAATGTATCGCGTCTCGTATATAATTATCAACATAATTACATATAGTTGTACGTTTGTTGTAAATCGACTTTCTTGTTTGTTATTGGAATGACTCGGTTAATAATATATATTGAGATTGTACGATGATATATCGTATGCCGTTTAGGCGGTTGAAATAAATATATACAGTTATATTTATTTTATAAGGTTTTCAAGTTGTGAATGTTTAAAAATATAAACATAAAAGAATTATTTTATAAAGAGTAAATTACAAGTTTTATCCTTTATGTTTGTCCCAAATTTCAGGCGTTGTCCTTTACCTTTAAAATTGATGAGTTTTGTCCTTAATGTTTCAAAATATTGCACGTTATGTCCTTTAGGGCAAACCCAGTTAATTTTTTTTGTTAAAACTGATCATGTGCAAGGCACATGAGGGCATTTTTTTACATTTTACCATATTATTTAAATAAATATCTTAAAAGAAAATATAAAATATATATATATATATATATATTAACGAGAGTGAATTACAAGTTTTTTTACCCCCCCCCCATCTCTCTCTGTATCTCTTCCACTTATCACCACCATCATCCACCACCACCCACCCACCCATGCGCCCACACCACCATCCACCACCACGAATCAGCCTGACTACGATCCGCTCTGATTTGTTCGCTTGCTATCATTAATTCTGCTCTGACGTATTCCCATTGAAACCCATCGATCCATATATATTACATTCAGCCACAAATCAAACCCATTGATCCATGCCTCGCGGCTGGCTATCACTAATTCTACTCCGACGATGTTGACAACAGCCGCACCCAAGTCTTATATGCGATGGGGCTTTTAGATCTGAGCAAATCTGCGACGTGGTTTTTAGATCTGAACAGCCTAACCAACCCCTTACCTCTGCGATGGTTTTAAATTGGGTTACAGTTGATGTGAAAGTCGGTGAATCGGAAAGAAAAGTAATTGCAGGTAATTGGGCTTTAAGTTTTGTCGAGAGAAACACAAAGTCACTAAAGATTTTTTGGGTCATGAATCTTGTAACAAATATTATTTTTGCGTGTTTGCTGCCGGTGTTTGCTAGAGAACAGAGACACCCCATTTTTCCAAATCTTATTATGACTTTTCTATCAAAATACAGATTGATTATATATAATCTTTTTACATAAATTTAGCACACTCCGGAACACAGATTATGATTATCCAAACTGAAAATAAAGGGGGATGATGGTTCGGATGATGATTGATGAGTATGAAGGTTGAATATGAAAGAGGAAGTAAATTGGGGTATTAAAAGGGGGAAAGATAAGTGGGGAAGTGAAATGACCGTTCTACCCTCATGTGCAATGCACATGACATAACTTAACTGAAAATTATAACTGGGTTTGCCCTAAAGGACATAACGTGCAAGATTTTGAAACATTAATTACAAAACTCATCAATTTTAAAGGTAAAGGACAGCGCCTGAAATTTGCGACAAACATAAAGGACAAAACTTGTAATTTACTCTTTTATAAAAGAATTCCGAGTTTTGAGGTTTGAAATAAATATAAATAATTATATTCATTTTATAAAAGAACTTCCGAGCTTTTGATGTTTGAAATAAATATAAACAATTATATTTATTTGATAAAAGTATTCAAGTTATCGACATTTGAAACAAATACAAACGATTATGTTGAATTTTATAAAAGGGTTTGCGTTATCGATGTTTGAAACAATATAACAATTATATTTATTTGATAAAAGCATTCGAATTATCGACTCGTTTTGTGAGGGTTATACTGTTCGTCAAAATAATTATACATTTGTATTTGTTTTTATAACAATTACTTGAATCCGATGGTTTTCGTTTTATAATAAAACATGTTTCGTTTTACGGATTTTACGAAAAACGGGCAGAGTTTCCTCTGTTTTTGGACGATCCCGACAATGCAAGTTGTCGTTAAAATTTTCAAAACGCAACGATAAATGAAACAATATATATATATATATATATATATATACATACATACATTTATATATATAGGGTCAGGATTTAGAGAAAACGGTGGAAAGTGTGAGAACGGTGAGAACGCTTATAGATCGTCCGATCAAAACAATCTATGGACTAGATTGGCGCGGTGGCGTTTTCGTAAATAACACGAATTCTATTAAGTGGACGCGCTTCATTAAGGGTAAAAAGGTCTTTACACTTCTATACCAAAACGCCAAACTAATGAATAAAACACCATTATGGGCCAAAACACATCCCTATATAAACAAAACATCTCAGACATAAAACACCCCCCCCCCCCCCCGGAACCTGAAACGCCATATTTTCTACTATATACCATTCATCTTACAAACGCCAAAATCCCCAAAACATCAAACACACCTACTCAAAAAACGCCATATTTTACTATATACCAATCATCTTAGAAAATGCAAAAAACACTCAAACATCAAAAATTCCAAAAATTCGACATTTCTTTCAGATACAATATTTCCTTAGTAAAACGCCAATAATGGCAAATATCGTTTCTTGTATATTCAATATTCTTCTACGCGAAGTTTCGAAGAATGCATTCTTCCCTGAGTTGCTGTGACTCAAATAACATTTGACTCAAATAACATTTTGCTGTGACTCGAATGACGCTGATGAGTGGTTTGAAGATCCATATTCAAAAAAAAAAAAACTCATGACATTTTGTCTTTCCAAACGGCCACAAAAACACAAGCATGACAAAGCCAAACCGCCAGTGAACATGTTTCAAAGAAAAAAGAGACTGATGACAGTGAAGAATTGGAAGATGAATTGTTTCTATTTTTATTTTTTTAATTTTCTTTTTCTACTGTTTGTTATGTATTTTTCAACTTAGAATTAAAAAAATACATTATATTAATAAAATACCAAACAGTCATAATGATTATGAAACGCCATAATGCAGTAAAACGCCAAAAACTCCCAAACTATAATAAAAGTAATTTGGAGAAGTATTATAAAAAGCTAAAAATGGAAAAAAAAAAAAAAAAAAAAAAAAGGCCAAAATACTACTTAAAGCCATTAAAAACGCCAACCTTGGGAGATGGAACGTCTATGACCCTAAAAACTCATAAAAAGCTGAATAAAAACAGTAAAAATACACACAGTAACTGAAAAGACGGCTACTTTATTAATATCATTTATTATAAATAAAATCTCGTCTAAACTACGCGCCAAAAACATCCTATAAGAGAGACGTCTCTGCACAATCAACTGATCACAAACCAAAAACAACGCCATGTTTCCAAGAAACCATTCACTTTAAAACGCCAAAAAAATAGTTAAAAAAGCCACAGATGCGGAACCTCGTTTCTTCTATATTGAGTATTGTTCTGAATGAAGTTTCACTGAATGGATTCTTCTCTGAGGTGGGTATCTATATAAGCTTTTGCTGAATGAGATGGACAAATATTCATGAAAAAAGAGACCGATGGCACTGATATGTCATCATGTCACTTTGTTCTTGATGGATATATTGATGGCATGAAGGGATCAATACATTCGAGTAGGCGTTGATCTTCAACATGTCACCAAACAAGTATATATCAAACCACAATAAAAGATGCCACAAAAAATACGCATCTTCTAAAGACGGGCATTATGTAGGAAAATAAGGATCTACATAAGGTATTCAAAACCAGGTTCAAAACGCCAAAAAGGTTAAAGTAGAAGAGGCTGATGACAGTGAAGATTTTGATGATAAATTAGATTATAATTTTTAATTTTTTTTCAATTTCTATTGTTTGTTATCTAATTCTCTGTTGTTTATTATCTAACTATATAGTAATAAAAAAATTGAGTATAAAAAACCAAAAACTACAAACACCAAAACGCCTGATAGTGTGAAAACTGTGAAAACGCCAAAAAACGTCAAACAAAGTATTACTGGAAAAGGCAACACTAATTTACAAATGAAATTGCCTGTCATATTATAGGCTTGTATCCTACATGGCACAACACTTGATAGAAAAAAAAATCATCAAGAAAATTACTGATGTTTTTTACATTATAGGCCTGCATCCTGATCTAAAAACAATAAAAACACCAAACTTACTTAAAACGCCAAAATATTTACTATGATCCTGATCTAAAAACAATAAAAACGCCGCGTATTTATTAAACACCAAAAAATGGAAAGGTGATATGACACGCGTTTAAAAAAAGAAATATGAAAGGACAAAAAAGCCTCTTCGCCCTTCTCTATGTCGCGTGACACGTGTTGGGCCAGGATGCGTTCTCACCGTTCTCACACTTTTGAGCGTTTTCTCCTGATCCCGTTTCTATATATATAGGGTTCTCACTGTTCTCACACTTTAGGAGTTAGGATTTAGGGTTCAGAGTTAAAAGATCTTAGTTAGGGTTCGACGAGCCGGTTCCAACGCCACTGGAATGAGTCCAATCGGAGTTCGTTTGAGTCGGTTCCCCGCTGTTCCCTACTTTTTTGAGCGTTCTCACCGTTCTCACACTTTTGGAGTTAGGATTTAGGGTTCAGGGTTAAAAGATCTTAGTTAGGGTTCGACGAGCCGGTTCCAACGCCTCTGGAATGAGTCCAATCGGAGTTCGTTTGAGTCGGTTCCCCGATGTTTCCCACTTTTTTAGTGTTCCCCAATGAACCTTCCCCTATATATATATATATATGGTAAGGTTATTGTAAAAGAGGTTAAAAGTGTGAGAAGTGTGAGAAATATTGTGGAGGTGACATGTGTCCTAAATCTAAATTAATTTAAAAGGGTAAACAAGTAATTTTATCATTGATTTAATTAATTCAAAATCTTCCATAACCGCCACCCTAATTTATAGGAATACGTTTTTTTTTAAGATCTCTATAAAACACTACGAATAACACTTCAAACACCATTCAGCACGTATATAACACCATTCAATAATTATATAACACCATTCAATAAGTATATAATACCATTCAATAAGTATATAACACCATTTTAAAGATATCTATAAAAACACTACGAATAACACTTCAACTACCATTCAGCACGTATATAACACTATTCAATAATATATAACACCATTCGATAAGTATATAACACCATTTTAAAGATCTCTATAAAAACACTACGAATAACACTGCAAAATCACAATTCAGCACATATATAACACCATTCAATAATTATATAACACCATTCAATAAGTATATAACACCATTCAATAATTATATAACACCATTCAATAAGTATATAACACCATTCAATAATATGTAACACAATTAAAGACATTGCAAAACACCATTCAATAGTTCATAACAATGTAATAAGTACATAACACTACAAAAAAGATATAACACTACACACTATAACACACTATGAATAATATACAACACCATATTACCCTGTTATAACACGGTATAACACTACAACTCCGTAATGGTGGGCGTCTGAAACAACAACGACATGATGGAGAGTGGTCGGACCGGTGGCGGAGGTGCGACAAATTGAGTGGTTTTCGGTGGGAACCGATCGGAGCAGGTGGGTGGCATGCAATGGTTGTTCGGTGGTGTCCAGCAGGTTTGAGTCGGAGATGTCGATCCTGCTGTATCGATGATGATGATTCGAGATGTAAACTGATGATGATGAAGATTCGAGATGGATTATTGATGATGATGATTCGAATTCTGGAAGAAGGAGGAGGAGGATTCGAATTCTGGAAGAAGAAAGATAATTCGTAATTTTAGGGAATTCATTTACGGTTTCCTATTTTCAGGTGGATATAAAAGACACAATTGCCCATACAATTTTCAAATCAGTCCAAACTAATAAAACATTTTACAATTTGGTCCCTATTGATCTCAACCATTATATCAAAAAATCTAATGGCTGAGATTCTTTCTTACCCTTCTCACACTTTTGGTCTTTTTTACAGGAACCTCAATCTATATATATATATATATATATACAAGTTATATAAACATGATTAGCGTGCAAATCGAAGAAAGTTTTGTGTGACGATTTCACTAATCGGTTCGGTTTAAGCTCAATTTCACGTAAATAATAAAAATTATCTAAACAACGTAAATAATATTCACGTCGTTAAACTTTTACCAATCTTCGTGCCGTCTCACTGACTGGTTTGACTGAGTTAATCGGTTGACCGGGTCGAGCCGAGTTGACCCGTGATTACCAAAGCTGACCCGGTTGACTGGTTGACCGGTTTTGACCCGACATTGACCATCTTTGACTAAGTCTGACTTCGTTGACCGAGCCCGAACAATCTTGAACCAGAGACCCGAACCAAAACTGAACCAATTCTGTCCGGTGTTGACTTGTCGAACCGCACCAAGGCTAAGTTGACCTAAGTTGACCGAAATGAACCAGATCTGACCCCAGACACACCCACGGTTGACCATGTCTGATGCAAACCCAAACCAACCCGACCCATCCCGAACCGTCCACCACCGTTGCCGCCGCTGGTTGCAGCGTCGCACCAACACCCTGTCCCCTCCCCTCCTTGGCTGCGTCGCTCACATACAACACCATCAATAACCACCGCTGGCCGCCGTCGCTCCCTTATAATCACCGCCATTGCCGTCGGCCAACAGTGCCACGCCTATCTGAAACATCAACCAAAAGTAGCCAGAAAAAGAACGCGGATCTACAAGGATCTGAGGAAAAGGTGACACAAGAAGGGCTTAAACATGTTTACTGGAGTGAAGATTCTCGAACCACGGCTGAGTTGACAGGTTGACAGGGTTGACTGAGTTAACTGGTTGACCGTGTGGACTGAGTGGACCGGGTCGAGCCGAGTTAAACCGAGTCGACCCGTGATTACCAAAGCTGGCCCAGATGACTGGTTGACCTGTTTTGACCCGACATTGGCCATCTTTGACTAAGGCTGACTTCGTTGACCGAGCCTGAACTATCTTGAACCGGAGACCTGATCCGAAACTGAACCAATTCTGACCGGTGTTGACTTGTCGAACCGCACCAGGGTTGAGTTGACCTAAGTTGACCGAAATAAATCAGATCTGACCCCAGACACACCCAAGGTTGACCATGTCTGATGCAAACCCAAACCAACCCGACACATCCCGAACCCTCCACCACCGTTGCCGCCGCCGGTTGCGGCGTCGCACCAACACCCTGTCCCCTCCCCTCCTTGGTTGCGTCGCTCACAGACAACACCATCAATAACCACCGCTGGCCTTCGTCGCTCTGTTATAACCACCGACACTACCGTCAGCCAACAGTGCCACGCCTATCTGAAACATCAACCAAAAGTAGCAGGAAAAAGAACGCGGATCTACAAGGATCTGAAGGAAAATGTGTGAGAAGAAGGGCTTAAACATGTTTACCGGAGTGAAGATTCTCAAACCACGGCTGTCGGTGCTCAAATTTGCCACCTCTACTGCTCCGATTGCAAAACTGGTACCAGAAATATGATCGTGAGGTGTGTTTTAGGGGGGGGGTACACCTTTGTTCGTCGGAAAAATACACCGAAAAAGGCACCACCTCCGCCGCTCATGGCGGCGCCCCTGCCGGGATACCCTCGCCGGACCACCACCCACGGTGGCCGGCTGTCACAATCGTCGTCGGCTCCGCCGACTTTGCCGACCGGAGCTCGGCCAGAGCTTTTTGAGAACGAGAGAGAGAGAAGGAGGTTGGTATGTCTGTGTGTTTGGATGTTTGTTTAAAAATGAAGAGGATAAGCCCACTTCTCGTGTTTTGGGCCCAAGGCCCTCGAGCCCACTTCTCGTGTTTTGAACGACCCACATGCTTCTACAAGACCCGTTTTCTAACCCGAACTCCATGGAATGTCGTAAAACATAATTTTAGTTTAAAAATACGTTAAATTTATGTCAGAAGTCGGTGTTTGACGCATATTCTGTCGGTTGCGTTAAAATTGCGTAAAATGCTTCGGTGTTCGTTTCTTGTCCGTTTTTCGATCCGATTTCGACTGCGGATATTAAAATTTTATTACGAAGCTTAATATATCATAATATTTTGGTTTTAAAGGTAATTCACGCGTCCGATGCTTCCATTTCGTTGTCGTTGCGTTCCTGGAGTCGCGTTTTCCATTCACGTTTGCGTTTCGTGACGTTTGAAAGCACGATAAATTCATAAAACCAAATTCATATGTATAAAATTTACGTGTAAAACTCGTACTTGTCGGCGTTGTCAGTATTTCGTCCGATGTCAGTTCGTTACCGTTTAACGCTCAGCAGATTTCCCGCGAACCACCATTCATGCACTGTAAAGTCGGATAGACGTTCCTAGGCATACCAAAGGGCCAAATTAAGTTAATTTACGTCTTAGACACTATTTATTATCATCTAAACATTTGTTAATCACGTAATTAAAACCAAAAAATTACCGGTTGTCACATTCTCCCCCTGTTAGAGAAATTTCGTCCTCGAGTTGTGTCGTGCGTAGGTAGATACGAGTAATATCAAAGTGAATGACCATCGACGATGTATTTGAATCAAGACTTATTCGAATCATGTGAATATGATGTGCTTAAAATACAACATATAAATTATATCAAATACGACATAAAATCAACCCTTTTTCAGCACTAATGTTGGAAAAAGCCTGTTTCTTTGTTCCTTTTTAATTAACATGGTCAAAAGAGCTTAAATGCACAAAAGGAGCAAAATAACAGCAAAAACCAACATAAAATACAATGAAGGAGGATTGACGCAACTCGCCAAGCCCCCGTCCACATCCAAACCAAGGAAATAACAAAATCAGAAGCTTTGGCACGAGGCCGTGCTAACCTAGCATGGGCCGTGCGCATTGAGAATTCTCTGCAGAAGAAAAAGGAAACAATAAAAGACAAATCTAAAGCTCAACACGGGGTCGTGCTAAGGCAACATGGGGCATGATTAACTCTAAGATTCACAGAATCTGAGATAGTACAACAAGTACATTAGCCACGGGTCGTGCCGTTGACACACGGGGTCGTGTTAGTACGAGGTCTGACACTGCAGTTAATGAAGAAGTGAGAGACTGATGGCCACGGGGCCGTGCCAGGCGGGCATGGGCCGTGGTGGACATTCTGTTTTCAACTATAAATAGGGGTGCTTGGTTTCATTCCAATCTATCCATTGGCAAACCACTTCTCTCTCACTTGGCACAACTCCACCACCACTACAACACCACCATCCACCACCATCATCCATCTTCCATCATTTAGAGTGTGTGTAGTAGTCTCGGGATCCAAGATCGATCGTAAGAGTCTTTGTTAAACAAAGGCCATGCTTGGCTAAACTCTTACATTACTTGGTGAAGACAAATCATTTATGTATTACTTTTTGATTTCCAATCTTTGGCAACTTTTTAATTGGGTATGTATTAATGACTTTAATAACTAGTTTTTTATATTGAAGGCAAATTTATCTAAAGCGTTTTTTATATTGAAGGCAAATTTATCTAAAGTTTTTTATATTGAAGGCAACTTTTTAATTGATTTCCATTCTTCATATGTTGTTGATTCAGATATTTGTTTCTTTACGGTCTATATAAAGCGTGTTAATTGCCTGGAAGGGGGTTAAAAGGGTGATTGGGTAAATTTTATGTCTCGTTCAGTGTATAGATCCTATGAGAACCTGGTTCAAGCTTCGTAACACTTCACGCGCGGACGGACATTACCCCCCGCGGGAGAAGTGTGAACCGCTTGAATCTCTTATCTATAAACTACTATTAAAACTTTAAACCAACCCTACGAGGACTGTATCCTTGCTGACTCAGACCAAAAGGTTGAGGGTGATCGCTGCCTGGAAGGGGGCCCACCACTTTTCGCATTAATAACTTACTTAATTATCTTTCAATAATCCGACCTTGCGAGACTGTATCCTTGCTGACTCAGACCAATAGGTTGATGGTAACGTTGCCTGGAAGGGGGCCTACTACTATAACTTAAAGATAATCTCTTAAAATGCCCAAAGTGCGGAAATCATCAAAAGGATACATAAAAGAGGAGTTGGAACCAAGTGATTCCTTCTTGTCTATCTGTTTTTCCTTTTATTTTATTTTTGCTTTTTAGTTTATCTTTTTATAGTTTAAAAATCTTTTTCTTCAAAGTTTGGATCGATTAGACGTTAACGATAAGCCAGTATTAAAGCTCTTGTGTCCTTGGACGACCTCGGTATCTTGCCATCACTATACTACGTCCGCGATGGGTGCACTTGCCCTAACGTGTGTGTAGAGTGATAGTAGAATATCATGTTTTATAAATTTAAAACTTGAATCGGTGAGTAAAAAGAGCTAAAATATACATAAAAAATATACGCACACCCACACACGACAAGTTTATGGCGCCGTTGCCGGGGACACAAGGATTTTAAGAAAACTTAAAATTAGCGACCTAATCAAATTCTAACATTTTTCAAAACTGTGCACTCGTTTTTTTTTTTCTGTTTACAGTAGGTTTAACACGGGGCCGTATTACTGGGACACGCCCCCGTGCT
The DNA here is from genome assembly GCA_030545235.1 of Helianthus tuberosus. NCBI lineage: Eukaryota > Viridiplantae > Streptophyta > Magnoliopsida > Asterales > Asteraceae > Helianthus > Helianthus tuberosus. The sequence continues at coordinate 62,288,747 of CM060368.1, read as the reverse complement.
GCAACTTTTTTCTTAAAAACTTTTTAAATGCTCGGATACCGAACTGCCCGCGGGGCCGTGGTCAACAATCTGTTAAATTTTCTTTTTCTGTTTTCTGATCCCGAGGCTCGTTATTCTTCTGGGTATCTTCCAATACAATGGATTACTACTCAGAAGACTACACCTACTATATTGAGGATGATTATGATGAACCTTATTGTACCATTTGCGGTGAATCCCATTCGGTACAACATTGTTACCTTTTCAAACCATCAACCTCATACACCACACCAAGTTCTTCATACACCACTTATGAAGAACCAAGGTTTGAGCTTCCAAAATCAAACTTTGACTGGGATGCCAATCCGTTTGAAACCTACGACACACCACCAACAGTCACTCCCGAAGCCGAAAGAGTCATACAAAGTCTCAAAAATCTAGAACTCTTAATTAAGAGATCTCGAGAAAAGGAAGAGGCTATTTGTACTAAAGAGGTGTTCATATCAAATTTGTAAGTCTGCACTAATTATGTTTTTACTTCTTCTATAGCTAATTGCTGACAAATTCTGGAAACAATTCTATGGTAAAAATTATGAGTATGGGATGGCAACTATCTATGTTGACGAAAGGTTTTGGAATGTGATGATGAAAGGATGGACCGATGGATGCGGTTTTACTGATGGATTGTTAAAAGTAATTGAAGAAGTTCCGATAGCAATTGAATCTTTGTTGGTTTTCACCATGACTGCATCTAAATCGTTTGAGCTTTCTGTTTTCCATCCCGAAACTAGAATTGAAATTTCTTTCAAGAAAGCTGATGTTGTTGTTTTGGATGATTCGGTTTTTGGAGATGATGGGTTTGATTTATTGGCTGTGGTATAAAAATTTGATGTTAATATACATCTATTTGATAACATGACGTTGATAAGTAACTTTTATTATGTTATGCTAATAACTATTGAAATGCCATATTGTAGACTAAACACAAACAAGATCTGGATTCTGGTGAAGTTGCTTTAGATGATCCTGAGACTGGAGCCACGGTTGGTAATTCTACGCAGTTTATGAGTTTTGAAGATATTTTTAATGTATATATACACATGTAATAGTTACTTATTATTATGATTTAAAATACGGTTTCTTATATATGACCATTCTTGTAAATATAGTCTGTTGATGATGGCATATTCGATGCAAAGGTAGCGGCTCTGGTTGATGAGTCAGATGTTAAAAGTGTTGTAAGTTTAAATTTTCCTACTTTTCTTATCTATTGTATATAAACATATACATATATATTTTATTGTACAATAAGTATAACAAGGGTTTTTAAATTTTTTTTGTAGCCTCAAGATCATTCTGTAAAAATAGCTACTGATGTTAATGATCCTCAACTTCACTCTAAAGATTTTTCTATTGATGACACTCCTGCCTCTCCAAGTGTTGTATCTAATGTAAGCGTTTATTAGTTTTACACTGCCATTTTATTATTGTCTCGATATGTTGATATTCTTCTGTATGATTGAGTCTTAAACTTCAAAGCTGAGTTGGCAAGATAATTTGTGTTGATAAAGAAAGTTACAAAATTTCAAGAATTCAGAGTTGTTATAGACTAAATTAATTTACTTAGGTTGAAAAGATGCGCAATCTTCGTGGCAAGACCATTGTAGAGGATAAACAAGCTGTTGATAGACTGCGTAAAGTTCAAAAGGTTCATTTAGCATCATCCACTTCAGAGCCAGTTTTACACTTCACCACACAAGCTGAACACAGGCTTGTAAGTTTTTGCAGTTCTTACTTTGTTTCGTTATTTCAACAATTTCAGTTATATATCAATATTTTTATAAAATTCATTATTCAATTTTTTGTTTTTTCGCATCTGCCATCAGATGTATCATCTGCAGTGGATCTGGATACCGATAATCTTAAGCCTGTTAAGATCCAAAATCTAAAAGGTGAAGTCCAGGAACTATTTACAAGATCTCAAAAAACAATACTGGATTCAGCTACGGTATTGTTGGATGGCCTGGTTATCTGAAGAACCAAAATATTGTTTTTGGTGATGAACTTTCGTTTGAATTTCACAAGTCTGCTCAGTTGTTGAAGCTAACAAGAATTGAGCATTTAGTGACAAGGATTAAGCCCTCTTCATGAGTGTTGTGTTGATTGGAGGTTTATAAACAATGCTTGATGTGATGGTTGTTTGTGGTTGTACATTTGGTTACTCGGTGGTATTAATTTAGCTTCGTAGACATCTTTTATATGTACTTATGTCTATAAACAGTTTACATTGTCAATGGGTGGGTACTTCCTTTTTTGGATAGGAGAATGGAATTAGTCGTATGTAACTGATATATTAACCGATGATCTATGTTTATAGTTGTCTATTAGCTATAATAGATAACACGTTTTGGTACAATATCTATATACATATCTATACTTTCTATTAAAATGTATTATGCATGGTTTTCTAAAAACCACCCGTGTTTGCACACGGGTTTTACTACTAGTAATATATATAGCTAAATTTAATAGCATCCTTATTTCAACACGTGGCTATGGTACATGTTGAGTGGTGTATGTACGTGGCTTGTTTCAAAGTTTACTATGATGACCAATGTTTTAAATACCGGTATGAACCGGCCGGGTAAACCGAATATCGTACACGAGTCCGGTAGGATAAAGGCCGTTAAAACCTGAATACGGCATGTCTTATGTACCGGCGTTAAATCCGGTTCTACCGGTTCAAGCCGTTGAACCGGTTTGCATTATCTTAAGATTTTATTTCTTAATTTTAATAAAATACAATTTTAAGGTAATATATATCTTTCATATTTCCGATAATTAATCTAGTACCTTCTATTCTAATATTTCATCGTTGTTGAAATTGTTGCTCACCTCGTACAATGCAATATTGTTTATAACTAATAAAAATATTCTTAAAATGCTTAATAGTTTACGATAAAAATAGTTGTTTTTAGATAAAACTATGATCGGTTACATAAATCCTAGTTGAGATTGGATTGTTTTATGAGATTAATTTGTATTTTATGGAATTTATAGGGTTAACTAGTAACCCGGTTCAACCGCCCGATACAACCCGGTTCAACCGGTTGAAGCATTTTAGAGCCCAACCCAGTGTGACTTAAAAACCGGTTTTTAAAACATTGATGATGACTCAACATCTAGTAAAATGAGAGGTTAGTGGTACATGAGCTCGCATATTTCCAAATGTTAACTTAAAGAGTTTTTAAAGCCATTTTGCACTTCATATATCTTGTGATAAATATACATTTATGTATTCCCTAAATTATCATATATATGTGGTAATATACCATTTCACCTTAATGGTAACTAACTTCAACTTACATATATAATACATCAATTCTCTTTACATACAATCAATGTATTGATAATCGGCTAACTTAATAACTACAAACACATATGTTTAGCTGTGGATTAAATATAAATATACATACACATAATTAGGGCTATATATATAAACATGGCATTAAGCTCATAGGGGAAGGTTCAATTAAAAACTCATTTTATCGTGAAAACTCGAAAACTAACTAAAAAATCCTAAAAAACATACCAATTTTTTTTACCAATTTTCGCTAGTTTTTATATATAAAAAAAACATTTTTCAAAAAAAAAAAAAAATTTGTAGTGCACATGTGCATTATATGTGTACTACATATGTGTATTATTGCACATGTGCACTACAATTTTTTTTTTTTGAAAAAACGTTTTTTTATATATAAAAAATAGCGAATTTTAATAAAAAAAAATTGTAAAAAAAAACTTGGTATGTTTTTAGGCTTTTTTAGTTAATTTTCAGGCTTTCGCGATAAAATTAGTTTTCACTTGAACTCTCCCCTAAACTCATAAGTTTACACATCATGCTTACATACTTAAGAATATATATATATATATAGGGAGAAGATCATGCGAGAACCACCTCTTATTGCGAGAACCGCGAGAACCAATGTGAACACAACCAAAAATGCCTAAAAATAGCTCACAAAAATTTTTTTTTGAATTTTTTATTATTTTTTATAAAAAATCACTACTTTTTGAAGCAAAATAAAAAAAAAATTATTTTTTTAAAAAAATTTTTTTTGCTTCTAAAAGTAGCGATTTTAACATAAAAAATATTAAAAAATTCAAAAAAAAAATTTTAGATTCTTTTTAGTTTTTTTAGGTTTTTTGGGGTTTTAGTTTTTAGCATTTTAGCATGGGGGGGGGGTTAGGTTTTTTTTTTTTTTTTTTTGGGGGGGGGGGGGGTGGGGTGGTTTAGGTTTTTGGGGAGGGGGGTGGGGGTTAGGTTTTTTTAGCTATTTTAGGTTGTGTTCACATTGGTTCTCGCGGTTCTCACAATAAAGGTGGTTCTCGCATGAGCTCCTCCCTATATATATATATATAGGCCGGTTAACGTACAATACCTCTTATCCTACATTATGTACGCGATGCCCTCAGCCGTACGATTTTCAATCGATCAAACGCGGGTGAAACTAATTTAAATGATTAAATTAATCATTTTAATATATCTAAATCATACCAGGAAGGTTAAACGTCATTGCGAGGTCATAAATCTCTGTAATTGACCGATGATAGTTCAAAATCAAACCCTAAATTAAATTCAAAAACCTGAAAATCTTCTTCCCCAACCTCTCTTCGTTCTTTTTAGTGCGATATCGATAATAAGAACTACTAATTTGGGAGTTGTAAGGGTCAAACGGAAGAAGACTGACAATGATCGACCAACAATCGAAGAAGATGAACAGTAACACACACACAGATTTTTCACATGCGATATTCAATTTTCCACATGCGATTCTACACACCCCATGCCATTTTTCACATTACCCCATGCTAGCCATTTTTTCACATGCGATATTCAATTTTCCACATGCGATTCTACACACCTCATGCCATTTTTCACATTACCCCATGCTAGCCATTTTTTCACATGCGATATTCAATTTTCCACTTGCGATTCTACACACCCCATGTCATTTTTCACATTACCCCATGCCATTTTTTCACATGCGATATTCAATTTTCCACATCCGATTCTACACACCCCATGTTATTTTTCACATTACCCCATGCTAGCCATTTTTTCACATGCATATTCAATCTTCCACATGCGATTCTACGCACCCCATGCCATTTTTCACATTACCCCTTGCCATTTTTTCACATGCGATATTCAAATCTTCCACATGCGATTTTGTCCATCTACACACCCCATGCCATTTTTCACACTACCCCATGCTAACCATTTTTTCACATGCGATATGTATTGAATTCGCACCAAATCTGCACCTGATCGAACGGCTGGGATGATCGCGTACGTATCGTACGATAAGCGCATTTGTATTTTACTCTTTACCTGTATATATATATATATATATATATATATATATATATATATATATATATGTATATATATATATATGTTTGTTTATTGCTGTAAACTATTATTATATATAATTAATTTAGCTCAAATCATATCTATCTCTTTAAAAAAAATAGGAGAAAGTTGTGACACGTTCACTCAAAAAATCCTTTACTTTTAAAATATGATCTTGGAAAATTGAAAGCTTTACATGCCGTATAGAAGGCAATAGTGTGTAACTAAAGCGAGGGGTGCCTTCTATTAACCCACAAAGTCCATGAATTCCATGCAAAGATTTGTATGATGAGGAATAGACGTGCGTTACTAATCTGCAATTCCTTTGTTTTCCTTTAGTAGTTGTTTATTTGTTTATTTCCTAATTTCTTTGGATCTTGAGTCAATCAACGGCAGTGGTGAAGCTTGAACAAAAGTTATCCGGGGGCGAAAAGTAATGGGTTTTTAGGCAAAATAATTGGCAGGACGAACTTATATAATTTAAAAATTTTCGGACGAAAATCAGAAATATTACCTTGTAACCCAAACATTGGCTGGGGCGGGTGCAACCCCCCACCGCCCCACCTGTCCCTTCAAAGTTGCGCCCTTGCTCAACGGGTATTTAAAAAATCCAATTGGTACATAACAAGGTTATGCATATAGAAATGAGTAATATGCTAAAATGGTCCCTGAGTTTAGGCTATTTTGTCACTTCAGTTTAAAAATGAATTTTTTTGTATCTGTGTCCATAAGGTTTAATTTTTTTTGTAATTTTCATCCAATTTGCAAACTGAGTTAGAATTTTGCTAACTTCTCACCCTTTTTGCATATTATCAAACTAGGTTAGAACCCCGTGTATTACACGGGTTGCATAAATGTAATTTTATATAATAGATATTAAAAATATATATCTTAAAAAAAACTCGTATATTGCACGTGCTGAAAAAAATATAATGTCATATGTTAACATAAATAATCGTCAAGATTTATCATTTAAAAAAATGAACATTGATGTACTATGTGCGTCAAATGATGGGTTCAAAGTTTACAATTATAATGATGTTTTTTATATCTAAAAATGATGGGTTTAAAGTTTACAATTTAGAAGCATATGCCTACCATTATAGCGATGCGTCTAAAAACACTTACAATTTGATAGAAGCATATGTCCGACCTAGAATAATAATTTAATTCTAGTGAAAAAAATAATAATACAATTATTAAGTATATATCAAACGGGAACATTTGATTCCTAATTTACCATAATTTCAATCACCGAACTCCAAAGTATATATATCTTCTCATAATAAAACCCAACGTTTATGCTTATCTAAAATTTTGTTTATAATTATTTATAGAATAACAAACATTTATTCTTAATTAATTTTTTTGTTTAAAATTATTATTATTATTATTTACTATGATCATAATAAAAATAAACGTTTATATTCTTATCTAACTTTTTGTTTAAAATTATTATTATTATTATTATTATTATTATTATTATTATTATTATTTAATATGCTCATAATAAAAAACAAACGTTTATCCTTATCTAAATATTTATTCTTATCTAGTATTTTTTAAATTATTATTATTATTTAATATGAGAGATAAATAGGAAAATAAAGTGAGAAAGCACCAGAGAGTGACACGTGTCCAAAAAAGATTTTTGTTTATTAGTAAACGTTTATTTATCCTTATCTAAATATTTATTCTTATCTAGTATTTTTTTAAATTATTATTATTATTTAATATGAGAGATAAATAGGAAAATAAAGTGTGAAAGCACCAGAGAGTGACACGTGTCCAAAAAAGATTTTTGTTTATTAGTATAGGAAGATGTGAGTATGCAAGTCACTTCACGATAATATATGCAATGCAGATAACGAATGCTTCTTATATATAATCATGCACATATGTGAGTATTATTCCTCTTACATCGATGTGAAGGTTACTTACTACCTTCAATATTTGTGTGAGATTCGTTGATCTTCTTGTAAAGATCACTTTATCTTTAATCACACAACTGAAGTTTATTAAAATTCACCGATGAAAGTCTTAGCACCTTAAATTACACCACACCGGATGTTCACGCTTATTAGTTTAAATCAAGCCAAAGGGGCGGACTTATGTATAAAGATCGGTTTCCCAGGAACCCAGTCGGTTTTTAATTTGTAGTGTAAATGTATATAGAAAACCGAAAAGGAACCCATAAATAAAAATTTGGTGAACCCATAAACTTAAATGCTATGGTGGTCCACTGGTTACCACGCGGTTCTTCTATCGTTACATCCCGAGTTCGAATCTCGAATCAAACATCCAAGCGAGTTTTTTTTTTTCTTCCTTTTTTTTCTTTTTCCTTTTTAAATTTAAACACATTTAGGGTTTGGAAGAAGTTAGAATAACATTAACGTAGCAGTGCAAGCACAACCTCCACTCCACCCTCATCCCTTTGTAGCGACCACCACTCACACCAGCCCTAGCTCCACCTCCGGCCACCATCTCCTCTCCACCTCCGACCGCCGTCTCCGCTCCACCACTCCATCCATTGTATGTCTATAACTTTCTTCTCATGTGTTTTTTGTACATTTTTCCACTCAATTTGCTAAAGTTGTTGCTTGATTTGTTTATTGTTGTGTATAAATTTGTTGAAACGTTTTAGATGATTTTATTTTAGGGAGAACAATATAATCTTTTGATATTATTTGCAATTATATCAGCCACCTTACGCTCAAGTTTAACCGTTTATGATTATCTATTTGTTATAACCAAGTTATATGAAAAAAGTTCATGTGTTCATAAATGAGATGAAGCCAATCGGGCATGGAGAATATGAAAGAAAGATTTGTATTTGTGTTGCGTTAAGGTGAAGTGTAACCATCTAACAACATAATTACTTTTTATTTTTTTATATAGTTTGCAGGTTTAGATTTATAATGTATAAATATGTTTATGAGATTGGAATTGTGAATATGGATTTCTTTAGGGTTAACGCTAATGAAAATTTAATATAAAATTTACGTCTTTATTATGTTCCGCGACCCGACCCGACCCGACCCTACTCGAAAATCTTAACGTATAGTTGTTAAAATTTGACCACCCCAAAAAAGTGAACCCATAGGAAAAAAAATCATGGATCTGCCACTGCCAAACTACCACAATCCATTAGTTTCACCATAAACATTCTTTTTTTTGAACGGCCAACAAACTCAATCCCGAGCACTCTCGGGGCACCCACTGGACAAACGGAGTACTCCGAGAGTAACCCGAGTCCACAACCAGTTCCGGGGAAAACCCGGTAACCCACCCGCCCGTAGGCACGACGGTGAAATTACCGGTAAAACTCGTTTGGCTCTGGGATCCAACCCAGGTTTTCCTGGGTCTCCTATCATTGCTTACCAGTGCCTCACTCTGCACCAAGTGGGAGTCGAACCTGCATCTCTCAAGAGAAATGCAGGTCCTCAACCACTTGATCTAGAGATCATTGGCTCACCATAAACATTCTGACTTAATTACCTTAACTACCTCAATCCATTAGTTTCACCATAAACATTCTGACTTAATTACCTTAACTACCACAATCCATTAGTTTCACCATAAACATTCTGACTTAATTACCTTAACAATTTATATCTTTTAAATGGACTTTAAATGTTAGTTTACATCGGGAACTATATGTTCACCATTGTCTTCTAACACCATGTGTAATGCGCATTATAGGGGCGTGAAAGGGTTTAATAACACCCCAACACCGCCCTCGGGGGCGTTGAGGATGAAAAAAGAGTGGCGTTTCTAGTGTAACGCCAAATGAGGAGAAAAAAATAGAAAGTAATGATTAAAAGGGCATTAATCATTACGCATTTTTTGAAAAAACGTTATGATGCCGATGTGGCGGAAATACCCCTTAGTGGGCATTATCCTTTACGGTAAAAGTGGTTTATGGTTTGATAATCTGAATGCCTTTTATTGATATACAAATACCCATTATATAGGGATGATACAATCAAATAATAAGGAAACCAAATATACAAAATATGCACAATCACAATCTATTCCTAAATTTATACTTTTGGAATATTCATCGGCTAAGACTCCCCCGCAGTTTGAACGTGGTAAGGACCAACGCTCAAACTGGAGCGAAATGACTGTAATAACTGCTTGGAGAGCCCCTTTGTGAAGATATCAGCATACTGCAAGGCAGACGGAACATGTAGAACGCGAATGTGACCGATGCGAACCTTTTCCCGTACAAAGTGAATATCAATCTCTACATGTTTGGTGCGCTGATGCTACACTAGATTATCAGAGAGATACACGGCTGAAACATTATCACAATACACCATAGGGGCCCGGCGCAAAGGAGTATGGAGCTCAAGTAATAAATTGCGTAACCAAGTTTCTTCGGCAACCGCATTAGCAACCCCGCGATACTCAGCTTCAGCACTAGAACGCGAAACAGTGGGTTGCCGCTTTGAGGACCACGACAGTAAATTATCTCCCAAGAAAACACAATAACCGCTCGTTGAGCGTCTAGAATCTGGACAACCGCCCCAATCGGCGTCTGAGTAGGCAACCAAGTCGTGAGACTGAGACCGAACAATGCGAATCCCATAATCAAGAGTACCCTGTATATACCGTATGATCCGCTTCATGAAGGCAAAATGGGACTCGCGCGGATCGTGCATAAACAAACAAACCTGCTGGACTGCAAATGAGATATCTGGACGAGTAAATGTTAGGTACTGTAATGCTTCCGCAAGGCTGCAATATAGTGTCGGATCTGAAACAGGCGGTCCATCAGAGGCGCTAAGTTTGGATGAGAGGTCCACAGGTGTGTTGCAGGGTTTACAAGCCGACATGTTAACGCGAGCAAGAATCTCTTTAGCGTACTGTTGCTGAGATAGGAAAAGGCCTTGTGAAAACTGATCAACTTTAATTCCAAGAAAGTGATGAAGCCGACCTAAATCAGTCATTGCAAACTCTCGAGACAGCGCACGGATGATATCATGAAGTAATGTGTCATTAGAAGCTGTCAACACAATATCATCCACATAAAGTAGTAAATAGGCAACATTAGCTGGATCCCGCTTAAAAATGAACAAAGATTGATCACAAGCACTGCTGATAAACCCCTGGGTTTTGATGAATGTGGCAAAGCGGGTATACCATGCCCGCGGAGCCTGTTTAAGACCATATTGCGACTTTTTAAGTCGACACACAACTGAGGGCACCGTTTGTCAACAAAACCCGGAGGTTGATGCATGTAAACAGTCTCATTAAGATGCCCGTGTAAAAAAGCATTTTTAGCATCAAGTTGATGTATCGGCCAAGACCTGGTGACCGCCAAGGATAAAACGGTCCTGATAGTAGCCGGTTTAACAACTGGACTAAACGTGTCTTCACAATCAATTCCCACTGTTTGTGAGTTCCCGTTGACCACCAAACGGGCCTTATAGCATTCCAGAGACCCGTCGGACCGGAATTTAGGGCGAAAAAGCCACATGCAGCGTATGACGGGGCGGTCTGTGGGTCGTGGAACTAACTCCCATGTCTCATTATCCTGTAGGGCAGAAAATTCGGTTTTCATAGCAGTTAACCAATTATTGTCAGCAAAGGCCTTGGCATAGATCTTGGGAATAGGGGAGAGTGAGGTGGGAGTAAAGTGGATGGACGTGGTAGAAGAACGGGATTTCGAACAGGTAGTCATAGGGTGGTGATTGGTTGCAGGTGGGGCCGAAGGGTGTTGGGCCGAAGGTGGTAGGTCAGTAGAAGGAGGGGCTGTGGTAGTTGAGGCCGTGGGTGGTTGGGCGATGGGCTGTTGAGGAGGTGGTGATGTTGGAACGGTGGCAGGTGGTGGTCTCGGGCGTTGGCTATAGGTGATAGGAAAAGGAGTGATGGGGGACGAGTGAGTAGGTACGGGTGGTTAAGTAGGTGGGGGTGGAATAAAGGAGAAGCCGGGTGGAGGTGAGTCGTCTAAAAAATTATAGGTGGTGGGTGTTTGTAGCATGGTGTAAGGAAAGGTCGATTCCTCAAAGGTGACATGTCGTGAGATGTGAACTTTACCGATGGTAGGGTCAAAGCACCGGTAGCCCCGGAAATCCGGAGGATAACCGAGAAAAATGTAACGAATTGCACGAGGGTGAAGCTTGTGTGGGGAAGTAGCGGAGGTGTTGGGGTAGCAAGCACACCCGAAGATGCGTAAATGATCTTAGTCGGGGTGCCTAAGGTATAGGGCAAAGGTGGGTGTATAGAAGTTTAGGCGTTTAGTAGGTAATATGTTGTGTAAGTATGAGGCGGTGTGTAGAGCTTCGACCCAAAACACAGGGGGTAGGTGTGCATGAATAATGGGGGCGCGTATGATGTCATTTAGACGACGAATCATACGTTCGGCCCGTCCATTCTGTGAGGATGTTTGAGGGATGGTGTGGTGATGAAGCAGGCTTGTGGAGGTAATTCAGGCGTAGTGAAAGGATAGAGGTCCCCGGTACTGTTGTGTCTTGAAATTGTCCGTTTATTGAAGAGATCCTTCAAAGAAAAACCAAATGGGTCAAATTCGATAGACACATTATTATCACGAGTAAAACGTCGTACATAAATAAGGTTTCGAATTATGTGTGGGCTATAAAGGACATTGGGCAAAATATAGGTTCGGTTGGGTAGGGTGTGGAAACCAGTGCCCGTGCTTTTAATTGGGATGCAAGTGCCATTACCGACCATAATTGAACTGCGTACAGGACAAGAGTTGGGAATAACAATTTTACCTGGATCGCGGGCCGAGTGCGAGCCTGCTCCAGTATCCATAATGTCATTATTCCACGAGGCGTTCGGGTTCATCTGCATATTATTAAACGCTGCACTTAAATCAGAGGGGCACATACAACACATCATACCCATATTGTTGTGGCCCGAACTGAGGAGATGAGTAATGGCCTGACCCGGCAACGTGGGCCTGGGACTGCTGTGGTGCGGTCTGAGAATGAGGAGCATTGGGCCGCCAATTGTTCTGTGTTGGGTAAGGGCATGGGGGTGTGGTCCACCAGGACCAATTCGGGTATAGAGAGTTGTAGGCCGAAGGGTTATCAGCAGTCCAGAAAGATCGGCCGTAGCCTGATGAACCGCCCCTGTTAGTGTAGCGGCCGCCGCCCCTGGAGCCGTTTCTGCCACGGCCGCGCCCGCGTCCCCAGGTCTGGTTGCTGCTGTTGTATTCGGGTGGTTGGTCAGAGGCCGACTGTGGAGTAGAAGGTGTAGTGGTGGTCGGCGCTACCAATACTGAAGAGGCAGCCCCTTTTGTGCTTCAATACGAATGACATCATCTTTTTGGAGAGAGATGGCGAGGTCCCAATCAGCATCTTTGTTGTTAATGAAAGAAGCAGTAGTGTTGTACTCGGGAGGAAGACCACGAACCAGCTGTAACACCAACCGAGAGTCAGAGACAGGTTCATTGACATCGGCGAGTTGGGTGGCCAGACTTTGAAGTTCTTGACAATAAGCATCTAAAGAAGCACAAGCACCGAGTGTCATATTGCAGAATTTTGTCTCGAGTGCAGCAGCCCGTGCCTTTTTATTGCTAAGGTATATTTTCTCCAACTTGGCCCAAGCATCACGTGCTGAAGTATTGTTATCAAAGATGCGTTTGAGAATATCATCCAATACAGTACTGAAGATCCACTGCATCACAAGAGCATCAAGTTCCTTCAATAATTCGTATTCTGGAGCTGTCTTTGCAGGAGGTGGGCTGCCATCTATATGGTTTGCGACTTTGTAGGTGGTCACATGAAGGTTAAAAAGCTTAACCCAGTTTGAATAGGTGACATTCGTACCATCTAGGGTACGTATTTTGGCATTGATATTGGTAACCGAGTAGGTTGGGTGAAGAGCAAGGGGTTTTAGGTTTGAGGGTTCAGGTTCAGCATCGGATTTGGGCATGTTTGGCAGGAAACAGTGGGCGAACAGATGCGTGAAAAGAACAGATGCTCTAAAAGAACAGATTCTCTAAAAGAACACAGATGCTCTAAAAAAAATAGATGCTCTAAAAGAACAGATGCGCGAAAAGAAATAGATGCTCTATAAGAACAGATGCGCTAAAAAGAACAGATGCTCTAAAAGAACAGATGCGCTAAAAAAGAAGAGGGAAGAAGGCGACGAGGGATAGGGTTTATCAGAACCATGGCTCTGATACCATAAAAGTGTTTTATGGTTTGATAATCTGAATGCCTTCTATTGATATACAAATACCCATTATATAGGGATGATACAATCAAATAATAAAGAAAACCAAATATACAAAATATGCACAATCACAATTTATTCCTAAAATTATACTTCTGGAAAATTCATCGGCTAAGATACGGATGGTCTAAGCCTTTTAGTTACACATTTATATCTGAATGTTGACTACCTATAACGTCAAGCTGCCTTGTAACTTGTAAGTGTGAGTCATTGAACACAAGTGTCTACCTATTTGTACTATGACCAGTTTTGTAACTATTGTGGTCAATTCAATCCTAAATGACCAATTCAACTATTGACGTCCATTTAATTACATTCAATCCTCGGGTGGCTGAAGTACAGCGAAATAAATTTCAGTGAATCTCTAAAGCAAGTGCTACAAGGAGTAAGTGAACTACAAAGGGGCTGAAACAAGAGGAAGATAATTCATGCAGTCATTTTACAAACAATATGGAAATTATGGAAAGTTAGAAACGATAAAATATTTAATGGCAAATCGGGCGTGATCCAATATGTGATTGAAGATATAAAGGAAGAATCATACCAATACGTGAAAGAAAGATCAAGGTTTAAAGCTATTTCGCGACAACAATGGTGGTATTTCAATTTTAATACATAATAATTTCGATGTAACTTTGTTTTGTTTTTTCCTTTCCCTTTGTATTGACAATTGATGGCTCTCAGTTCCTGGCTGGAAGCTTTCGGTTTGTTTGGTTGGAATAAAGTCCCGTTTGCTATTCAAAAAAAAAATTAATTACATTCAAGCATCTAGGAGTGGGTCTTACTTATGCTGTATTAAACTCTTACCCAATCTCTGTAAAATCAGAATTTCGATCAAATCATACACCGTAGTATACTAGGTCTTCTAATTCGTTAAGAGGTTTATCTAAAAAGATTCACAATATAACTTGGAACTGAAGACGTTTCAAATACCACACATAGGTGACGGGTTATATGGAATGAAATAAGGCCGTACAAGAGTCGGGAGGTTGTTCATACAAATCATATAGGTTGTCCATTGTTTTTATGTTTGAGCAATAGGAAAAATGTGGTACATAAATATAAACGAGAGCAATTTATAAATAAGATCTAGAAAAAGTAAATAAGATCTCGAAACTCAAATCAACAAGTTCACATTACGAAAATTCAAATCAACAAGTTCACTTCAAGGAGTTGAATGTGCAAGTAATTAAAACGGACTCTAATCAGCTGTGATAAGAATGTCACCCATAACTTGCTCAATGATTTCTTTGGATTCCTGAAGCAACGCAATGCTCCTTTGAAGCCTCTCCTTATTTTTAGCCACAGCAGGAGATTCGTCCAACATCTTTTCGATGCCACCACTAGGCAACATCACCTCATTCAATATTGCTGTCTCTATCTCCTTATTGACAACTTTCCGGATCATAAAACGAAGCTGAAGCGCTAACCAATCCACCATTCGTTTCAGAACAATTTCCCAATAAGCAACCATCCTCATTTTCAAATCAAACGCTTGTTCCCTTACATTTTCAGGAACATTAAACAAATGATCAATCGTAACCGAACCATGCCCTTTAACATTAACCACTTTTGAACGGTTTAAAACTGCCTGTGATAACGTATCATAATCTTTGGACTTCAGTTGATTCCACAAAACAATATAATTAGGGTCACATGTGTAATCTGTGCTCTTCTCCATTTCTATCATTTCAAAAACCCTTTTTAAAAACTTGTTTTTCATTTTTGCCATCAAATTCTGAGTTGCTTTCCTCATGGGAGAATGCAACTGAGGATAACTCCCACAATGATCTATCAAGACTTTAACACAAATGCTCTCAAGATAGTCCCACACTTTGTTTACAAATCTAATGGGTAAATCAGAGATGCTGCTCACTTTTCGTTGTAGCAAGTATAAAAACACATAGTTAGGAAGAAATTGAGGCAACTGGATTGCATTGGCTTCCTTCAAAACCCGCATCTCTTCAACCAGAAAATTTTCAGAAATTTTGTCATCCGTATGTAGCTCTTTTGAGAAGTCATCTACCATCTCAGCCAACCGAGCATTGCAACACGTATGTTCATTCTCTAAGTCATCAAACTCACCTCTTATCAAAAATTTCTGAAGAGTTTCCTTCAAGGAACCAATGATCTGAGTAAAAGCAATCATTGCTTCAGGGATACTTTTAAGATTCTGTGGTAATTTGTTGAGCTCCAAAACCGAATCATTGAGCTTCTCTTTGATCTTCTTGACAATATCCGGCAAACACTTGGATATGGTCACCGATTGGATTTGAACAAGCTTTTGTGCCAAAACAGGAATACCCACCATGGACTTGTCAATCACAGACAATAAAGGATGACTTTCAAAAAGCTTTGCTTCTATGATTTGAGCTTCATTGTATGTTTCATTATCGATCCGGTTTCTAACACAAACATAGCCGAGCCCAATGTTGACCGCATTTGTAGTAACCTTCTCAAGTAGGCCATTTGGGGATCGGTCAGATTTGGTAACAACAGCGAGTGTCCTCTGTCCAGTGCTGTCCACACATCGTGACATTCTAATGGATTCACATGTTGTAAAATCAACATCGGCAGAAAGAACATTGAGAATGATACTTTCTTCAGGCTTTATATGCTCCATTATGATATCTGAAATACTCAAAAAACATGATAGATAACAAATTATATTGACACTTATAATATCTTTAATCTCGCATGCTCCTGATCATCCACTATAACAATTATTTGACTTTATTCCCACTTAAGGATACATAAAGATAAAACCTAATGATCAGTTCAAGAAAACGAGGAAGCTAAGATTTACAATATCACCAAAATAAAATAACAAAAATCTATAAATGTTGTGACGCCTATATCTATGAATGTACGTTTTAAAACACTTAGTTTTGCTATTTAATAAGAGTTAGCAGCACAGCTTGATGCCGTTTGCTGTCTAGTCTATTTCGATGTATTAGACATATTTAAAGATGGTTGAAAAATATAAAATATAAGGGAAATAATACCTGTAATTTGTTCGTAAATGTTTTCAGGTTGATCATGAACAGCAACCCGAGTGATTCCAGGTAAATCAATCATTGTAAGATCTGGAACACCATTCTTTTTTACCACTAGTGTTAATGGAACATTGGATATACCTTTAGAACTTCCGGCAATCTCCACTGTAGCCAAATCGATAGCTTCTGCTATTTGGCTTTCCTCGGTGATCGTAACAGTTTTTTCCTTAAACTGTAGACGGAACTCTGGCACAGGATCCAGGTGGTGTTGAAGCCTCATTATAAGAGGTACCCGTGTGCAGATACCTTGTCCTCGAGGCAAACTTATGCCGGCGAGTGACTCTAGAACACTAGACTTACCAGAGGATTGATCTCCAACGACAACGATAGTAGGCAGAGAAATGCCTTGTTGGGTAACATTTAGGCGGCGGAGTTTATCGACGGCGTCAAGTATTGGACGTATCTTATCATTGTAAGATGAAACAAGAGGCGGATATTTAGGTTTTTGATCGCCATTGGAAACTTTGCGCTTCTTACCCATTGGAAATTTTGGTATTTGATGACCACTGTTAACTTGTAAGGAAATTTTGGGCTTATATAGGTGATGAATATGTTCAGTTAAAATTTAATTCTTCTTCTATCGTTTCAGTGATCAATCAATCATATTTACAAAATACCTTCCAAACCAATTAATAATTATCATATCATGTGAATAAACCGTTGTCGTTTCAGGTACCTCTATTTAAGTTTAAAACTCACAAACGCTAGAAAAGACTGAAGAGTTATATGTCCACCTTATCATCTTCTAGGGACGGACCCATAATGTTTTTTTCGTACGGGTCGGTTCTCTATGGTTATATAAACAAATTAAATAAAAACGAAAAAATAACGCCGAGCGAAAAGCAGACGTAAATTCTTTGAATCACGAACACTTGTTGCACAGAAATTAAACCAAAACGTAAAACATAGAAAAAGAATAACCAACTCAATCTAGGACCCGCACGTTGGTCGAACTTTTTAAACGGAGAAAAATAGATGTGCTGAGACGGGCAGTCAAACGGGAAAAAATATATGAAAAAAATGTTGAACCCCACACGCACGTTGCGGTGCATTAACTCACAAAATTTAGAACGAAACGAAAAACTTGAAAAAGATGATAAGCATGGTTGACCAAAATTGAAAATAAAAAAGAGTTGAGATTAAATTGTAAAAAATGAAAAACTTTAGGTTAAAATAAAAAAACAAAGGGTCTAAATTGCAAAATTGAAACTATTTATTAATCTTAGACACAAAAATAAACAATATTTATATATTAGTTATTAATATTAATATTAAAAGAAAAATTTATTAAATAATTATAAATAAAATTTATGAGGTTGAATAAGAGAATGTCATGTGACATTATTTGTAGTCTTTTATTATAAGTTAGATTTTCGATTTGATTCGGGTCGAGTTGAGTCGGTATAATCAGAAAAAGATGATTCTTTAATAATTGTTGTTTGGGCTTAATCAATTTAATGATTAGCATTGGCTTGATATGCTTTGTTGTAGGCTTAAATATTTATAATTTTGTATTGTTTCATATTTATTATCTAGATTATACTATATGTTTATACTAGGTTAGGTGCCAATGTTTTACATAGACTGAACATAATAAAATATATAACTCTAAATCTCTAATGTCTTTCTAAATATATGTTTTAAATGAAATCACATATCACATAAAAAAATAGCTACAATCTATACATTATAATAAATCAAAACAATCTAGCCATTTGACAATCTCTTACACCACTTATTGTCACATGTTAATCTTTTAATCTATTGTGTGTAGGAGGAAAACACAAAGGTAGGATCACAACACATGATTTAAAGTTTACTCATTAAGGGTAGGGATCATAAGAGAAGTCCACCATATTTGAGAAACTTGAGAAGCAATCTAGACTACACATTTTCCTTAAGCAAAAAATGCAAAAAAAAAAATTTTTTTTTTTTTTTTGAAAAATCGCAGCTTTTTTTTAAGGATTAAAAAAAAAATTTTAATTTTTTTTGGATTTATACAAATGTGTATATTGTTAATTATACATATATGTATATACATGTTTAAAATTGAAAAAATGTGTATATTGTTAATCTTAAACCATAAACACTAAAGCTAAACCTTAATGCTAAACCCTAAACTCTAATCCCTAAAGCTAAACCCTAAAGCTAAACCCTAATTCTAAACCCTAAAGCTAAACCCTAATGCTAAACCCAAAAGCTAAAACTAAACACTAAAGCTAAACCCTTAATGCTAGACCCTAATACAAACCCTAAAGATAAAGCTAAACCCAAAAGTTAAAGCTAAACCCAAAAGCTAAACCCTAATGCTAAACCATAAATACTATTGCTAAACCCTAATGTTAAACCCTAAAGCTAAACCCTAAACCATAAGGCTAAACCCTAAACCCTAATGTTAAAGCCTAAATACTAATGCTAAACCCTAAATAACACTTATTTTTCAATTTTAAACATGTATATACATATATGTATAATGGACAATATACATATATGTATAGTTAAAAGATTAACAATATACACATGTGTATAAATCCAAAAAAAAAATTAAAAAAAAATTAATTCTTAAAGAAAAAGCTGCGATTTTTCCAAAAATAATTTTTTGCATTTTTTCACCTTTTTTTGCATTTTTTTGCTTAGGGAAAATGTGTGGTCCAGAATGCTTCTCAAATTTCTCATTTAGCCTACTACTTTACTTTTCACATGATCCTTATCCTACTTATTAAATCTTAAATATATATATATATATATATATATATATATCTTTCCTTAAGTGTGAACTAAAATTTGCTGTTAAAAATGTAATAGTCTCATTAATATGAAAAGAAAATATATTAGCATATATTTTCCTTAATTATCAATTTTTAGATTGAATTTAAAATTTTGAAATAGTAAATGGTTTCAACTCTAACTCAAATTCCGTAATTAATCATTTCCTTATCACAAATTTGAATTAAAATGCCTAAGTGTGTCACTAACATTAAAAAAATATAATATTATATCTTTCCTAACTTATCAACTAACTTTAATTATTTTTATCAAGTTGTATATTGTAGGAAATCATTTTCGAGTTTAATTTAAATTTAAACTCAGTAACTAATAATAAGTTTAAATCAAATTTGATTTAACTAATAATAAGTTAAAGCTAATTTTGATTTAATAAGCATAATAATCTTATTAACATCAAAAGCATAATTAGTAATGGAACATTTCTTTTATTTAAAAGTTTGCCAGCACTACACACGGGTACTTTAACTTAATATAATAAATGAGATGGATTTGAGACACGTGTTATTTGATTAGGCTATTGGTTTGTGGTTTTAAAGAGAAAAAAACGTCTACGTTTATTTATAATTTATAATTATATCTATTATCTATAATTAAATAAAACAAACCTTTGCCACATGGCATTAACTTAAGACTATTATTGCAATATGGCAATATGCTATTTCTCACGCTTAGGTTTTAAGCGGCAAACTTCATAGCCTATTCCTCTTTTCTCTATTCTTTATTCTTCCTTATCTAATCATCTAATCAATCACATGGCAAATCAATCTTCTATATTCTTTCACAAAATCGCTTTTTCCATAAATAAGATGGCCTTTCCATTACAATAATTATTCATATCACAATCCGTAAATGCCCAAGTTTTGAGATTGAATTTTCTCTTATCGACGATTCTATCTCGTGTTGTGGTGTGTGGACCGATTCTTCATTCGGATTTTTCTTTCTATCAATCCATCCTTATGTTAGACTTAGGTTATATTATGTTTTTTTATTTCATGAATCGTTGTGTATGTTTTAGGGATTTTCTACAAATATGTTGCCCTAATCTTTGATAGATTGTTGTAATTTGAAGCTATAACAACACGACCCTTCGGGTCATTACTAAGATCTGTCATTTATTGCTTAATTGACTTGTACTCTCGAGATTCCGATTATTGCTAAGGGTTTAAACTATATTTTGACGCATTTAAACGTTATTTTACAACGCATGATTTCAACGCTTATTCAAAACGCAATTATCGCATTTAAAACGCTATTCACAACGCACACTATTTACACGCATTTTATCGCATATTACATCGCAAAACAAACTCAACGCAAACGCAACGCAAACTCGAAACGCGGATTTACTTTGTGCTTTTTATGTGTGTTATTTGTGTGATTATTTGTTTGAATGTTATGTGGTTATCTCAACGCAATGATTACACGCTCAAACGCTTAATCGCAGCACACTTAAACGCAACGCTTAACGCACAAAATGAAAGTCGGAAAACTAACTCGCACAACTTGGCCGATCGAATGACCACTCGATCGAATGGACATCCGATCGGATGGCCATCCGACTGGACACCCATCCGACCCAAACATCTCACTTCTCCACCGCCTTAACCCTTCCATCTTGCCTATAAATACCCGTACACGCTACTGTTCACTGTTGTGACTGCTCCATCCGACCACTCTCTCTCTCTAGACACCCTTAAGCACTCTTTCCTTTGATTCAAGGCTATTTCGTAAGTATTTCTCCCTAAACCTTGTACTTCTATCATCACTACACACTTCTCCATCATCTTCTCCATCAAAATCACTGGTTTTCTTCTTGAAATCGTCTAATTTGGACTACTTGAAGGTGGTTCTCACTCTGTTTCATATGAAGACTGTTGTGTGACATCACCTCATCAAGATTTGTTTAGATCTAAAGGATTTCCACACTATTCAACACGAATCTCAACAAGATTTTAACATTTCTCAACAGTTTTCAAACTTTTCTTCAACATTCTACACAAAACCGATGGAATCCATATTCATTCAGACTCTCTACTCATTTCCTAGTTGAGAGTCAGCTTGAAAACGGATTTCCACCGGAGAAATGACCGATTAACGGGTTGAACATGAAACTTCATCAAAGAACAATGAATCTGATCGAATGGGGTGGTTCCCATCCGATCGAATGAGCTGAACTTTGGTGTGCTTCCGTTATTTGACACGTCATCGCGCCGTCTCCGTTAAATCGCAAACTTTTAACTTAGAAAATTTCAAGTTCTCAAAACAACAGATCGCCCACTTGAGTGGCCATCCGATCGAATGACCATTCTACCAGGTGGACTATTCTTGTTCAAACGATTTGGTTAAAACTCCAAACAACCAACTTCTCAGACGAATAGCCATCCGACCGAATGGCCATCCGTCCGGATGACCATCCGACCGGATGACCATCCGACCGGATGACTTGACATCTACACTTTACTTTGTGAAAACGCTACAATGAAAACTTCAAATTTCAAAACGATTTACAAACACACTCACTCAATCGAATGGCCAACCGTTCGAATGGTCATCCGTCCGGATGACCATCCGACCGAATGGGAACTCACCCGTTCGGATCATTATCCGACACCCAACACATTCGACACACCCTGTTCAACGCTTACGCTGCTGTTCTATACTCAGGCTAATCTCAACGCGCTCCCTTCAATCCAAGTACTGTGTTTACTAGCTAAACACGAAATGTGAGTATACTCGAACCCATTTTCTTTTAACACACTTTGGGTGTTACATACGTTCTATATCAAAACACAACAACACACAACGCAAACACTTTTAACGCTAACCGCTCCCGCATGTTATACGTGAACTATGAATGCTTGTTACTATGCTTAGACAATGTTATATGGTACAGCCTCTAGCAACGATAGTACTATAGTTTGGACTCAGCGCCTGTCGTGGGCAGGGGTTGCTAGGGATCACATCTCTTACTTCACGTGTTCGTTGAACATGTGTCGGGCATACTCTACAACGCAGTCTTGTGGTTAAGCGTGAACATAGTTTTGATAGTTACTTGCTTCGCCATTACGTGTTACATGCTGGTTATGCATAAACGCTTTTGCTATACTATATGCTACTTAAACTTGTGTACTCACCTTTACATTTTATGTATTGACTTTATTTTAACGTATGTGACAGGTTAATAGGATGCTATGCTCGCTGAAACGAAGTAGGAAGTCTAGAAACTCCACAAATAGAAATCTAGGTTGTCGAACTTGGTTTGCTTTTGAGACACTCTATCTGTAATAATTATTTGTGGAATGTTTGTTGATTGGTATGGGACAATTAACCTTTTAAATATTGCCATTTAATAGTTGTTATGGATTCTCTTGAGCAATCTGGTTCGCCTAGTGTCGCGCCCCGATGTTTCCGCCATCGGTTGGGGTGTGACAGAATTATCCAATCTGATGTTGGTTTCATTCAACATAAACACACATTAATTATGTTATATTGTTTGAATCAATTGAATCCTATTATTATAGATTTGGGGTTTTATAACCTAAGTGTTAAGGAATATGCCTGAGGGTGATTGTGATTCTATTCAAACTGTTACCCGTAATATATCGTGGCCATTTGAGAATATTTTTGAAAGGGGATGCCCCAAATGAGCGAACATCAGTTTCTGTTGCGGGAAAAGAGAGTGCTTCCCCAATATCATAGTCTCTTGGTAATTGTTTCCCCTATGTTCTTTTAATTTCTTAAACTTGAAACATCGTAGAGTTAATTTGTTCTACTCCATGTTCCTAATTTTTAATTTTCGAAATTTGTAGTTGGTTATATGTTTCATGTTGAAGTGGCTTTTATTGACAATAAGTTCTGTCCAAGGAATCATGCAAGGCTTTGTGATTGTATACGCTTACTGTGTTAGTGTTTGTGGTTGGTGATTTGTTTGGTTAAAGGAATAACTGAATTGTGTAAATAAAGAAGGAAATTGAAATTTGTTAACCTGTTAAATTGGCTTGTGAGTTTAGGACGAGTTGTTATGTTATTGATCACATAGTTGTGTTTCTAAGGATTGAAGGTGTGTTTAAAGGTGTGTTTAAAAGTGTTTGTATGGGCATTAGAATTGTGATTATCTTATTGTGATCGGTTTAATTATAGTTGCAACAAAATCGGTTGTTAATAAGGGGCATAGACGAGTCAAGCCTCTTATTGGTTGTTAATAAGGAGCATAGACGAGTCAAGATGCTTTTCAGTTACTCGAGATTGGCTCACTTAAAGCTCGAATCAAGTCGGGCTTAAAGTGAGCCTAAAAGTAAGCTCTTTTACTAAACTAGTGGGAATGCCCGCGCGTTGCAGCGGGGCATTTGTTATGACAAAAAATAACACTCCTTTACCATCGATAGTGTAGCGTGGAAGAGCGAATCAAAGTCACTGGCCTCTTGATAACAGAAAGGATAATAACGAGTTTAGGGTCTCTTAGGTTGGACGTTAGTGTCTAATGTAAGGAGACAGTCTCTAGATAAAGTGAACAAACACAATGTTAGATGGCAATTAGGTTCGGAACTGAATAAGGATTAGGTAACCAGCGACATCATGAAATATATTTTAAAAAGGGTATATTAACACTACTGAAATTTGACCAAAAGCATGTCATAAAGAATAGCAAACGAAAATTGGTAATCATCATCCAGAACTTCACAAAATACATCAATATCAAATACGGGTGTGTTGAAATGGTTCGTGGTTTAGCAAGGGCAAAATGGAACTGGATTGAATAACAGAATGTGTCAAGATTGCCACCTCTACGACTGCTTGTAACTTATGTATTTCATTCTCCACAGCGAGCCTTCCAGCAGCAAAAGTAGGATGAGAGTTTCCTTTCTTTATATGGTAATTAAAATAAAATAAAAGTTTTAAACATTTGCTGGTAATTGTGGCGTTTTTTGGAATCTAACCTCGCCAGCATAGAGACCTATAATATATTTTACAACAAGCGACCAGTCCGCCATATCCCCAAATACAGTATCACTTGAGAGTAGTCCTAAAAACAAAGCCATCACCGCAGCAGCCATTTCTTCTTCCGAAGGTGGAACCGATTTAGGTGCCAGTATCATAACGACACTCGTCGGATACCCATTAGTAAACCCCAAAGTAACCGTTAAAAACACCACAAAAACCTCACTTTTCAGCCACTTAGGCCCATGTAAGCAGGCTGTGAAGAGTGGATACAGGAACAGTCTCCCCAAACAAGCCCATGTCGCTTTCGACATACTCTTTAAAATATATATCGCCGTAAAACATTTCCCAGCGAAATCCGCGGTATTATATATGGTGATTAACACTATCGGGTACCAGTCTTTGAGGAGTTTTGACTCAATGTTTTCTGCTAAAAATCCTTGAAAGATTGACAGAGTTACGGTATATATGATGAAGATTCCGAGAGCGGGCCATTGGATTATTCTTGCGACGTTCCAGAATTTAGTCGTTGATATCGGACTGTTATGCCGAAGTAGTTTATAATGTTGTTCCATGACTGGTAACTTGTATAGAAGGTACAACAAACCATGCATACAAGTAAGATGAGTGTGGTAACGAGGAAATATAAGTGTGCGCTTTTCTTGAGCCCTTGTGGGAGTGAGGCTTTTGTAATAATTCGCAATAAAGAGACCAAAATTCCTAAAAAAATGATAATTGTAATTAATATCGAATTATCGATAAATGCATTGAAGTGTTAATGCTAAAGATGTCAATTTTTGACCCCTTTGAGTAAACTGGGTCGATTTGACGTTTGGGTTGTATGTTGTTATTTAATCTGCAACGGGTCAAACAGGTAAAGTTTCAAACTTAAGCTGAAATGGTAATGGGTCAAACAGGTCGACCGAGTCAAATGGGTCAAAAGTCACGTAAAACCTTTTTTAACGCTTAGAACAACCCGTATAGCCTTGCTAATTATTTTTCATAATTTCATTTTTAATAATCGATAAAATATGGGTCAATTATGTATTTTTTTCAATATAATTTCCGATTGGTAAAGAAGGTTATTATTTTACAGCCATCATATTTTAAATCTTTTTTAATACGCAAATTATTTTTGTATTTAAAAAAATGACAAAAAGTGTTTTGACCAGTTACCCGACCCGCCCATACCTGATGAAGCAGTCCTCGCAAAAATGGCCTGCATGTACTCTTTTGGCAATTTTCCAGCGGACCCCACAAGGCACCCACCAATCAACCCATCCACTAAACCACAGACCACAACCGATGCAACCACTGCATAAAACGCCAAGGTTGACTTTTTGTGCCAACAAGCCCAGTCAATAGTCGGAGTTACCATGAGCGACAAAACAAACATCGTAAATCCAACGTTCATCCTCACTTTGAAGCTGACTAATCTGCCAAAATTACTCCAACTTATCATAACAATCAAACTTAAAAGCGAAGAACTCATATAAGCAACCAAAAACACTTTTTCCACATGTTTGTCCGGATAAAGATGGCCGAAGTAGTCAATAGCGGTTATGAAAGCGTTCCATGGAAGCAAGTTTCCTGCACCAAGTAAGAAATGAATTAAATAAGCTATTTTGTAGGTGTCTTTCGGCTTAATATGATTCGGGTCAGTCTTCATACTCTCCATTTTTGTATCTCTAGTATTTTCCGCTTCTAACGATAGAATGCGTTATATAAGCAGGCGTAAAAGGCCGATCGAAAAGACTTGTTGGTGTGAATTCTAAAAAAGCAAGATTCTTTCCAAATCTTTTGTTCTGGATCAAGGTTTAAAGAAACGGAAACGAGTTTCGAGGCGTTTTCACTTCGCCTCACGAGGCGTAAGCCTCGAGGCGTAAGCCCGAGGCGGAATTAAAAAATAAATATAAATATTATATACCTTATAAAAATAGTAATACTAACTAAATTCATCATCAAATTCATCAAAATAATCAAAAACACACATAAAAAAGACATAAATTTCTTGAAATCGACACAAAAACGCAAAAACATCAAAAACAAATATCTAAAACCCCTGAGGCGCAGCCTTTTTAGCGCCTCAGCCCCTCTGAGGCGCACAAACAGTAGAAATCCCCTGAGGCGCGCCTCAGAATCGTTTTTTGGCCGTTTCGCCTTGAGGCGCACGCCTCAACCGTTTTTTAAAACAATGTTCTGGATCACTGGAAATCCGCCTTTTATTCAAGATTGATCATTGATGTGCATTGTGAAATATCTCACTTTTTTATTACTATTTTATTTTTCTTGAAGTACATTTTTGATTCTTATTGGTTGATTTAAAGACTATGCTTTGAAGTATGAGGTGCTATAAGTTTAAACTATTGAATTGACTTCTTAACTAAAGTTTACCAGCAAGAAATCACGAACTAATAAGATAGCGGGAATGCCCGCTCGTTGCGGAGGGTACGTCTTTTTTGTCACGTTAAACCATACTGTTTTTGAAACTTACAACACTTGTGTCATTATCATATTCACCCACACCGGGGAGATCGGGTCACCTTTTTATGCCTGAAAATTTTAAAATTCATAATGTTACATATGAATAGATCAATTCAACATTATATCAAATGTGTCAAATCAAAAGATTTTAGTATAAAAAGGAAACAAGTGAAGGCCTTGGTTTTCCATCGGGCTAAGAATGATTTTCTTTTTCTTTACGATACATGATGTCTCTGCATTAGTTGTCTTTCAAGGCCTTGATTTCTATTTTTTCTTCAATTTCTCTACCACAATGAAATAATTAAGAATATCAGAGAGAGAAAGATGAGCAAGTTAACTAATGATACAAACAGCAAAATGAACACAAAGGCATTGCATAATTTTACTTCAGATGGTGTACTTAAGAAGATACAGACTACAAGTGGAGGGCCCATATGGATCAATTTAGTTCTCTTGTGATAAGACTTAACCAGAAGTGTCAAAAAACCTAGGTAATGTACCTGAATTGCAGGGTTGGAAGTCAAAAGTAAGATATGCCAAGCCCATCAAATGCTTCACTCCAACTGCCTTCTGTAAGCATTGCCCATAGGCCTTTTGATCTCCTAAACGCACTTGTTTGCATTCGCGATGATGCTGTATCCAGAGGCTATATGGTAATATCAAATACATAATCACCGGTAGAGACTTAAATGGAGTAAACTTAATCATCCAAACACTCCTAGATCCAGATAACATAATAAATATATATAAAAGAAACTAATTATAGAATCAGGTTGTGTATGCATATCAGATAATCCAACCTGGTTATCTAATCCAGGTTATATAATGTTACATAATCACTTTGAAACCGCACATCCAAACATCCCCTTGCAAGTATAATTTGAAACATAAAAACAAAAAATAAAACTAAAGAAAAAAGGCGATAATTTCTAACCTGAGTTATGATGGCAGTACACTTCCCGGCAGAAGCAGCAAGAAGCAAATTTGCTTTTGTTCCAATTGATTTTGTACCATATTTTACCTGGTACACCCTTTTAAAATAACTATATCCGTAAAAGTACACAAACTGTGCGATAAATGATTGCAAATTCTTTGTTCCAAGACCCTGATATAATGATACAAATTGACCTGTAGAAATGGCCTCCCACAACACATCGGATAGATTCCTGCATAATTCACAAAAAAAAAACCCTCTTTATCTAAACAAATTCCCAAAATTAACAAATAAAACCATACAAATTCAACACATATGAAGCGTCTGATGATACTAAATTCAACGAAAACAGATATAATAATCCGTAAACGAGCAGAAATGACGTGTATGTATGAGGAAAAAGGGGGGAAAAATGGAACTTGCGTACGGTCTCGATCTCAGCACCGGCGCGACGGGCGGCGTTGATGGCTTCGTCATCCCTGTATCACACCAATCATTAAACTTATTTAACCACTTAGAATTAATGAATTGTTTTAGATAGTAAATGGGGATAATAGATAATAAAAAGTGAATACCAGACTCTCTATTCCGCTACCATAACCTTCAGTCAGTCCAGAAAGAAGATCCAATGAACAAACAACGAATTCTTTGTCAAGCGAAACCCAGCTAAAACAGGATCAACCTGCAACAAAGGTACATCAAATTCAGGATCAACTCGCGCACTAAAAAATAACTTCACAATGAAACTTTATGGGGCTGTTAAAAAAACTAAAACTCACTCCCATGTTCAACCTTGAGTTCGATGCCGGAGTCTGAAACTTGACACCTGCTTTTGCCTGCAATATATCAGCATTAAAAATTTGCCGTCCACCCCAAAAATGCAACGATGTGAGCACTCATTCACAATAACTCACAAATTATTCAATCACATATATATAACCCCTCTCTATATCATATATCATTGAACTTTATATTTGCTAATACTGAAATTTCAAACACAATACTTCTCAACTTTTAACCTTACACAGATAATCCACAGTTCAGGTAACACAAGGGACCGTAAATATAGCCCTAACTATAGCATAACAAGCTAATTCGAACAATAAAGGATAGTAAACAAATCAATTTATGAAGGATACATGTTAGAGTAAAGGAATTTGAGAAGGGAATTCGAAATAGCGTACCTGATTCCATCGCCATGATGTACTTTTGAGGAAAACTTAAGCAGGTGGTCGGATTGATGAGATGAAATTGAAGAAATCAAACAAATAAGAGTCTAAATCAGTGTTGTTGTCGAAACTTTGTATTGCTCCGGCATTCAAAATTGGTGAGATGTGTCTGTGTTTCAACCATGATGAACTTGAGATGAAATTGAAACACACGATGCTTCATCTACAACCTGGAGACTCCCACCATTATTCGCATTCAATCTGCCTTTCTATCTTCACTTCTCAATTGCAAGACGATTCATATATAATCGGATATTAGGGTTCATGGGTGAAATCCCAAGCCTGTCCCCAGGAGCGTCTTAAAAGTCTGATGAACTTCCTCTTCTACCAGCTTTCAGTCGCTTGTACATCCTGTTTAACAACTTGTGTAAGTGGTAAAATTACATTTTTATCCATCACTTTTCCTTTTTAATATACTAGTAGGGAACCCGCGCGTTGCAGCGGGGCCTACAAATTACAACGCACTTATCGGTGTTTTCTGATTCATGTCATCAGTGTGGTCTATCTATTATCTTGTCATCAAATGGGAGACATTAGTTTCACTTGAGATGCCGGAACTTTTATCAATTCGTGTTTAGCCTACATGTTACAATATATGATGAAAAAAGGATGAAATACTTACAGACATAAGACCTATCTATCAACCTAATTAATTTGATATAGTTTTTAACAAAATAAAAGCAACTAAATAGACTTAGATATACTTTAAAACACTTCTATAATAGATCATAATTCCTCACGCCTCCACGTTGATCCGTGCTTACCAGGTATGTAGAAGATAAGGCGAACTAAAAGCGGCAAGAATAATGGTTGCTTGAAAAGGGTAAGAACCCTTTGTTCTTAACCATGTCTGCATAACAATAGAATAATTTAAAAATATATAAGTAAAATTTAATTAACAATGAATCCAAATTGTAGTAATTGTAGTTGAATCCATGTGATGAAACACAATTTCACATTCACAAAATATTAAAAATTTTCATAAATGTTTACACTTTACAGAGCTAAAAACAGTTAATAGAAAGAAAAAAAAAACTTAGTGAATTTGTAAACGCTTTACAATTGCAACAAATAAATGCACATCACCACGGGTTCCAACTTTAAGCATTATAATTGTTTACCAAAATTCAGACATGCATGTGCAGAAGATCAAGATCTAGCAGCTACCCTAAACCAAATACTAAAAGAAAGCTTAGCACAGATCTGCGCCCGAGCCACCGTTTATGACCAGCCTTCCTAAGCTTCTTGTCCATGTGCTAAGTTGGACACCACCCCAATGGTTGCCCTGCACCAAGTATCAAGCAGTCTCTATACACCAGAAGGCTGCTTAATCAAACACAGTTTAAAGGCCGCCTCGCTCCGGCTCTGCTCACCTGTAAACCAAGCTGACCTGGCACAGCTCATTTTCAAGTGTGAAGCGCACAAAAGTGACAATGTTTAAAATCAAAGAGCAAATCGTAAAAGCGATTTCTAACATTTTCATTTAGGGCAACTAAAATGTTTATTCTAAATTTTCATTTAGGGCAGCTAAAATCTTTTTTCTAAATTCTTCGGTACTTAAAATCAGAGTAAACTAATTAACTAAAATCATGAATCCCCATTTATCCTTGCATTAAAATCAATAATTAGATAGATATCTCACATTTTTGCTTAGGGCAATTAATGACCTTCAAGCCCCATTTCCAATTATACTGATAAAAAGCATACCATGCAGTTTTGCGCATATGTATCTCATTTCACTTGCCTGCGATACATATGTATCTTAATTCTGGAGTATAAACAGCTTAGCTTTCCTGTAGTTTTTCTCAACATAATCCAATAGACCCCTTTTTTCATCAACAACTCCAGACAACCCTTTTGGCGGTCACCTAAATACTGACATCAAAAGGGAAAGAAAACAAGGTTTAAAGTGTGTGTGTGTGTGTATATATATATTGGGAATGCCCGCGCGTTGCGGCGGGTAGTTATGTTTTTCTGGCCGCAAAAACATGTATGACACAAAAGCATAAAAGGAATGTTAATAAAAGTTTGCCATGATCCTATGTCAATAGTAAAGTAAAAATGTTTAAATAATCTTGTATAAATTGGTGATGCTAAGAGGAAAGAGATTAATGCTTACGAAGTTGGCATGCTTACCTAACCAAGTTTCTTGACAAAAAGCGTTAAATACCAAAAAGAAAGAGGCCTATTGACCCATTTGGGCCAAATGAGAAAGAACATGTATCCTGTGTGTAAAAAATTGAGAAAGAACATTGGACTTCTATGTTTAAAAATAGCCAATTGACCCATTTGGGATCCATGGACAAGAATCACTAAAAGTCACCATGGGAACTCAACATTTTTGCCATGCTTACCCATCGATATTAGTTAACGGGTCAAACTACCATTTTGTAAAACGGGCCAAAACTTCTAATTTCCACTTGAAATACCAGCCACTTAAAAAGCTAAAGACTGCTATTGTTATCACCAGGCTACAATCACATTATTGTTGTTATTAATGTACATGTATTCACATTATACATATAATTTTTTTAATGGGACCCAAGGCCCTATTTTTATATTCACATTAAGAATCATGCTTATATTCTTAGTTCTGTAATAATTCTTACCAACTACTGTATGTGATTTCATTTTGATAACCCAAGGCACTATTCACATTATACGTATAATTTTTTTAATGGGACCCAAGGCCCTATTTTTATATTCACATTAAGAAACATGTTTATATTCTTAGTTCTGTAATAATTCTTACCAACTACTGTATGTGATTTCATTTTGATAACCCAAGGCACTATTTTTATATTCACACACTAATGGAGTTATTGATCATACCTTTTATGATAACATGAGTGTATCAAAGGCTGCTTTCATCTTCTCAATGGTGATGGTGTGCCTCTTAAATGTAAGTGAAATGTATAGCTTTGTAAATATAACCATAAGTGCCACCTGAACCCAACAGCCAATTTGGAAACAATAAGTCAATAACCATATGATAGCTTTTGACATGCTTATGTAGCCATAAAGCGCAACTACAGGTCAGATTCTGCAAAAAATTGTCAGAACAAGCTGAAAAGGGCCCTTGTTTTTAAGCACTTTGCCCAACTGCATCTAAAACCTGGCGTGTTTATACGCACCTTGCTTAAAAAAGGCTTTGTTTTTTAAGCATTGTGCGCTTAGGCAAATTCGAAGCGAATGGAAAAGTACAAAACGAAAATACAGATCTCACATTAGAATAAAAGCGACACAAACCTCTGAACCGAAACATAAGTAATGCATTACCCATTTTTGGTTTAGCATATTTTGCTCGCTGACACGTATCATTCCATTCTGACTTGGAGCTAAAATTTCCCTGTGCAGCAGGGGAAACTGTCTCTCCCCCTTCTTCCACATTAAATCTGCAATGGTTGTAACAAAAAAAGAAACTAAAAAATAGGCAAAAATAATTTTTTTACGAGTTCAGTTCCATGATCTAATCGCCTTCAATTTCGTGATCTAATCGAAGTTTACAACGGTGCATAAATGTAGACTTCTGACGTAAACTGAGCAAAGAGAATTAGTTAAGTCACCATCTCAAATAGAACAATCTTTAACAACATTCTTAGTACACTTTTTTTACTAATTTTATGATATGATGGCATCTCAATTACTGTAACTTTCAGTTTAATTGATTACCTTAGTCTTGGTTACCCGATCACCTCTACATATGACCACACTTTCTTCGGCCGGTCCTCTCTCAAATGGTTGCCTTCTTAGCGGTTTGCCGATTTCCTCTGTAAAAAACATATTAATAAACAGACTCGAGATACCTATGTACTTTGCCAAAATGTAAAAGATAATTTACTTACTTGTCCTTCCTTTTCACCCGAAGTTCTGCACAACACACCATTCCCCCAAACATAAATTCTGTAAAATTATCAAAAAATAAAAACAACAGGCAATCAAAAACCAGATTAAGAGGCCCACAATTGATTCTGTAGTAAAATATGCGTGCATGAAAATCAAGGATGAAGTAAAAAAAAATCGAAGCAAACGCTAAATCGCCAGTTTTAGTGGGTTATGAGGGTAAAAGAATTTCCTTGAGACATCAATTTTGGGTTCAACGTCAAACATACCCTAAGAAATTCTCAGTGTATATAGATTAGCGTATACAAAAAAAGACGAAGACCAGTTACCTAGATTTGTAGGGCTGCCAACACTAATTTCAGCCCAATAACCGCAATGATGTTCTTCCTCATCATCGTCGCTTGAATTTACCTTTGGTTAACATACGCCAGCATCGTGAATTGAACATTTCTTATACAACAAAGATTGCAGGTAAATAGTTGTAAAAGAAGAAGGAAACCTTTCTAGGATTCAGAATTGAACAAAGAGGAAGATGAGTAATCACATGATAATGAACAAACAAGGAAAACCTGAATGGAATACTTAAAACCCTAGCTTCTGGTCGGGCCTGCTTCTAAATCGATCTTGCTTCCAATCGCTTCTGATTTGTCGCTCTCTCTCTCTCTCTCTCATTCTGATCATGAACCATAGCTTAACAAGGGTGGGATGGAAACGGAGGGGAGGATTGAAGCGACTAATTGAAGGCAGGACGATTGGTATGAAAACTGTTTGTGGGTTACAATTATATTCAATGCTAATCTCAAACTTAAATCCCACAATTGCCCTTTAGGCGTCTTAAACTTGAGTGGAAATTCCAATTTCCATGGCTTTAAGCACCTTGTACATGTTGCTTTAAAATTGATACGCATGGCAAAATTACCATCTTGTACATCACTTTTCCTTTTTAATATATTATAGATTATAGATGAGCTCGAGCTCGAGTGTCACTTATCGAGCTCGCATGCCTAAACAAGAGAATTTTTATATAATAATACTTTTTTTCTTGTTATTATTATAATTATTATTCTTTTTATTTATTATTTACCTTTCATTTTTTTATTTGTATTTTTTATATATTTTTATACTTTTTTGTTTTATTTTTTGTATTTTATTTATTTTTTATATTTTAGCCCATCCTAAATGTAAACAGATACTTGCAATGAGTTCTATTGCGATCGGTACAAACCAGATGCTTTATAAAAGCCCATAATGTGGACCAAAAATTGGATTGAGTGGTTTTTTTCATTTCGTATGTTTCCGATTTAACACACAAGTAAAATGTTTATGTAGATAGTGTTAAATAATATATTTTATTGTGAGGTCACCCTATAACACACATAAAAAATCTAAAATAATTCACAATGGTTTAAGGCTCATTCTAAATACACTCCCCCCCCCCCCCCCCCCCTCTTAATTACTAATTACACCCCCTCACCTATAAAAAATCACATCAATTAATAATTTTATTTTGTTTTTAGTCTATTTTGTCTTTTAGTTAATAACTTTTGTTAAGTTTTTAGTTTTTTTGTCTTTTAGTTATCTTTTTTTAATCTTTTATTTAGGGTGTAAGGAGTGGTTAAACACTTGAGAGTGGCAAATTAAAAAAATCAACCAATGAGAGTGTGTCATGTCAAAGTGGTAAATTATGCTCAAAAGTGTTGGCAATGGTTAGACACTTGGTGAAGTGGTTAACTATTTAAAAAAAAAAATGTGTGATTAGTTGAGATTGAAATGGACCCCACCCCGCACTACCCCCTCTCTCTCTCACACTACCCTCTCTCTCATGATTCCCGCATCGGCATGCCTTCACCGTCTGATCAAAGAAACCGAGCGGCAAAGGGCTCGGCGGCGGTGTTGTCGCGCGGCAAAGGCCTTTGCGACACCCTTTGCCGCACCACACCGGACACCCTTAGTGATTAGTTATATATTACTTATATATTATTATTATTATTATTATTATAACTAATTATTTATCCAATTACATTTATAGTAGTAACAGAAACTATAAAAAAATAAGTTCATTCTTACAAAATTATATCATTAAACATTTTACATACTGAGCTTTAATCTACAACATAATATGTAGCAGGTTGTGTTATCAAAGAATTATACATATTTGAACGTGATTCAAATATATTCCCTCAGCCAGCCGCATTATTTTCTCTCACTAATGTCCATAGGTTGTTTGTGGTGGCAATTGGATACTCTCCTTGCAATTCTACCATTATAAAATAGCCACCATTCATATGTGCAATTGAAATTTTTTTTCTAGGAACTGGTGAGGGCCTCTCCAAAGCGAAAAACAAGTCGAACTGTTTCTTTTTTCTTTAGATAAAAATTGAACGTTTACGTTAAACTTGTTCGCAATCAAGAATCCTGCCTCTAACATAATCCTCCAATGTTTTTTTTGGTGCAACCCCCGACCCTGACCAAGCCAAGGACGTAAACACATTTTCAAATGAGCCACAGAAAGCTTTAGTGTACTTATTTCTAAACTGAAGAAACACTAGATAAACGATCGGGATCGAAATATCTAGGAGGTTTGGATCTGCATAAAGGGGTTTGTTCTCTCTCGTTTGATTCGATTACGATTGATCTTCTTCTCCGATAGAACTCTGCAAAAAAGAAACATCGTTAGCCTCGCCAAGGGGAGAAAAGGGTTCTCTCCTTGACCCGACTCCGGTGTGAGAATAAGTATGGGTTATGAAGAAGAAGATGTATTGAAGAAGTGTGTGTAACTTGCCTTTCATACCTGGATTCATCTCATATTTATAACCGAGAGTTTTTGGGCGGGAAAACCCGTTGGTGAAATGTTGACGGAAGATGCTAACACCGTAAGCGGTTACATTTCCTTCCGTCAAGCTTCTCGATACGACGTGAGTGCACACGGATCGCTGATTAGATCTATGGCTGGGGGTATGCCACGTGGAAAGTGATCAAGTGGAGGTTTCTCTCTAAACACATGCTATCACCGTGATTTCAAGGATGCTTGAGGTGATGACACGTGTCCAGACGGTTGTAACCGTTTAGTGATGCACGATTGAGTCCTTCTAGAAGTTTATTGCCATAATCCTGTGTGGCTCTCTTATCGTGTGGCACCAGTTGGGTAAATAATATCCAAGTCTGGTTATTAAGCGGAAGTGTTCAACTTAGGATTTTCATCCTTTGTTTATGGAAGAAAGCGCAAGGATTTATGATTTCCTTTTGGCGCGCAAGTGTTGATTGTTGACTGTTTCTTAAGCCTTTCTTTTGTAAGACCAGTGCGCGGCCGCGCAAAGTAAAAGAGAGCTTAAAGACGAGGTTGTGGTATGGTCCCAAGTACTTATTATGAGGTTTTTGGGACCTTACCCCTTCAAGTCCCCCAGTCTAGTGTTGTATTTATGCAAATAAGTGGAGCATTGGACTTATAAGAGGGAAATGCTTTTTGGCACGAAAATAGGGAATCTTCTATGAGAAGATTTTTATGCAAATAAGTGGAGCACTGGACTTACAAGATTTTTCCTTGAAATCCTTGAGTATTACAAGTTACATATTTCCCAATTGCACCCTATTGGTATGGTTAGGGTTCGACATTTCGAGTTTGTGTGTCGGACGATGCATATTGAGCCGACTGTTACTCGATTTAGGGTTTTTCACCAAATGCACTGTACCCAAGGGTTTTACTCGTTTGTTCAGAGAGCGTCTGCAAAGAAGATTCTACAGCAACCCCCAAAATCCTTCCATGATTGGAAGCAAAAAATTTTCTTTATCAAGGCCGGAGTGAGTCCGGTGAGGATGATTTTAAGGGGAAAGGAAGACGTTCCTATTGAAACAATCCAGACCCCTGTTGATGAGAACTGGTATCAAGATCTAAAGGATGTTCCGAACATCGCCTTACCGGAGAAGGCCCTTGTTGGTGCCAGCATGAGCTTGAATTGGAAAATGGACCGTGATGACAAGCCGGTGTATACGGAGGATGGGCATGGTAAGATTGGAGTTTTTCCCTCTTCTCTCCTTTTTTTTTAACTTGCCTTTCTTCCCTTGTAGTTGTTTCGCTGTATGTTGTTGCGTTCAAGAGAGAAGGCGGAAAGATGGGTACCATTAAGAAGAAGCCTGATGAAGAGCTTTGGTACCATCGTATTGTGAAGAATTTTGTTCTTCTGCGGGATGCGGATCTGTCTGTTCAACCTGCTGCTGGTGCTGGTAAGTTATGTGCATATTGGTTTACTGTTCACTCTTTGCGCTCTTTGAGTAAAATGTTTTTTACGCTTCCGTAGGTGAGTTGTCAAACTTGGGCATAGGCCCTGAGAAGAAGAGGCGCGCTGCGACTTCTACTTCTGCGCCGAAGAAGAAAGAAGCTGATAAAGCTCAATCTTTGAAGACAAAAAATGTTGGAGGAGAAAAGAAAGGTATGCGCCGTTCCTCTGACTCCTGGTGTGATTATGTGGTGGTTTCTAATTCTCTGGAGGGTCTTACGCCTGCAGTTACTGTTAGGAGGCCAAACCCTGAACCGATAGATACTGCTGATATCCCTCCATCTAACCCAAACGATCCTATTGACTTGGAATCTAGTCCTGAACACTTGGTGCATAGGAAGGCCGGTAAAAGGAAACAAGCTGATACTGACACTGAGGGTCAGCCCTTCAAGAAGATCCAGAGGAAGAAAATGACCAAAAAGGGCTCTGGATGCTTTCATTTTGGAATCTGCTCCTAGTAAGTGTTGTCTTTACTTCTTTTCCTTATGCGCATTAAATCTTTACAGACTTTGTTGTTTTTATTTCAGAGGTTCCTGTTTCTCCTACGTCCACAGAGCCGCAGCCTGTGGTTAATGAAGAACTCCCACCTTCTCCTCCGCGTGCTTCTGTTGTTGATCAGTTAAAGACTGCGGAGGTTCCTGAAGGTGGTGCGGAGAAGACTATTGAGGCTGATAAGCCTGTTGATGTTACTGCAGAAGTTGAAAAAGTTGTTGATCCAGGGGTTGTGGATGGTGCTGGTAATCCACGAACCCCTGAAACTGTTGCTCAAGACCTGGGGAAAAAACAAACTGCTGAGAAAACTCGTACTTCAACTTCTTCTCCTAAACCTTCTGACGCTATGCCTGAGCGTGTTGAGAAGGTTACTGTTGGGGAGCAAAGCTCATTTGCTGGTGTTGGTAAAAATTCTCCAATCCGCCCAGAGGAAACCCTAGGGGATTACTATTACAGGACTTACTCGGAGAAAGATGCTTCTGAGCTTCATGCCCCTGTTTGGAATTTGAAGAAAGGTGACACTTTCTCGGATTGGCATGTGTGTTGAGATTGGCTGCAGGGAATATTTCCGCCTGGGGAGATCAAGTTTCAAGAAAGCCGGTCTTATGAACAAACTTATCAAGCTTACCTTGAGAAGACTGCTTCTCATGCTTCTACCACTCATCGCATAGTGCGTGAGTGGTATAGTATGCAAAGGATTGGGAAGCTTTTAGGGTTTCCCAGAAGAAGTTTGCTAGTGATGAAAGGCGCTTAGCTCAGCTAAAAGCTTAATTGGAAGCTGATCAAGCCAAGTTTGAGGCCGATCGTAAAACCGAGGAGTGGTCTGTTGTAGGTTGGAAGAGGAAAGCGGAAGCTGAAGCTGCCCTCCTTTCCGAAGAACGCAAAAACTGGAAGAGAATTTGCGAAAAAGATAATGCTGAGAAGGTAAATCTTCGCAATGTCATCAATAATCTCAAGGCTGAGATTGAAAAACTGAAGAGACAAGATGCGGAGGTAGAAAGGTTGAAAAAGGAGAAAGCTGATGCAGAAGCTGCGCTGGAAGAAGCGCGTTCTCATAGGGAGCGCAGTGAGCAACGAGAGGTACAAGCTTGCGCCACTCTTGCTCTTAGAGATAAAGAGTTAGAAGAACTTACTGCTTTGCTTTCTGGCCAGGAACAACTTAAAAAGGATCTGGAGCTTGCGCATTCTGAAAAGGCTGAAACCTCTCGCCGTTTGACCGAAACTGAAGAAAAATTGGAAAACTCTGAAACGGCGCGAGCCACGGCGGAGAGCGAGCTTGAACCTTTAAAGAGTGATATGGCATGGCTAAAAGATCGTGGAATTGCTTGCGTAAGTTGCTTGCCCCTTCCTTTCTCTTTTTTTTTTTGTTGTGGGCTTGTTTATGCGCCTTTTTGTTATTTACCCTTACCTATTTTCATAGGTTGCTGAATCAGTGCCGAATTCTGAGGAGTTGGATAAAACCGTTGCGCGTTTAGTTGTGGTTGCGCAAAGAGACGGGTACGCCCAAGGATATGCTGAATGTTCTCATCATGTAAATAGCGCTTTGAAGGTTGATTGGGATATCAGCAAATCTGCAACTTATGGCGTGAATACTGGTGCTGTGCTTGCTGCTTTAAAGGCAGAATTTAACAACTTGCAACTTCCGGTTATGGATCGATAAATGTTGCGCTGCAATCTGATGATCACGTAGCACAACTAAAGGAAATCTTTCCGGATGAGGGTGAAGATTTGGCGTAGGTTGAAAATGTATTGAACAATTTTCTTGTAATATTTGGGATGTATATCCCTTTCTTTTTTGGTGCGCTGTTGCGCAAGTAACTAAAACACTGCCGTGTTTGATAGTTTTTAGGGCGTATCTGTACGCCGAGAATAGTATGTCATGTTTTTCGTTTTACAATATATTGCATGAATACGATTACTTTTATTGAGTAAGGCGAATAAAGTTGGTATAAAGCTCATGTGTGAACTTATGGTCGTTTGTGACGTAATCACTGACCGTTCATGAGGCTTTGTTTTGTAGTTACCATAATGTTTTTGCGCTTACTAAAAGAAATTGCATGCACTTTGTAAGAAAAACATCCAACTAATAGAAACTTTGCTATTTTATTTAGGGATAGAGCACAGAGGCCATTACAAAGTTTGCTAATATAAATATATGAAACATAACTTACTCTCTAACTTTCCCGCTTCGTTTGATAAACCATGTTTTCCCGCGGGGAATTCATAGAGTTGTCTCTTAAGTTTTCGCCCTTTTGCTTGGGCCCTCCTCACCCCGAGTTATTTGCTTTATTTCTTTGCGCACATTTTGGAGCAAATGTGTGAGCTCGCCGCTCTTGAGG